>KV751388.1:401711-446151 GCA_001698575.1 Mola mola | reverse complement strand
ATGAAGGATGTTTGGATACCATAATTTCCCGGTTCTCTTCCTGCTGCCTCACTGCCACAGTGTCATGCCTTACTATGACACTTGATTAAACGGAGCCATACATAAAGGTATTAGTAAAAGCTGTCCTTTTCCTACTGCGATGAGTTTAAATGTCTACCAGTAAAAGCTTGTATTTAAGGAGGAATAACTGAGGGCTCAAGGACAGAGACAAATTTCTTTGTTGGCAGTTTTACTGTATGTATCTGACACATGCTGCTGACTATTGCACAGAGATTTTGCATAATAGTTCATGTTGGCTTGTATGTGTGTGTGACAAAGATAACGAAGAACAAATACTCCTAAACAATATGTCTCAGCCAGCAATAGTCATTCTTCAGTCATGGTTCTTATTTTACTGCATATATTAAAAACTGGAGTATTGAAGAAATGAAGAGTTAGTGTCATGCAAATTTAGTGATATTTGTAAGATTAGAGACATACAATGCAATTCAAGCCATAACCGCTTGATTGCTGGATCCAGGATCATAGCCATGCTAACACAACACAAAATTAGACAAATGGGAAAAAAGCAGTGAAAACCAGAGACTGTTGTGACGACCTCTTTATAGACACACATCTCCACTATCTGAGTTGACAGGGTGCTCTTTGTTAAAGAAGGCTAATTATATTGTCTCCCACATTTTACAAAAGTCTTTAGAAAGATAATTGTTTTAATCCTGAATGGTGTAAAATCCACAAGTCTCAACCTTGATGGGATCAATGAAGTTTGTTTCATCCAAAACATATAGCCGCACCTCCTGAGAACACAGGCCCAACAAAAGAGACCCCAATGAGTTGTTCTGCACACCCATAGAGGAAGTTTCAAACTTAATTGTGACGTACAGAGTCTGGACCCACAAGCGGACACAGGAAACTCAGGGGTTAAAGTACAAAATAAAGATTTAACAGAAACAAGAATCAAAACCGAACTGAGTAGCAACAAATACCAGGGCAGGACACGGCTGTGGTGGCTGAGCTCTCCAGTCCCGGCAGGGCTGGAACAACAAAACAATGATTAACAAAAGGCACAGGAAACTCCAGGAAGACGCGAAGACAAAGTACAAACAAAATATCGCTAGGAAGGCTGAGCAAAGTATTGAACAGAAAATTTCTAGTAACACTAGGAACCACAGGATCAAAGTAGCAACAAAAATTCACGAGAGCAGAACTAGGAGACTCGGATGAGAAGAATATGGAAACAGGGAGTTCAAAAGTATCAGGATGTAGGGAGCGGTCGAGGTTTACCTTACTGGGAACAAGAGGTTCTGGCGATGAGCAGATCAGGATCTGTGTCTTATATACAGCCACTGATGAGGAATCAACAGCTGCAGTTAGTCAGCTCTGCACACCTAAACCGCTTTAAGTCTTGAAATGAAGTAACACAAAACCGAAACACAACTACCAAACTAAAAGCAGAGGGCAGAACCATGACATTAATATGCTTATTCTTTTACTAAGTTGTTTACCATTTCACCTACAAGTAAACAATCTCAACTGGTTTCAATGCAAATATTAGCTCCCATCTAACTTATTAACTAACACAACATAGCTCTTAAAACCATATCTTATAATATTCCAATAACTATTTCCAAATAGAGTTGGAACATATTTCCTGTGCGCAAAGTCAAATGTCAATTTGCAGTGATAGCCACGGGCTATAAGCCAGCTACCATAAAGAGCCACCACTGATGAGAAAGAGGAAAATGTGCCCGCATGTGTTTATGAATTTATTTTGTAAATCATGACACTATTGTCATGTTTGGTGTCTAATTCCTAAATGAAAAAAAATTATATATGACCATTTGACCGTACATACAGAGGCTGTGCTATCCTACATCAAGTTCTGTATGGGGAATGTAACAGTGGATAGACATATCCAAGTGTTTCCCAATCAGAAGCCCTGAATGATCAGGCAGGTCAAGACACTCCTCAAAAGCCGCAACACCGCCTTCAGAAACAGAGAACTCTACAGTGCTGCCAGAGCTGACCTGAAGCGAGGATTCCGGAAAGCTAAAGAAGAATACAGACAGCAGATCGAAACCCACCTCTCCAACAACAACCCTCGGTAGGTGTGGCAGGGAATCCAGCAGATAACCAACTTTAGGGGACAGACCAACACAGCAGCGGACTCGAGCATCGCACTAGTGGAGGAGCTGAACTCCTTCTTCGCACGCTTCGAGACCCCTACCAAACAGTCTGCAACCACACCACCCTAGCCCCTTCGTGCTTCACAAGAATTGGAATAGATTTTAAGTATAGTTAACCCCAGGAAAGCTTCTGAACCCGACCGTGTTCCTGGGAAGGTGCTCAGGGCCTGTCCTACACAACTCTCACAGGTCTTCACCACAATTTTCAACCTATCCCTGTCGAAGTCCACCATCCCATCTTGCCTGAAGTCTGCCACCATCATCCCAGTACACAAAAAAATCACCCACCGTTAGCCAGAAGGACTACCGCTGAGTTGTACTCTCACCCATCATCACCAAGTGCTTGAACCATATCAAGACTTACCTACCTCCCTCCTTCGACCCTCACCCGTTCGCTTATAGAATGAACAGATCGACTGAGGACACAATAGCCATCACGCTTCACAACGTGCTGAGCCACTTGGAACACCAGGAGAGCTATATCAGGATGCTCTTCATTGACTATTGCTCAGCATATAATACTATCATCCCTGACATCCTGGTTAGCAAACTGTCTGACCTGGGACTCCCCCCTCACACCTGCTCCTGGATCAAGGATTTCCTCACGAACCGACCCCAGAAAGTCAAACTCGGCCCCCACCTCTCCTCCACCCATACTGAGCACGGGCTCCCCACAAGGTTGTGTGCTGAGCCCGCTGCTCTACACTCTCTACACCACTGACCACAAACCCGCTCACTCCAGCAACACCATCATTAAGTTTGGGGACGACACAACAGTGGTGGGACTGATCACAGGGGGAGACGAGTCTGCCTACAGGGATGAGGTCCTGAAACTGTCTGAGTGGTGCTCAGCAAACAACTTGTCTCTGAACACCACAAAGACTAAAGAAATCATCCTGGACTTCAAGAAACACAAGGCAGATCTATCCCCCCCTCTTTATACGTGGTGACTGCGGGAAGAGGGTCCACACCTTCACCTTCCTGGGCACCATGATCTCTGCTAATCTTTCCTGGTCTGCAAACACCTCAGCTGTCATCAAAAGGCACAGCAGCATCTGCACTTCCTGAGAGTGCTCAGGAAAAATAACATCTGTTACCTTTAAGACATACTCAAGTGTTTACGTGTATACACAACCATTCCTTATTAACAAGCATAGCATTTTTTTTTTTTTTTTTTTTTTACCATTTTTTGAAATAGAATCCACCTGAGTGAACACTTTTAGGGAAAAAACATCATATTTTGAATCGTATTCAGGTGTCTAATGAGACTTTCAATGCTTCAGACTTGCTGTGTAGCTCTGTAGAGCAGGTGGACAGAGATGAGAAAAATATTTCTAGAGAAAAAATTCTTGGCATTAATTTTGATTATAACAATAAAGTATGCAGTCCCACAACACGGTGAGATAGAAAAGCAAAGAAAAATAGCACAGCTTTAAGGCTGTGAAAGCCAAAATAACATTTGAAGTTAAGTATTTTGAAAACAGTCCAGCTGAGAGGGAAAGGTGGCTCATTTATCATGCCGCCTCTTCACTCCCATTAATCCAAAATAGCTTTTTATTGAAGCGATCTGAATTCAGCCATACGGTGTTCTGATTCTATAATACAATAAGCACACAAAATTACATTGTTTTCATTATTGTTTTGTTCTCTGCTGCTTATCTGGGTCCGGGTCGTGGGGGCAACAGTTTGAGCAGGGAGATCCAGACATTCCTCTCCCAGGCCACTTCCACCAACTCCTCCGGGGGGACACCAAGACGTTCCCAAGCCAGCCAAGGGGTATAATCTCTCCAGCATGTCCTTGGTCTACCCCGGGGTGTCCTCCTGGATGGGCATGCCCAAAACACCTCCCAAGGGAGACGTCCAGGAGGCATCCTGACCAGATGCCCGAACCACTTCAAATATTACATTGTGTTTATTTATATACTATTCTAAAACATGTTGTTGGCTGTAGTTGTTGAACTGAGGTTTTTTTTTTAACAGATTAGATGAAGTGCTTCAAAATTTCTCTGCAGTCTATCCCACTGCTCCACAATAAAATATACAGTAACACTTGATTTATAGCCCACCAGTACAATCCAAAAATGTCTGTTTTACATTGTTTCAAGTTCCATGCAACCAAAAAAGGAAAAGTTTGAATGTGGCAGTCACAGCCTTTGTGGATCACTTCGGTACTGAGCACACCGTGTGTCTGAAGAATGTCTAACACAAAATCCATCTTCTTCTTCCGCTTTGGGCTTTACCTGGCTTCTCTAGGAGTTGCCACAGCCAATCATCATCCTCCGACTTTCCCTGTCCTCTGTATCTTCTTCTGTCACACCAACTATCAATATGTCCTCTCTCTCACCACATCCATGAATCTTCTTTCGTCTTCCTCTTTGCCTCCTGCCTGGTAGCTTCATCTTGAGCATCATTCTACCAATATATTCACTACCCCTCCTCTGCACATGTCCAAACCATTGCAATCTGGCCTCTCTAACTTTGTCTCCAAAACCTGCGTCCAACCTGTGCTGTCTTTCCGATGTGCTCATTCCTAGTCCTGTCCATCCTTGTCACTCCCAAAAAAATCCCAAAATCTCAACATCTTTAACTCTGCCACCTCCAGTTCTGTCTCCTGTCTTTTCGTCAGTGCCACCATCTCCAAAACAAACATTGCTGGTCTGACTACCCTCTTGTAATCCTTCCTTTCACGTTTGCTGCTATTTTTTTGTCATAGATCACTCCTGACACTTTTTTTTCCACCCACTTCGCTCTTGCCTGCACTCGCTTATTTAACTCCATACCAAACTCCTCATTGCTCTGAACAGTTAACCCTAAGTACTTAAACTCGTGGACCTTTTCCACTTCAACTCCCTGTAACCTTACCGTTCCACTTGCCTCCCTTTCATTTACACACATGTATTCTTTCTTACTGCGACTAACTTTTCTTCTCCTGCTCCGTGCTCTCACTACAGTTACAATGTCGTCTCCGAACATCCACGGAGAGTCCTGCCTGAACTTATCTGTCAGTCTGTCCATCACCATAGCAAACAAGAAGGGGCTCAGGGTCGATTCTTGATGAAGTCCCATCTCCACCTTGAAGCCATCCGTCACTCCTACAGCACCCCTCAACATTGCGATACTTTGACCCGAAATTCATCTGTGTATCATTAATTGTTATGCTACCCAGACTATTAACTGTCAAAAAATTTAGACAGATTGTTGTCTTCTTCTGGAGCGAGCTGTGAGTGATTTTAGCAGAGGAGAATGTAATCTGCAGTGTGGAGCTTCCCGTAGCAGCCCAGAGCAGAGGACTGAGTGAAACTAAGTGCTCTGTGAGTGAGGAGCAGAAATTCTTACTGCTCCATTACACTCCCATGCCTTGATGTGTGCACAGTTAGGGTTACTAGTTAAATCCTGCAACTAGCACATTTTTTATGGCTGCATGTTCCCACCAAAGTTAAAAAAAACAAACAAGTTAAACCCCCCTAGTCCCGCTTGATTTCCAAATCCCAATGAATGAATCCCAATCCCAAAAGCGATTGGGATTAAAGTTTGTCATTTTGATAATAGCAAGGTAGCGAGGCACCTAGGGGACATGAAAAAACATGTCCCCAACATTTAGTTGATGTAAAGCGGACCTTTTTTTATTGGCTCAGTTCATGTATTGAACAAAAATGATACAAATAAATGGACAATAAATAGAGCTAGTAATGCAGTTAATTTGCATCTGCACACTCTGATACAGTAGTTGGCAGTAAATATTTGGAGAATGCTTGATAGCTGCAAATAACTGCAGTAACTTTAAAACTGCTGTAGCTGTGTAGAGCAACACAGTAGACAGAGAGCTGAACATGACATGTAGTCAAGTTGTGGATGTTTTTTTATATTTTCACATCATTACAATAAAATTGTCATCTAAAATATATGTTCCACAAGACAGGAGGAGATTGAACACAACACATTTAATTAAAACTGAGGGATATTAAGAGTTTCTTAAAGTCAGGAGTTCCAATAACACGTTATGAACTTTGAAACATTGTTTTTCACACAAAAATTTTGATTTATTGGTATTGATGATGAGAGAACAGTGATCACTGTATTGGTTGAAAAAAACATATAACCATTTTATAACACGTTGATATAAAACATACAGAGTGAGAAAGCACGCCCTTTATATTTGTACAAATGTAGATGCAGGTGCTGCTGCTCAATGTTTGAAATTATGAATGCTTGATGAATACTGAAACTGTTTTTGATCACCAAGACTAATGACTGCATGTGTCAACCTCTTTCAATGAATTCTATTAAATGTTCATAATACAGTAAGTGTTACTACAAACCAAGGGTTCTGTTGAAACTCTATGTTTGACTTTTCAAAACTGTCCTGATAACACTGTGCTGGTTTGAAACTATAGACCCAACCAGCTCATGTTTAGTATTAAAATAAAAAATAAAAAGTTGGAAACTCCCCTTTGGGAAAATATTATTTTTGGCTGGGATGAACAGATATTCTAGTGGTTGCTAAAACCACCATTTACAATCCCTCCACCCCCATACGAAGGAATTAGGTCAGCTACTGTATAAAATTGGGGATACACATGTTGAAGCTAATTTTACAACAAGTAAAAGCAACAAAACTCTAGATCATGCCTGAAATTAATGAATGAAATAAAACTTTATTTATGACTGCAAAATATTTGATTATTATGTCCAAATCCCATGTTTTGTGTTAGGTCCCGGTAGTCAGTCCGTGTGTTTAATTTACTTCCTGTTTTATTTTGTTAAGGCCTGTATCATTCCCCAGTTCCTGCCAAGTTTCAGTATTGTGTGATTACTTTATTGTTGCCACCTGTGTCTCACTGTCCCCTCCTTCCCTCATGTATTTAAGGCGTGCTCTCCCTTCTGTGTTAGATTGTCTTTTCCCTCCCGTGGTAAGCATTTCTGACAATTTTTCTAGGGTGATCTCGTGTTTTGACTGTGCCTATTTTTAGAATCTCAGCCTTTAGCCTAGCGTTTCTGTACCTTTACCTGTAATTCTGCCTGACTCTTTGTTTACCAAACCTTTTTGTGTTAAAGGCCTCGAGCTTTGAATTGCCTGCCTCAGATCTGATTTGTGGGCCTTCATCGGTCTCTTTGGTCCTGATAGTTTTGTTTCTTTGTTGCTCCTTGTTACTGATATATGGAACACTGTCTTTTTCTTAGAAATTTCCATTTTAATCAAATTTCAGCAGCATTTGGTTTTAGGTTTAGTATGTTATTTCATGTATTAGGGTATTTATCTTATCAGAGAAAATATCCTACGCTCCACAGATTCCAGTTCAGCAACAGGAATTATAGAGGCCGTTATTAGTCCTGATGTGTGTTTGGAAAGCTTCCATCGAACTGACATTCGTGAACTAACGACAACATTATCTTCATCTAAATTGTCAACCTGTGTACTAGAACCCAAACCTACACGGTTGCTCAAAGAGGTTTTACCCTTAATTAGCAATCCACTAGTAAATATTATCAATCTATCCCTTGTAACAGGTTGTGTGCCTCAGTCTTTTAAAGTAGCTGTAATTAAACCGCTCCTAAAAATAAAAAACCTACCCTGGACCCAGAAGTTCTAGCCAACTATAGACCAATATCCAACCTCCCTTTTCTTTCAAGGATTCTAGAGAAAGCAGCGAAAGTAGCGAAACGACTATGTGGCTTTCTTCAGTATAATAGTCTATTTGAAGAGTTTCAGTCGGGTTTTAGAAAGCATCACAGCACAGAAACGGCATTGGTAAAAGTTACAAATGACCTCTTCACTGCATCTGATGAGGGACTTGTCTCTATACTAGTCTTATTAGATCTTAGCGCAGCTTTTGACACTATCGATCATCACATCTTACTACAGAGGATGGAACACCAAATTGGCATTAAAGGATCTGCTCTAAGATGGTTTAAGTCCTACCTATCTGATAGATATAATTTTGTTCATGTTAATGATGAATCATCAAGATATGACAAGGTTAGTCATGGAGTACCACAAGGTTCTGTGCTTGGACCATTACTATTTACTCTATATATATGCTTCCTGTAGGTAAAATTATTAGAAAGCACGCCATACATTTTCACTGTTATGCAGATGACACACAACTATACTTATCAATGAAGCCAGATGAAACCCATCAGTTAGCTAATCATGTCTACAGTCATGTCTTAAGGACATTAAAAACTGGATGTTTCATAACTTTTTAATGTTAAACTCTGACAAAACTGAAGTCATTGTGCTGGGCCCCAAACACATTAGAGACTCATTATCCAGCAACATAGTTAATCTGGATGGCATTGCCTTGGCCTCCAGCACCACTGTCAGAAACCTGGGTGTTATCCTTGACCAGGAGCTGTCTTTTAAATCACATGTTAAACAGATTTCAAGGACCGCCTTCTTTCACCTCCGTAACATTGCTAAAATCCGGCACATCCTGTCTCAACAAGATGCAGAAAAACTAGTTCATGCGTTTGTTACTTCCAGGCTGGACTACTGTAATTCTTTATTTTCAGGTTGCCCTAACAAAATTTTAAAAACTCTTCAGTTAATCCAAAATGCAGCAGCGCGTGTACTGACTAGAACTAATATCAGAGACCATATTTCCCCCATACTGGCTTCTCTGCACTGGCTCCCAGTTAAATTCAGAATAGAATTTAAAATCCTTGTTCTCACCTACAAAGCTATTCATGGTCAGTCACCATCTTATCTTGAACAGCTCATAGTACCCTATCGCCCATCCAGAACCTTACGCTCCCAGGATGCAGGGTTATTGGTGATCCCAAGAATTTCCAAAAGTAGAATGGGAGGCAGAGCTTTCAGCTATCAAGCTCCTCTCCTGTGGAACTATCTTCCAGTCTTGGTACGGGAGGCAGACACACTCTCTGATTTTAAGAGTAGGCTTAAAACCTTCCTTTTTGATAAAGCTTATAGTTAAGGCTGGCCTATCTAGCCCTTAGTTATGCTGCTATAGGCTTAGGTTGCTGGGGGAACACTCCATGATTCACTGAGCTTTCTTCTCTCCCCCCTCTGACTCCGACTCCTTCTCTGCTCCTGTAAATGTCCATATCCTTACACTAACTTTACTTCTTCCCCGGAGTCGTTGTGCTTTACCATCCTGCAGGTTTTTCTAGGTCGCGGTGGGAGGTGCTGCTGTGGTCCTGCCTGATGCCTCCTGGCCACATTAGGAAAGGAGATCCTGTGACTTGGATCCTGTGACTAGGATCCTAGGCTGGATTTCCAGTGCAAATCAGGATCCATAGATCACAATGGCTTCTGGATCACTACACTTCACATATCCCTGGACTTACAGATTCTACATACTCTTGGACACAGCAACACTCAGATCTTGCTACATGGAGTACAATGACTCCTAGACCAACAGAGTACACCTGCATCTGGATCACTAGACTTTCCATACATCCGGATTTATAGAATCCACAAACTCTGGGACTCATGGATGTTTTATACATTCTAAGTGAACTGTTATTATCATGTTTTTGTGTTCTGTACAAGTGACATTTATTGCATGTCTGTCCGTCCTAGGAAGAAGGATCCCTCCTCTGTGGTTCTTCCTGGGGTTTCTTATTTTCCCTGTTTAGGGTTTTTCCTCAGGGTCTGAGGGCAGAGGATGTCACATCTGTATAGTTTGTCAAAGCCCAGTGAGATAATGTATAAAAAGTGATTTCGGGCTATACAAACAAAATTTGATTTGATTTTGATTTGATATTTGTTTACATTTCCTGCCATCCTTTTCGTGTGTTTCTTCTGCCCTGCTTTACAACTTCCCCCACCCTGATTGGTTTCCTGTATGTCTTAAGCGTCTCTCCCTAAAGTATTCAAGTACATGAATGAATGATAATTAAGACAGAATGAGAAATCTTTAATCACATGAAACAGAAAAAAATGAGAAAATGTAACAATCAATTTACTCGTTTTTCTCTACAACATGATGAAATGAGTGCGAGTCAGCTGTGGACAATAGTAAAATCTCTGCTACGATTTACCAGTTACCAGCTTCTTGTCATGTTTTACTTAACATCTCTCCATGGCTGTGTCCCGCTCTAAAATCCAGTTTTTGTTTTTCATGTTGCAGTATAACCTCCACATCAGTGCCTGTGTTTTTGCTGCACAAAGTTTCCAACATACAACAATGTTTTTTGCATTTTTTGACTGAGACACATTCAAAATGACAATACTTCAGCTGTTGAAAGATGGACCCAAATGCTCAAGGCAAGATGCCATCCCACCTACAGCCAGGCTATGCTCCAAGACTTGTGGAAATGTGGTTGCTTGTGGCTGAATTTTGGGTCTCTCATATGAATTCACAATAAAAGAGTTGGATCCAGACCTGCTCTACATGTCAAATGTCATGACATTACTTTAGTTGTGAATTGTTGCTGTCTCTCTCCCTCGTCTTAGTTTCTAGTGAATAATAATAGAGCAATGTATAATTCATTTTTTGGATTTGAAAATCTTAAAATATTCATTACTGAAGAAAGTAAGAACATTATAGACGTGTTACTGGTTTAGGTGTTATTGACAGCTGATGTAGGTGCGATGGGTACCCTTTATTTGGCAGAGAGCTGGCAGGCTTTAAAGGCCCTCCGATGCAAACACATCTATATCAGTATGAGGTGATCATAGAAACTGCACAACGCAAGAGAGTTCAAGAAGGTCGTGTTAACCATGAGTTCGAAAATCTTTGTAGAAGAAAACGTGCAGATGATAACGGACACGTCTGGATGGGACATAATGAGCCCAAATATTTCTCAGTAAAGACTGGACTTTGATCTTTTGCGCTTTCTTTTTGAAGTTGTCATCTAAAGCATGACATCAATACTTACAATAAGCTCAAAACATCTTAAAACAAATTTGTTTTAAAAGATAGAGCAAGAATTTTAAATATTAAATTGGCTTATATCTTGTCAGTGGTAGAATGTAGCTACATCTTTTAAAAATTTTGAGATACTTGTAATAGAGTATTTTCATTTTTTGAAACTTAGGAGGCTCTTATTTAAGATGTTTTGGCCTGTCTAGGCTTCCTCTTTACTCTGCAAGCCATTTTGTAGCCCACCTCCACACCAGTTCTTCCTTATTATGCTGTCTGCAATATTGTAATTTCTGTTGACCTCACGGTGTGTCCCCCTCCTGCCTAAGAATCTGTGCTAACCAGCTGGCGCCCATCTTCACCCGGATCTTTAACCGATCTCTGGACCTGTGTGAAGTGCCATCTTCAAACGCTCCACGATCATCCCGCTCCCCAAGAAGCCCTGCATCACAGGATTAAATGACTACGTGCCCGTTGCCCTAACGTCTGTGGTCATGATATCCTTTGAGAGGCTGGTGTTGAGCTACCTGGAGGACATCACTAGTCCCCTGTTGGACCCCCTGCAATTTGCCTGCCAGGCAAACACGTCGGTGGATGATGCAGTCAACGTCTGACTGCATTACATCATGCATCATCTTCACTCACCAGGGACATATACGACGATCCTGTTTCTGGACTTCCACACCATCATCCCTGAAATCCTCCACCAGAAACTCATCCAGCTCACAGTGCCTACTTCAACCTGTCAGTAGATCAGGAGGAAGCAGGTGAGGCTGGGGAGTCTCACATCCCGCACCCGGACCATCAGCACAGGTGCCCCCAGGGGTGTGTCCTCTCTCCACTGCTCTTCTCCCTCTACACCAATGACTGCACCTCAGGGGACCCCTCAGTGAAATTCCCGATGTACACGGACGACACCACAGTCATCGGTCTGATCCTGGACAGTGACGGGTCCACACAGGAGGTAGAACAGCTAGCCAACTGGTGTAATCAGAACCATCTGGAGCTGAACCCTCTCAAAACTGTGGAGATGATAGTGTACTTCAGGAAAAGACCCCTGACACCAGCCACAGTCTATATCCTCTTCAACACAGTGTTTATTGTGGACACCCTCAGGTTTCTGAGATCCACAATTTCTCAGGACCTGAAGTGGACCTCCCACGTCGACATTGTCTGGAAGAAGGCCCAGCAGAGATTAAACTTCCTTTGACAGCTCATATTTGCAAATTTCTTCATTGTAACTACTGTTTGAAATACATACTCCTTATAATTGCACTAATTATGTCCTACATTGCGCTTGACATGCTAACTGCAGGGTCTGGGAACCTGGAACCTTCCGATCACTGGACGACCACTCTACCATCTGAGCCACAGCCGCCTTCAACACACAGGTGTTACACTGTAGGTATCTACTAATAAACAAATAATTTTAAGCGGAGTTAGTGGTGTTAAAAGTGATTTTTTTACTTGCCTGTGACACTGGATTGAATAGCTTGTCCAGCTAATCTCTAATGTCTGAGCTCTATAATAGTGTCTTTGAAGGAATAAAGATGTGTTCGTGAAATTTTTGAGTAGAAATCTCCTCAAAGTATGATGTAGGTTCTATTCAATTATCCTCTGAACACTCATTCTAGAGCTGATTTGTTGATTACTAAACTGTTACTGTAAACAGACCAAGTTACCATTGGCTTGTTAGTCAAAATACTAACACTATACTAAGCATGTGAATGGACCACATATATTATGTATGTGTGTGCGTGTGTGTGTGTGTGTTTAGTATATTGAAAACCAAATGTAGAGTTCCAAGGATTGGGATCTGATTACAGATCCCTTCCCTTACAGCCCAAAATGCCATCTTCAAAAGTCTTGTTTTGTCAGACAAACAAGCCAAAAGCCAAAGATTTTTAGTTTACAATGACAATCAAAGCAGTCCTCACATTGAAGACACTGAGAGCAGAGAATGTTATGGCTTATCAGCTGAAACAGTGAGTTTAAAAAAGGTGTAAATTAACTTTCTTTAAATTAATATTTTTATTTCAATCCAAAGAGATCACCTTAAATATTTATCACTTATCATAAAGCTATAGGAAGAAAAGGCCACTCTGATCTGGCTCTTAGAAATCATATTACAGAATGTTTCTGCTTTGAGACAACTAAATAAATGAGAAAAGACCCCTTGAGAATTAAAATCTCTGGTGACACATTTAATGAATAACGACGTTTCGGTCTACATTACCTTCATCGAATATAGGTATTTACATTTTGCCTGAAAGCACCTAGTGTTTGTTAATCCACTGTTCTGTTGTTTGGAATTTGAGTAAATCTTTGCTAAATAAAGAAGAATTTTTAGAATGTGGGGATTGCAAAAGAATATGCACACTGTGACACAATTAATGCAATGATCAGTAGAATTACTTATGGAAAACTAAATAGATAATTATTAACATAAATTGTTTGGTCGAAAGTGAAAATCACACTTGGATTCTCAGCTCACAAACCATGGCATTAGCAAGGCATTTACTTATGTTGTGAGAGCAAACCGACCAACCACATTATATATTATGATAATGGAACTATTTCAAAGCTAACCTAGTGACGAATCCATCTGTTCATTGATTTGGATGTGATAGTGTAATTGTACTTTATAAGCCTCCATTCTCCATTTAGGCTGATTTTGTCAGTGAGTTATAAGTATAAAAGTATGGGATAGGGCAAATAAAACATTTCAATAACAGTAACATTTCAATCAATTATTTCATCGTAAGCTCTTTGGAACACTAAATCTAAACTTTCCAATTAGTGAGTTACCTTTCAGTCTGTAAAAATATATGTTATATTTCTGTTGGAAAAGTTTATGTGAAAATGAACTTGTCCAAAACTAAACCAAATTGTGTCCTTTTTTTCTTTGGATGAAATAAGCTGAAGTACAAGTGTTGAAAAACACCCTTAAATTCATATAAAGAATAGTAATCGATACCACATTTAGCTAATTTCATCTGCAGTCTCTGTGCAAGAAAAATAATTACTTTTCTGTTGGCTTTCACTTCATTTTTGTGTCCGTCAAACTGTTTTTTTTAGAGCTTTAGGAGAGAGAGCAGGCTGAGAAGAAAGCCTCTTAAAGACTATTGGGACTATGAGAATGTTGAGGAAAAAATGAAGGACTGAAATTGGTTCTTTGTATAAAAACATCCAAAAGAATGGCCATTTTAACCTTCCAGGAAAAAAGCAGTGAAGTGACAGTGAAAGCTGGGCTCCTTCACTATCAAAACCATTTCATATTATGAAATTCTTCCGGGTCAGGGCGTTTCTGTGTGGAGTTTGCATGTTCTCACTGTGTCTGCGTGGGTTCTCTCCGGGTACTCCGGCTTCCTCCCACAGTCCAAAAAAAACATGCAAAACTGGGGTTTAGGTTAATTGGTCACTTTAAATTTTGCCCGTAGGTGTGAACGTGAGTGTGGATGGTTGTTTGTCTCTATATGTCAGCCCTGTGATGAACTGATGACTTGTCCAGGGTGTCCCCGCCTTCACCCCAAGATGCTGAGATAGGCTCCAGCCCCCCCCCACGACCCCTAACAGGATAAGCGGTAGAAAATGGATGGATGGATGGATGGATTCTTTGTTTTTGTTGGTTTGACTGCAGTGTCCTTGGTCCTGTCTTCAAATGTGAGAGAATAATTAGGGTTTGTCCTGCGCTATAAAAATGACCTTAGCTCAGGGGCGGTCTTAATCTATGAGGGGGCTGTTGAGACTAACATAACATTTCTAATAAAGCAAAATTAAGCAGGACAAAGACGGTGCCTCAGCAGAAATGTACAGCGAAGCCTGTCACATTAACATAAAGCATGGTCCTCAGGAATTATTAGCCTCCCTAATCTCAGGAGCACTCAGATGCAGCAATGTACTGTTCAATTGACTTGTCCAGCATGATGCATGGCTGTTATTCCCCACTTACAGAAGAACACCAACTTCTCTTACTGCCCCCACCCACTGTTTTTTATTTCCTGCTCTCTTAGTTTTTTTCCCCTTTTGCACCAGATTTATTCAAGGCCGAGCAGCAAGGTGCAAAGCCTGAACAAACACCATCCAGGCAGACGGGCAAAGTCAAGGTCAACAAACACATTACCCTCTACTTATCAATGCTTGCATTACACAGAGATAAACCAAATCATCTCCAGACTGACCCAACTGCGATGACAAGGCAGCAAATTACATAATGACATTATGCTTTATCTCCTGCCCCCTTTCAAACTACTGCCATCCTGCTACAGTGAGACCCATTCTGTCACAAAATCCAGGGATGGAATGATGAGTGGATGGAAAACCAGGAGACAGCTGATGTCAAGGGTGCTGTGCATAAAGACAAAGCATTATTCACTTGGTGCTAAAGGCCGGGTTGAGGTGTGGGGTTAAATGATAGATAGGAATGATCTAGTGTGCAACAGGACTAGAAATAAAGATCAGAGAAGGGGAGAATGGACTGTCTGTCACCCCACCGATTGCTCTGATTGCCTGCCAACCTGCTCACTTGTGACCAGATGGCCTGTCTCATTGATGCTCAGTGAAAATCTGTGAGACCTCCGCCCCCCCCCACTCAGAAGACGTTGTATGACAAAATACAGTCAGTCTCTGCTATATGTTGACTGTTCACCCACGACTGAATTTAAGTTATATTTGATAATAGTCACATGTAGATGTCCAAGGCTGATCTCGATCAGTATTTGGGAAATATTTTAATTTTCTCAGATAATATAACCTGTTTTTTTATTTACCCCATGCCGCTAGAGTTACAAACTGCTCAGACCCATACAGTGCATTAACAGCAGATATAACTAATAATTAGTGAGTATCGGAGTGTATTCTGTTGTGAATTAATATACGGATTGCAAACATAATACTGATATAATTGCAATTGGTTAATAATACAGCTGTGCGTAAAGCATCCAGGTGGCAGTGTTGAGAGAGAATATTTGTAGATTGTACAACAAGGTTCAAATTTATTATTAATTTTTACAGCATTTTATATTCCAATCATCTTTTAAGTGCATGCAATATGATATAACCAATTAAATAGTTCAAACACTACATAGCTAATATTGGCTCTTTTTTACTGGCCAAAAATCCCAGTGACACTCACTAACATCTGGTTTTTCAGTGCAATGTGGATGTAAATTAGTGGGATATAGTCCCCAGGTCAATTAACAAACTAACAGAGGCAAAAGCAGAACAAATCAGGATCAAAGTATCAGCTGCTCTCTCCAATGCCAAAACATTTAATTCCAACCTCACCATCCAGGAAACAAATGCTATAACATCTGTAAGCAAAAATTTAAATGTACTGTATTTACATAGCAATTTTCTTGTCATTGTTGACCACTGGAAACGCTTTTACACTACAGGTTTTTCATTCACACATACATTCATACACTGGTGGTAGTGACTACCTCACAGGGTGCCACCTGCTCATCAGGAGACTTAACCATTCACACAATCATAGCACAGCATCAGGAGCAATTTGGGGTTCAGTGTCTTGCTCAAGGACACTTGACATGGCCTCCCCAAAATATACGAAGAAGGGACCCCACTCAGACCAATCATCAGCAACATAAACTTGGTCAGCACCAATATTGCAAAACACCTTACTTCCATCCTGCCACCACTGGGGAACACTCCTCATCACATCCAAAACTCTATAGACTTTTCCAACAAGGTCCGAAACATAAAACTAGCTCTAGATTAAACTAAGGTATCTTTTGATGTCCAAACCCTGTTTACCTGCATTCCCACAACTGAAGCTGTGGAGACGGTAAGGAAACAACTACTACAAGACATTTCCCTAAACAACAGAACTAACTGACCAAATTTGTTCCCTGCTAGATCTTTGCCTTATGACAACCTATTTCAAATACAATGAGGGCTTCTACACACAAAAAGTATGGTTGTGCAATGGGTTACCCAGTGTCACCCATTGTGGTCAGCCTCTACATGGATGTATTGGAAAGCAAAGGTTTAGGTACGTGGATGGCACCTGAGTCACAATCAAAACCAAAGAAGTAGCAATCTTCTCAGAACATAACAACTCAGCGTACAAAAACATCAAATTCACAAGGAGGACGACCAAAAAACAGGCTACCATTCTTGAACTGTGCTTTGCAGCCAGAGGAGGATGGGAGTCTCAACATGGAGATATACTAGAAGCTTACAAACACAGACCAGTATCTACTCTTTTACTACCACCACCCACTGGAACACAAACTTGGAGTGATCAGAACCCAAAGTCAGAGGGCTGAAAATGTTCCCTGAAATACTAAAAGGAATAAAATGGAACACACACACACACACACACACACACACACACACACACACACACACACACACACATCCAGAGAGTACTGAATACCTGTGACTTTCCTAACCGGGCCTTCATAAAATCATCAAAGAGTGATAAAAAAAAAAAAAACACTGGAACACCTGATAAAGAGAAGAACAATAAGACAGGCAACATCGTTGTCTCAGAAGTGTAAGAGAAACTTAAGGCCTTTCTCTAAACACAACGTCCTGAAGCACTTCAAACTCAGCAAGACCCTCAGACAAAGACTGGTTCATCATAGGGATAAAATACGTAAACACAATCTAAGCAATATTATGTATACTGTCCAATGCAGTCAGGTATAGCACAGGCGTTGGGTGTTGTGAATGGGGTGGGTGATGGGTGTGAAAACGGGCAGCATAGAAGCTGTTCAGTTCCTTTGCCAGTTGTTTGTTCCCTACAGGGTGGGGGGATGGTCTCCTGTAGTCGCTGGCTGAGAATTTGCTCTTCAGCTTCGCAGAGTAGCACGTCTTAGCTGCTCCGATTTCCCTCGTCAGTGTGTTCATGGCCTGCTTGTACAGGGTACGGTCCCCACTTCTGTAGTCCTCCTCCTTGGCCTTGCACAGTTTTCGCAGTTTGGTGTTAAACCACGGTTTATTGTTGATGTATGTGCAGAATGTTTTGGTCTGCACACACAAGTCCTCACAAAAACTGATGTACGATGTCACAGTGTCAGTCAGTTTGTTGAGATCCATCCTTGCAGCTTCAAAGACACTCCAATCAATGCAGTCAAAGCAGGCCTATAACCCCAGGTTTGACTCAGCAATCTGAGACTAAAATCTCTGAAAACTTTCGGGGGTTAGTGAAAGTGGAGTGAAAAAGGCGAAAAGTGAAGCAGAGATGAGTCTCTCATGTTTTAAGAGTTCATCTCTGCTGAAGTGAGCCATTATGAGTGACGGGAAAGGTAAGAAAAGCGAAAAAGAACATCCATAGAGCGAAGAGAAACACCGAGGCGGCCATCCGCAGTGTCATCTTGCTTCGGCTACTTCGGACGCCTTCAACTAAAGCCCTCTAATGTAGTCTGTTTACAAATCCTATTTCCACCTTTGTGATGTCACTCATATCAAATTAAAAACTGCCTTATCACCTGTGTAAATGTGGTCAGTTGTTGATTGAAGGCAGGTCTACCTAAAAAACAAGTGTACATGCTAATTTTGGTGAAAATGAAATGTGTTTAACTTAGCGAACATGTCCAGCATCCACAATCCTACAAGAAATGAAAACTATCTTACCTAAGTTTTACAAGCCAAAGTCGGTCAGGTTGAGGTAGATTTTTGTTGAGTTTACGCCATGCTTGTTGGTCAATGGTCATGTGGGTAATGGGTGGGCATTCTTATTTCAAGTCGTCACACCCCTTGTGTTTTATCAATACTCGAAAGTAACACAATAAACCTTTCCTGATGGACAATGGGACTTTTTGCATTTGTGACAAATGTGCAAAGCCTTCACTTTAGGACAAACTGTAAGTGTTTGTCCCCTCCAGTGTAACCTGTTGGTGTGGGGTTTTTTTTATGTATATTAGCACCCAGGCAAGTTGGGTAAGTATTTGAGCTGCTATACAACTGCTGTCTTTGTGTCCCAGCCATGTATTCTAACAATATTTGAAGAAGGATGCTTGATAAAAATGACCTCCCAAGCCCCAACAGATTTGTGCAATTCCAGTGACTATACTGGAATTGCTGAAAATCAATTAATTTATTTTTCCATAAAGGCAAATACATAAAATGTTGAGATTCTCTTTGGGTGTTACTACAATGGACAGGATTGGGAATGAGCACATCAGAGGGACAGCAAAGTTCAGACAATTTGGAGAAAAATTTAGAGAGGCCAGATTGCGATGGTTTGGACATGTGCAGAAGAGGGACAGTGAATATATTGGTAAAAGGATGCTCAAGATGGAGCTACCAGACAGGAGGCAAAGAGGAGATTCATGGATGTGGTGAGAGAAGTTATGCAGGTAGTTGGTGTGAGAGAAGAGGATGCAGAGGACAGGGAAAGATGGAGGATGTGATTCGCTGCGGCTACTCCTAAAAAAGCCAAGTAAAGCCGAAAGAGGAAGAAGTAATAAAAATGGAGTTGTTTCTAAATATAGCTAAGCCCACAAAATTGTTTTGGTGTGTCAGATTGCCTCTGAACACTGGCAGCTAAGACAATGTCATATTTCCTTTGCTGTGTATGGACACATTTCTCAGCAACTGTCAGCCTGTTATGGGAGGTTGTTTACTTTCTTATTGTGCTACTTCATCATTTGTCAGGCTCCTCATCTTAAGCCCTGTGACAGACTCATGATGGATATGAGTTACAGCTCTGAGAGATATCTAACTTCAACAATCTCCCTCCCTCAGACCTACCAGCTTTGCTCTTAAGAGAGGCTGTTCAGGACAACCGTGCAGTAAACCACAAATCAGCTCAGCTCTTAGATGACTGAAAAAAATCAGTCTATTACTACAGTAGTTATCCATTTCATTTCCCCCCTTTACTGCTGCCAGACACTTTGTAACTTGCAGTATGAATACTGAAAAATTAGTGTACTCAGGGACAGCATCAATATGTTCCCAGCATACTGATCAGATCATAATTGCCCTTTTTAATGATCTTCTGGCAGTTCCATTAACATTTTGGTGAGAAGCAGCAGGCGGTAATATTGCCTCCAATTTAAACATAACCTTGTCAGTATGAGAAGATTTTTAAAAAACTTGTTCAATAAAATTTTGTTTTCATGGTGACAATGTCCCAAGAGTGGTGCACCAAACTTGTAACTTCACATCATGGCAGGGGTCTTTTCCTGAACCTAATCACATAGTTTTTGGGGGTTTTTTTGCTTAAATGTAACCAAATGTAATAGCTTGATGATGTAAGAAGGCTCTGGTACACTGAACTGACTGAAAAGCTCACTGAGTCGATGTAAATAAAGATGGACTTGCACCTTTCAAGTCTTGTCACATTACCCCATTCCCATTCAAACTAGGGATGAGCATTTTAAGCACCAATGCTATTCGATCTTTACGAAGAATTCGTTGATGAATATTCAAATATTCAGTCCACCCTACAGTGCCAGCACCCAGTCACAGAGGGTATAACACAGACAGAAGTGGATTAATTGCCTTCCAAAAGAAGAAACAGGCTGTGATACAATTATGCACTCTTGAGTCTTAACAACAGCCAAAAAATAAATAAATAAATGGGTAAAAATTAAAGACTTATCTCTCGTTTCACTCGAAATCACACGATGGAATCATGTATTACATGCAAAATGTGCCCTGTGCGTTGACATCATAAACAGTCAGTCATAATGATTTTTAGCAAAATCACAACACAAATTTTATGACTCAGTTGCAATTGCTGTGGTCAGAGACAGTTTTTCAACACTCATCAATCAAACGGCTGCACAGCTCAGCAGCGTTATCATCACAGTTTCTCCAGTCGTGCAGTAATTGTCTTTCTATACTAGCTGCCATGAAAATCAGGAAACCCTCACCCTCCACAAATGCATATCGGTCAGCAAACTTACTTCTTTTGGTGACACAGGTAATAATGGATGGTATATTTGTTCTGACGTGGGCTTTGCCCTCAAGTGACAGGGCATATTTGTTGTAGATTTGTGAGACACTAGCTTTGCCTGGCAGAGTTTGCGCTGAACCTCATTTTAATTTATTTTGTTGAATAAGTTCCACATGGAACATTTTGACTGCTGTAGTTGTTTGTGCAAGTTTCAGCTGTTTCTAAAGCTACTGTAGGATGTAAAAGCACTCAGATAAATGCTGTACTGACCTCGAGTGGGAAAGATCCCGCGATGCACATTTTAACGGACATCACCAGTTATTGCATTATTTACAAGCAACAGGAAAATGTATATTTTCAAATCCAATTATTGGGCGACTACTTCAATTTTTTCGATTTAATTTTTATTTGAACATTCAAAAATCATGACCCATTACTAATCCACACAGCGGTTTACAGAAGAGTATACTGTACATGTCAGTCACATTTAAACAAATGGCTATGTGTTTGCAGCCACTGTGGGCGTTGGGGATCGAATCGTCAATCTTCCAAACAGAGGACTACAATAGCCATGGCTACTGTAATTTATGTTGACTGAAATTAAACAAATATTACAACTACTGATTTTTAAAAAATTCTAAAGGTGTGTAATGTGATTAATCGTGCTTACTGTTAAACATGTTGTCATTTTCCTCAGTCCCTTAATATACTCATTCATTTGAAGTGACTGTGTTGTGTTTACACACACTTTGAGTATGGTCCAATGGATCTTTAATAGCTCATCAGCAGCTCGTTACAGCTAGCCAATTACGTTAGTTTCTGTCAACAATACATCAACCAAATGCATCTGTTCTTTGCTACTTTTATTCTATAATGTTTTGCAGTATCACTAAGAGTGTCAGGGCATCACTGATTCATTGTTTTATACAATAACAATAAAAACATGAATTTTGACCATAGACTTGACTGTATATAAAGATTGGACATTAGAGCTGCCCAAAAGTGAAGCTCAAATGTTTTGATCGCACCCTTGTTTCTGGCTTCAGTATGAGCCATAAACGTAGGACGAGACATGAGTCTAAAAAAATAAAAACAAAGAACTCAATGCTGTAGCAGTTTGCTGGTGGTCAAACTAGCAGGGCATTCATTGTCTGACAAAAATTTTCAATGACAATAATCACCAGCAACCCAATAAAGAAAGTGGTGTCACTATCAACCCATCAGTACACACAAGATCACCACTCAGCATTAATACACACAAAACAGTTAAGATCTCTTTTTCCCGGCAGTGTATTACTTTAAATAGTGAGAGTGCAAAATGTAAAAGCAGTGAAAATACAGTACTTTACCTGTACTTGTAGCATCCCCTAAATCATTAAAAATAAAGCCTGTAATGTTGGCAAGTTAGCTTGAAAAGTCTTGGTTTTGAATGGGTCCAACCAAAAGAAGCTCACCCCCTCTATCTACGCCTTCCTCTAAAGCCACTCACATGCTACTCACGAACGTGCATCACCTGACTGGAAGACACCAGTAAAGAACAATACATTGCCTTCATATTGACTCTACAGAGTCCTACAGAGATGCAGACTCCAGAAAAACTGATAACACCCTATGAAAAATAAAAGTCCGATAATCCCTTTTTAGTAAACAATTAGTGACCATAGTGTCACTTTTCAACACCTTCAATTCCCACAATTTTCTATCCCCTTGAAAACCAGACTTATGTTGTCTCTCATACTGCTGACTGTTGACTTTCTCTTGGTCATAACCTTCTCCATTACAATCTTTTTTTCTGCTGTTTTAGGAACAGCTACACACTGAAATTGGGCCTGTGCCTTCTCTGTCACCCTTGTTCTATGAGCAGCAATTCTGTATTATTAGAAATATATCCACCTTTGGTTAGTGACAGGTCAGGGTCATGCACAACTCTTGGGTGAGCAGAGGTCATGCGCGTAAGCCAGTCAAGGAGGGCAGGACAAGCAGGCAGGCAAACTAATCATTGCATGCGGCCCTGGTGAAATGATTGGTCATTTATTACAGAGTTAACAGGGCAACAAACAACCCATTCTTTTTCATTTTTTTTCCATATCATTTATACATCAATAGCGATCTGGATCTTAGGAGATTTTCTACCAATATTACAAAAAATTATCTCTTAAAAAACATTACCAACCCCATCTTTAACTTTGATTGAATTTGGTTCTGAATTTATTTGAAATAGATTGAATTCAAATGAATGGTTTGATCTGATCTTGCCCACTTTTTTTTTAATCTGATATTCAGAAGAAAGAACATTTATAATGGTTTATTTTTCACTAGGAGTTGTCTTCAAGACCACCAATTGTGGAAAAAAACACCCGAAAGAGGAGGATGAGATTGGAAATAGTCCTAAAATGTGAAGTCAGGCCAGGAAGGAAACAGTAGGTAAGTTATAGTCGCATGAAGAACAATCTAACATAGTTCATTTGTAGCACCAGCCAGTGCTGAGCAGGTGTGAATCAATTACTGGTTATGGTTGTGGAGGTGTAACACTAGCCCACGACTTAAATTGATCATTCAGAATAATCAAGAGTAATCAAGCACATCTTCCCCTATATACTCTAACTGTGCATTCTTAAATAATTATCAATGTTATTTTTTCAACTTTGATTCTAAATACTGCAATTACAATCAAAATGACAAAAAAACTTAAATTATTGTCAGTTAAATAGTGAACATTGTATACAAGATATAGTACAATATTTACAAACGCCTGACTGGTTGGGCAGCCAGACGTCAGCTAGTGCTGCATGCATCTACTGTACAAGACACTACGTGTAGCTTTATGGGCCTTACAAGAAGTCAAGGTTGCATTACAAGAAAATATGTTTAGACTACTGAAAAGAGAGTAAATTTTGTGTTTCCTGCAGTTAATTCATTTGGAACAAATTATCAGGATAGTAGACCTAGTTTTACTATATATGTAAGTTTTTGACAGAAATTTTGCATCTAAAACATAAAGCATCTCGGCACATGATTTTAGTTAAGATAATGCAAGTAAAGTGTTAAGCAAAGTAGTGTTAGGGTAAAACTAATCATTTAGATCAAACTACTGTATATCAGCACTTGAATGAAAAAGCGAATTCCTCACTCTCAGCCTGGAGGAAGTATAGAATATTGGATCCATGTTGATTAATCAACAAATAGTTGATCTATACCAAACATAAAGGGACATATGGTTTCTTTTGTTAAATTTTAATACACAAAACACATGATTAAGTTTGAGAAATTACTAATAATATGTGGTTTTTAAATGGGAAGTAAACTCCACCTACATCCTTTTCATCATTTTCATTCTTTGGAATTTGTTGCTCAGTGTCATCTATTCAAAGCATCTGAAACTGAGTAGGATGACTCTATGTTAATACTATTTTAAATCCCTTTGTGTCTGAAGCCATGACAAAACATCAATTACTGAGGGGGTGAGAATTGGCTGAAATTGTGGTTGGTTCTGTGTTTTCAGTTTAATTTTCTGAGAGAAATGTTCTAATTTGGTAATAGATATAAATTACCTCACTAGTTTTTTGTGATTTGAAAATAAGATCAGATTTTGCTACAGAGATTCGGCCACACCACCCTGAGCACGCCCAATCTCATCTGATTTCGGAAGCTAAGCTGAGTCGGGCCTAGTTAGTACGTGGATGGGAGACTGCCTGGGAATACCAGGTGTTGTAAACTTATTGTCTCTCAGCTACCTGGTGACCGTGATGGCTCTGTTAGCGACCTGCTATCAGGTGGAGATGTGACCTTGTGTCTGGAAACATGATTAATCAAATTAAGTAGAGGATCATATTGTATTGTGGATGATAACCTTTTTTCTTGCTGAGCATGAAAAGATTTGCAGATGTTGAAATTGCAGAATGGTACTGGAAAGAGAGACTAGTGGTAGACTGTAACTACCACTAGAAACTATAACTTTTAATCTTGCTTCAACTGTACATTGATCAGTCTAAATATCTTAGATGAAATCTTATATGTTTCTCTTTGAATCCCTCGCATCTCGTTATTTCTGCTACTTGCATACTTCTCCGGTTGTGTTGTGAGTTTTTTAGAGCAGATGTCATCAAAGTGATTGATGTTTTCCTAACATGCTAGTTTTTTGTATATTTGTGTGTATATTTGCAAGTTACAGTGCTGAGTTCTCTAAGTCAAAGTTTTTCACAGAGAAAGGAAAGAAAAAATTAAGAGTGAAAGACTATGACACTATGAAACAAAAGGTTTCTGCCTTCTAAAAGGGTATATTTTTATGTTTGTTTTTTTTGTTGCCCCTTTGCATTTGATTGTTAAGGACTGTTGGGTCTCTGTTAATTAATAACTACATTAATTGACAATAAGACAATTAATTTATACCTGTTCTACATGTTAAGTGTCATGAGATTACATTTGTTGTGAATCTGTGCTATTAACGATAATAACGATAGAGTTGAATGGCTTTACAGTAGGCAAGGTTTTGCTCCATCTCCATCAGCTGTGTTGGCCTCTCTATTGGACTAGTTTCACATTCTTTACTAAACAGCATTCGCTCACCTATACTTAACACACTGACTGGGTTAATAAGGCACTCGCGGCAAAGGCTGCTGTGTGCTCATCACCAGTCGTGCAGTGCTTCTTATCCAATTCCGGTATTTCTACAAAGATATTTCTACCCCATAGCTGTCAGGGTCAGGTAGTGTTAGGTGTCTGTCTGTTAGGGTCTTTTTGTTTGTATCTTAATTCCTATGTCCTGTAAAGTCTTCTCCCTCAGGTGTGTGAGATTGCCTCTCCTCCCTAATGTGTTTCACCTGTGTCTAATCGTCTACCCCTCCCTTGTGTATTTAAACCCTGTGTTCCTTTCCTCTTGTGCCAGATTGTCTTGTTTTCCCTGTGAGCAGTCCATCGTTAATCTCTAGTGAGTTCCTTGTGTGTTGATCTTGTTTTGTTCCACGACTACTGAGTTTGTCTGTCCCTTAAACTGTAGCTTTGCTAGTTAGTTAGATTTCCCAGTGTCGACCAATTTTCAGATTAAAACAATTTTGATTAGGAACCTCCCTGTGTCTCTGCATTATTGAATCCTCCTAAGCCTGTACTTGACCCTGCTCTCAAACAGACATTTTTGTGGTGTGATGCTATAGTGCACAATTAAAATACAAATATTGGTGTATAAATCTTAAATAATTTCATCCTATTTGGTTCAAGCATGACAAGTTGAGTTTGTTTAGAGACCGTAAAGTAAGAAGAAAATAAGTTAACGTAACTTCAACATAGTCTCTGGTCAGGACTGTGTGAAAAGGAGCTTTCTCTTTGACACTGGAAAATAAAACTATTCAAAATTATCTTACGTATATGCTCTCTAACGTGTCATTGTTGAATGCCAACTTCTACAAATAGACACACAAGCAAATGTAGGTGAAAATGTGTGCAATTCTTTGTCGTCATGTGCGTTCTCTGAGCATTAGATCTTAATGCTGCTCTCCCTTCTTGTGGGTAATTCTGTCTATACACTTATAAGATTGTCATTGATGGTAATCAGCCCTCAGCAGGCACATCCTAGAGATTATTGATGGAGTTTAGGTCCTCAGCTAAAAGCTGTTCAAGTTTCTTTGTTCACATTTGGTCTTCATCATCATCACCACATTCTTTTATTTCTTATTCTAGATAACAAACAAAAACAAAACAACAAAGATCTCCAATCAACCAAGGTGCAGTGGTTAGCACTGCCGCCTTACAGCAAGAAGGTTAGGGTTAGGGGGTTTGATTCCCGGGTCAGGGCCTCTCTGTGCGGAGATGCATGTTCTCCCTGTGTCTGCCTGGGTTTCCGGGTAGTCCAGCTTTCTCCCACAGTCCAAAAACATGCAAACCTGGGGTTAGGTTAAATGATTAACTTCCAAAGGAGCAGCCACCGCAAACATGAAGACTTTGCATCTCTCTAAGGCTCTGAATTACTTTCAAGCACCTCCATAGATGACACTCTCATTCAGACACAAAAAGCCAGAAACAGCAGCACTTACCCTTATGGACACATCGCATGGAAAAATCTAATCACAGGCGCAGTTTGAATCAGCTTTTTGCATGCTGTAGTGCTTGTTCACTAATTAAAACAATTGTAGTTCAGTCATTTGCCTTTTAAGACCCAGGTTTAAAACATAGCATGCAAAGCAGAAAAGAATTGGTAATGTTACCATCTGCTCCTGGTTTTCCCTTCAACCACCGCCATACTACCTGCTTAACTACCTGTCCTCATCAAGGTCATCAGACTCACCTGTCCCCCCAGTCGGCTCTATCACCCAGCCTCATTTTAAACAGCTCCTCCACACTCACTCTCTGACAGATTGTCGTCGCGTCATGCACTACTCTCCAGCACTCTGTTCCGGACGGATCTCCTGGTACCTGACCTGCCTTCTGTCCCTGACCACGTCTCCTCATCTCTGCCCCCGTAACCTCACCTGCCTTCTGTCCCTGACCACGTCTCCTCATTTCTGCCCCAGTGACTTGACCTGCCTTCGGTCTTTGAACTTTGCATCTGCCCGCTCCCTGTCTGCCTGCAGCCTGCCTGGACTCCCTCTCCGGAGACTCCTGCCCCATTCAGAACTTAGACTGTGCTCGCCGACCAGGCTTCCTGATTGTCGTCTGTTTGGACTCGTGAACATTGTAAATAAAGTTCTGAACTGTGCCGGTCTAGATTTGTGCTGTTCTTGGGTCTGCTCCCATCCCCGTTACAGGTAAATTAAGTTTTAAATGTGAAGAAAGCTAAAAGTTGGGGATAAATCGTTGAAGTTAAATCAACAGTTAAAGGTATGCTGTTATCTTAAAAGTATTAATATGAAGTAGTAAATATGAAACTGCCAAGTTAGAAGATTTTTGAACTGGCTGACAAAGTTTGACAGATATATGAAATAAATAGGTAAAACGTATTAATAAATGGTTAAAAGAAATTTTAAGTAATAGATTCAGATAGCCTAGTTAATAATAAAGGATAAATGACTAGTTTTTGCCACTCCAAAGTGATACCTAAACACTTACAGTTCAACTGTAGTAAAAAGAAAAAAAAAAACAAAACGCAACATTTAGAATACTGACGAATGGTGGTGATGGTATTTAGTTATTGTGATAAATAATGGGAACAATTGGTTTACATGAAAGGAAAAACACGTGCAGAAGACTGGGAGTCCTAAGCTGCAGTGAATTTGTGTGATCAAAGTTCTACAGTACAGATGATTTATATGACAGTACACAATAGTTGTGTGTGGAACAGCTCAAAGGGAATTAAAAATGTACCTCAATCTCTGTGTCATGAGTCTTGACATGACAGTTGGACCAACAGTAGAGATAACAGATCACATCTCTCCTGCCATCACTCTAAGCCCTCACTGAAGGTTTGCTTTACTCTGAGATGCTTTTGTCCTCTCTGTTGCACATGTGTGACATCACGTATTCCGTGTTGTTTTCTGTACTCACGGTCATTGCACTGTGTTCCGGTGTAGGAGGTCATGGAGCAGTCGCAAGTGTAGTTCTCCCACTGCTGGATACAGATGCCCATGTTGGCACATGAGTCCTCCTGACACGTGGTGCTGGGCCCTTCACAAGAACAGCCAGCAACACACACACACAAACATAGAACTGGGTTAATACTGTGCAAATCCACTCCTAATCTGTGGACAACTATACTGAAAGCCAAAACCAACTCAACTGAGGTCACTGAGATTGCTCAACTTCTTCCTGGATCCATGTGCTGTTGAATAATCAATTAATCTGTATGTTTCTGTATGTTTATCAAAACATGTATGTACAGTGATTTTCTACTGATCTACTCTGTACAAACAACACGTTTGTCTAAGAAGCGATCCCTCCTCCTCTTTCTGATCTGAATCAATGGTCTAGAAGGTGTTTGATGTACAGAAGGTAAACACCTCCAGTCATATTCTAATACAAATAAAATTAACTGCACTAGTTCTGGTTTGGAAGTCTGACTGCACTTTTTTCACACAAAAACACACAAAAACACACACAGGACCACACATTGTTTCTTGATTGACTCTCTAGACCACCCACCCACCCACTGTGCTTTTCCCAAACTTCTCTCTCTACACTCCCATCATTAATACATAGCATAATGACAAAGGGTAGCATTGAGGGCAAAAAGTAATTTTTATTCATGTGTCACAGGCTGCAGCTGGTTTGTAAAAGTAAGGCACAAACTACAAAGAGGTTTTCTTTGAGGTTGTCTCTTAATTATCCACAGGTGTGCTTGCAGATTGACTGTCCTCTCCCTTTACAAGACTGGCGCATATATAGATGGTGCTGTTTAAACAGATTACAGATTACATTGTATTACAAAAACTGTAACTTTTTTAATTTCAAAGCTAATTAATGTATCCTTATTTGATGTTGAGCTTTTCTTTAGCATACTTAAAACGTATATGTGGTTTAAATTAGAAGCAAATTGTTTGAGTTGTGGCTAAAATTTGATTTTTTGAAATTTCAGCCATTTATCAAATGGGAATTTGGGGGGATTTTGGGAATCTTTGAACTGTGGCTATACAATTCAAATTAGCTGAAGTAATTTTGCCAGTAGTAACTCCGGGGGAAAAAAATTATGATTTGTTCAACATTGTAAATGATACATATAAACAAACAAATCAAACTATACAGAAAATAATACCTCCTTAGCAGAAGTAATAAAATAAAATTGTGTCTGGACTGCACAGTGTGTTAGATTGGTGATCCTTGGGAATAGAGGAACAAGAGCTGCAAATGTTAGGCTGAAGTAAGTATTAAGTAAATAATAATACGTAAGATGTCAATTACATTAGCTGCAGTGATACCACAGAAATACAGACACACATGACTCCCCATCAAGAGACTCATGAGCATTTACACACAGCTACAAATTAATTGATAATATTGTTATTATTCTGCGTTCTTCTGCACTTCCATTGATCACACATGATCCAGGTTCAGTTAAAGTGTTTGAAATAAGTCTGAAAAATTAATTCTGTTTCTCTGTCATGCCAACTTTATTTATACATGTGCTGCTTCAGTGCCAAATCAAATTTATTTGTATAGCTCAAAATCAAAAATAAAATTTTGTCTCAGTGGGCTTTTACAAACTGGACAGATGTGACAACTTAAAAAAACACTAAACAGGGAAAATGAGAAACATCAGGAAGACCCACAGAGGATGGATCCTTCTTCCTTGGATGGACAGACGTGCAATAGATGTCACATGTACAGAACTAAACAACATGACAATAACAAAGTAAAGAGTGTGTATAAGAGGTCCATGAGTCCATTGGTATGTGAGATCTATAAATCCAGGGTTATGTGAAGTCTATTGATCCAGAAGTCATTGTCCTGTAATACAGTATTTGCTGCAGTGAAACATTTGAAATGACCAAAAAAAAGTCTCTTTAAGTCTCTCAATCTGAGTATGAGTGTGTAACAAGCAGTGCACATGTTCAATTCAAAAGGAGAAAAACACTGACACTAGCCTAGGCTTCTGTTGGTTGGCAGTGCAATAACAAAACACCTGACAACACCTAACACCTTTTAAGAAAATGTACCTATGTGTGCACGGACAGGATTAATTATATTTGCTGCTTTCACAGTTTGGGTGCCAGACATGATGGATACTACATGGGCTTGAGAACACTTCAGAAAAACCGTTTTAGGTTTACTCAGTACATCATCAGTACTGATGTAAATCATACTTACACAGGTACAGTACTCATCAGTACTGCATCTATGTAAGTTAAGGCTCAACCATATATGGCAAAAACCATCCATCAACTACATTGAGAACCACCGCCCAAGTTCATCTGATATGGACTGACCTAAAGTGGAAAAGTGAGCTTTGGTCTAACGAGTCTACATTTAAAATTTTTGGAAATAATGGCCGTGGACTCCTCAGGGCTAAATATTTAAAGGACCATCTTTGTTCTCAATGCAAAGTTCAAACGACAGCAACTGTGATGGTATGGAGGTGTGTTAGTGCACATGGCATCATCGGTAACTTTTACATCTGTGAGAGGTACATGCAGGTTTCAGAGCAACATGTGCTTCCATCCACACATCTTTTTCAGTGACGTCCCTTCTTATTGTGCCTTCATTGTCTTGCTGAAATAAACAAGACAATGAAGGCACATTCTGCAGAGTTATACAACAGCATGGCTACGCAGTAAAAGTGTGAGGGTACTGGAGTGGTCTGCATGCAGTTCAGACCTGTCTCCCATTGAAAATTTACAGCGCATTATGAAGCGCAAAACACAACAATGGAAACCCCGGGCTATTGAACAACTTAAGATGTACATAGAGCAAGAATGGGAAAAGATCCCACCTTCAATACATTAACAACTTGTGTGTTCTTTTCCCAGATGCTTACTAAGTGTTGTTAGAAAAAAAGGTAATGTAACACGGTGGTAAACTTGCTTCTGTCCTAACTTTTCTTCAACATGTTGCAAGCATCAAATTCAGTATTTATGTATATTTGCAAAAAGACAAATATTAAATGTCTTCTTTGTGTCTTATCAAATGAAAATAGGTTGATATGATTTGAAAATCATTTAATTATATTTTATTCACATTATAAACAACAATTGGGTTTGTACCATGATTAAAAAAAACTGTGATTGCCCGGGCTGGGGCAGGGTTTCTCCACATTAAACACATTGCTGTTTGGGCATAGCATGCAATCATTTTTCCAAATTTAAGGTAATATATTTGTTATATTTATTATTTATTATTATGTTATATTTATTATATTTCTTCACTTGTCTCCTCATAATTTTTTCATTTTAAAAATGGATTCACTTTTTGTCAATGCATCTGAGAATTTGCTGGAACAGTGGAAAATCCTGATGATGTGTCAAGAATGACATGGTGATTTTCAAATTGATCACTAAAATTAGGCCTTTCAATTTGACATTTATTTATTTATTTATTTTTTTGATAGAAAAGAATCTGTTTGGCAGCGCTGCTGGTTGAGCATTTCTGCACTGTTGTGTTTTTGTGCTATTTAATTGTTGTTTTTGATGGCCAAAGTCATCCTGTCGAAATGTCTAAACTGTATATTCTCCATATTCCTACCCTGTAATTTCCTAAAAAAATGTCAAAAATATCTTGTACATTTGAAAAATATCCATCTAATATCAAATATCTGTCTTATATAAATGCTTATCACTTACGTATTTTTGTTCTGAGTGGATTTGGAGATATAAACTGTAGAGATGTGTACCTTCAATCTTCAATCTATCTCCAATATAATGGAACTATCTCATCCATGAGAAGATGCAAACTTCCTCCGTGCAGAGAGAAAATATTCCTTTGATGAAACTGTTCACAAAAAGCTCTGGAGATTACCTTAAGTAACTGAGTCATGATTTTTGTAAAGAGACATTACTGTTGATTATTTCAATAATTTAAGAACCACAAGTAGTGTCATCTGGTTCCATTATATTGGAGAGAAGGCAGACAGCTATACTGTTGATATTTCCAAAACTGAAAGTCTAAACAGGAAGGACCGTCCTTTTAATGGAACTGGCACAGCAACTACAGTCATCTCCTCTTACTCAGGAAGTAAATGCTTTGAATGCAAATTTACCTGGCACACTGATGGACCAATGAACTGATGAAAACTGATGCAAAAAAGCTGTTCAGGACGAAGTGAACTGATTGTAACTTGGAACTGAGTTGGAACTTTCTATCATCAACCATGCAGGATGGTCTGTTCTGGTTCAGGATTTGATGTGAGAGAAGGCACCAGTGACACGACCACTACCGGTATTGCTGTGGTACTTTAATACAGTGTCGCCATCTAGTGACAGTGAAATGTATTGCAGCAACCTGAGCTCAACTCTGTAATCGTTAATGGCCTTGAAAAGCGCTCAGCATTTGTAGAACACAAATCCATTGTATGTGATGAAAGCTTGTAATGAATTGCAGACAGTACATGCTAGTACAGTTTAAATGGCTAATCGACCAACCATGACACACCAGCAAAATTAAAAAGAAAGAAAGAAATCATACAAGCACACATAAAAAATGAGACATAACAATGCATGGGCTAGAACATCAAACTGATTGATGAAATTTTATTTTGAAAAATAAATTAATCAACTATTACTTTCTTGTAGTACATTCAGTGCAGTGAATAACATTGTTATCAACCCCATTCAGTTTGTCACAGCAAGGAGGACATACAGCACACACAATGCTCTCTTTTGATTAAAATGAAACATTAAATATCACATCTATGTGTCTAACATGGGCTCAGATGTAAAAAAAAAAAAAAAAACATACAGTACACTCAATGTCCAACTGAATGATATGGCAAGCATAAGAAATGAACTCGTAACAGCTGTATATAAAATGACTTCCATGCAAGCAATAACAGGTTGTGGAGGCTGGCCCAGAACCTTAAGAGGATGACAGTAACAACCACAAAAGAATGCACAACTTGCACAGGAAGATGGAAACATTTTGTCCACTGTGACATCCGCTTGCTTGTGCAAAATGTTTCAGTAGCCCATTTTGATCTTGCTATATATATTCATGAACAGTTTTAAATCAATTATTAAAAAAAAAAAAAATGTTGCTTTGATGCCATTGCTGGGTGTAAAAACATTTATATTCAGGATTATTCTTCATAGCCACTTTTTAAACCCTGAACCCCAAATACTTGTAAAGGCATTGATAAAGATTTTTCTGCTGTTTTTCTTTCATCTCTTTCAGCATATCTGACAGAGAGAAAACTATAGTTACGAAGAAAAAAAAAATATATATACTTGTTTTGTTGTTTTCCATTTCAAGAGATCTGAATAAAACTTACAGTTGTACATGTTGCCACTGTAATCACTGAACTACACGTATGGAGTCCAGAAATGGAATGCTTGACCACATTGAAACTAGATGGGACAGGGTTTAGTGAAGGGTCAATTGAATTAGTAGCATATGAATGCATATAAAGATGGCCACCATACAAGCCCTTCTGTCTGCCCCCAACCCCCCCGGAGATGCAGCAGCCATTTTTATTTATGTTAATGATATAGAGTTAGATTTTGTCCTGAATGTGAATGTAAATCTGTACACACAAATTGATCCATCTATCTTTGCACAAGTGAACAAGACACTCGTTCTGTGCCTTTTTAGGTGCAAGCATTGTTTAAAACTCTAAAACAATCACATAAACTTTGAAAAAAAGAAAATTTTACAAAAGCATGACAGATGTCAATGGAGTGCCTGGCATTATTTTATGTCACCGTGCTGGCAAAAACTGCACTGTCAGTGGGCGGCCAACGTGGCCGATAACAAAACGGTGTGGGTGAGGAGTGACTGATGTTTGGCCTGACTCTAGCAGTGGGTACACGAGGAAACAAGTAAAGTTATCAGAATAAAAGTTCTTCCATATGGATGCGGAGCTGTGCAGCTACTGTTTGCATTGAGCAGGTAGAAAGGGCTGCTGGAGCTGGAGTTGGAGTTGAAGTTTATATTGTAGTTTAAATCAGGCTGAGATTTGAGGGACGGTGTACCTTCGCATCCACGTTCGATCTGTCCGCTGCGAAACAAGGCATCATTCAGGAGGTCCGGCAGGCGACCATTGAGGTCTATAGATGCCAAACAGCCCTGGAAACCTTCCCTGGAAGCCACCAGCTTAGGCAGATTGCCATACATGCCTGGACCGAGTCCTGCGATGAACAAATCACCTGGGGTATACAAAACAAACATGTAAGCAGAAAAGGACAACCATTGAACAGAATGTGAAGCTCAGATATGTTGACACAAGCACAAGGTTTTTCTGTTTGTTTGTTTGTTTGTTTGACTATTGGGTTAATTTGCTACTGTTTGCTGCATAGAACATGCTCTCACCACATTTTCTCCTGAGTTACTCATGCTACCTTATGCCAGCATTTTGAATCCTATTCCTTTAATGTTATGGCAAAAACAATGACGCTTCATACAAATCTATCTATGCTGATCAATAATACTGAAGGAAGACTGAAGACTGGAAAATAGACATTTTAATAAACAAACATTTCTTAAACTTGCTGGACCCACAAAAGAATACCAACAGGTGTTTTGCATACCTTTCAGGTCCAGATTCTTAGCTCCATTGATGCTCTGACTCGTAGCTATAGCGTCAACTTTCAGCGTGTGGGTGTTGCCGTTGTCTCGGGTGATGGCCACATTGTGCCACTGGTTGTCATTCAGTGCCCTTTCACTTTTGCCCTTGATGAGATTGGGCCCATTTCCAAGGTCAAAAACATAGTGAATGTATCTGCAAAAGAAAAATCAAGATTTGTTTGAATTTGAATTTTAAAGCTACTGCTGTAGGTATTCTCAAATTAGCGGAAACAACATGAAAGAGGGTGCACAGTTGTATTTTCTGATATTTTGACACTTTGTTTTGTTTATTTATTTGACTTATGCTATGACAGCTGGTGAAACTTAGCAAACTCTTTGCTTGTATACATTTAGCAGCTGAAACTACAAGGTGCTTTCAGACCATTAATGGTATTATGAGACAGGACCGACTGGAGCAAGCTGGTTAGCATAATAACTTCAGTAAATACATATATCTGCAAACCACTACATACAGTAGTTAGTTTGACAGGACTTCTAGACCGCTTTTTTCTTCACATTCTTGGCAATTTTTCACTTTTTTTTTTTTTTTGCCATATCTTACAAGGCCAATTCCCAAAAAGTTATACGATATAAAAACTGTCAAACTTAACAGAATGAAACGATTTTCAAACAATTTTAATTTAAAGGTAATAAAATAATGTGTTGTTTCTGAAGTTGATGCCTGTAGTAGTATCAAAAAAGTTGGGACAGGAGCATGTTTGCTTTACATCAACTTTTCTTTAACACTTAGTTACTGTTTGTGAGGAGAGGGCACAGATTTTTAAATTCTGAAAGTGAAATTTTGCCCCATTCTTAATATCTTACTTCAGTTATTAATAGTTCAGTTACTAGCATTTCTTCTAGGAGAAATTACCTTTCTTCATGTCCTTTCTCCTTATTTGGTTTACTTACGTCTCTCATTGGTGAGAAGTTCTAAGACCTGGTAACTACTAACATTTAATATAATTGTGGTTTTTCTGTTGGTGTCCCTCTGCTGTTTGTTGCTGAATAAGTAGTAAACTATACACCGGATTTATAGAACTTTCTACATGAAAATAACTGCCTTCACTGGTATGTATCATTATACATGCTCTGAGAGCACTGAGAGTAAACCAAAAATATAAAGGTCAGAGAACTAAACTTGGTGAAGCTTGCTATAAAACTCTACAAAGCTGAAGTAACATTCATTTCAATTATATTAAAAAGCTATTAATACAGGTATAAGTATGTTAATAATGAATAGGATGGTTAAAACTTTGAGGTTCAAATATGCAAAAATCAACTTCTTTTCATAATAAAACTTACCCTTTGACCAGTTCTACAGCAATAAAGTCATTGCCATCTCCAGAGTTGAAGAGTATAAAGCCATCAGGGGAGGTGGTCTTGAGCTGGAAGAAGAGGTGCATGGATGTGTAGGCCTGTAGGGTGGCCAGGCTCAGATAGCTGCTCTTTGATTTAAAGGTGACTGGGTCAGCAATAATAGACCGACTCCCAAAGCGGGCATTCAGCTCGCAATAATCAATGTCTCCATTCTTGCACAGGTCGATGTAGAGCATGCCGTTAAATCTGAGGAAACATAAGGAAAGGAAAGGAAGAAGGACTTTAAAGTCTGGAGTAAGAAGATATTAGCCAAGGATTGGCTTGATAGAAAGTTAAATAAATCATTCTTTTAAACACTGCTTCCTTCTTCAGAAAACAAAGATGGAATGAAAGACTTTTTAAGCATTCACATACATCAGTTTGATATGAATCAATATATCAATTAGTAATTAATCAACACTCACCTAATAGAAGAAAAACAAGTGTGTAGTTAGTGTCTTATTTTCAGTGGATTGTTAAGTTTTCATTTGATCCATTGCAAATACACTTTTAAACATTAGTAGTGTCTTGAGTACCTAAGGCTCTGAAGATGGCCGATGAAGCTGGATGGGATGCTAGAAACAAATCGGCGCTCTGTCATGATGCCTGTTTCGATGTTGTGGAACTCCAAACGAGTGTGGTCGCCCACCATTTCGCCTGAAGACGGGGAGGGTGGAGGGGACGGGTTGAAAAGAAAGACAAAAAAACGAAAAGAAAAGAAAACACCGTCTGACACTAACACAAAAGGGCTGATTTAAGGAGAAAATTACAGTAGCAGTATTAGATGGATGCAAACTGTTACTGGTTATTACATATCTCCATGCTTTGTTTGTAGCAGAAATGCAAACTTATAGCGTCAAACTCTGTGGCAACACACCTCAGTATGGTGTATGCCACTGACAACAAGGTGAACATTTCTTCAAGCATTAACCAAGTTGATGTACCTTCTGCTACATCATCGTCAACCATTAGCTTGTAGGTTTTGCCTCGGCGCACCACACGCAGTGTATGCCATTCATTATCATTGAGCTTTTGCCCAGCATACAGGGTCTCCGGTCCCTTGCCTGGGAACAATGGTCAATGACAAAGTTAAAGACATCCTGACCCTGAAACCAAACCTTTATTTTCCCACCAGCCAGCCTGGAATCAATTGCAACACCACATGTAGCTTAGCAGCTCAAAAATGGCTTTATCTTTACAGACAAGTTCTCCATCATCTTAAGACTCTGTCCAAACCATTACATATTCAAGCATACAGAAAATGATCGTGAACATTTGACGTTTGCCTGTCAAAAGCATATTTCTTTAAGATAACTGGCTTGCCCGATCATGCCCCATGGTTTAACTTTAAAGAACATATGCTGGAGTGAAATCACTGACTGCTTGACCTGCACCTGAGTCAGGATGCAGTGTGTTTCAATAGTTAAAGTTGTGTGTATGAGTGTGCAGATAACAGCATGAACTCTGTTCCCTGAAAGCTGTTCCCTTGCCCTGTTTCTGCCCCTTTAAAGTCTCTGATTCCCTATACTGGTGTATGGCTTGGGGTCCGTTGTTGCAACCAGGTCACCATTCTCCTCTTTCTTATCTTTCTTCGTTAAAACGACTGTTATCCCATATACTGGCGTCTTGCTCGGTGGGACTATATTGGGCGCAAACTAAGTTGGTTAACAGCAGGCATCTACTTTCATTCATGTATTGGTTGTGGCATTTCTATTCCTCTGGAGGACAGACATGACAAGTGTGTACTGTTCTTGAATCATCAGCACACTGTTTTGTGAGATAACCCACAGTCATGTATGGACTTATGTACTGTATGCATGGTTTTATTGTGGTTTTTGAATGAAGTGGGCAGATTCTCCTCTTTCTGAATGACCGCTGAAAAACAGAGAGGGTGACAGGATGTCTGAAGCCAAAAGAGGTCCACAGAAGAGGCCCACCCACACTTTAGCCCCTTCCCCAACCCTACTCCAATGTTATTGCCAATCCTATGCTAAAAGCTAATCATGTTTTAAGGAGATCATTGGTAGGGCTACCCAAAGGTGTTACATTCCATGAAGACACTAGGTTGCCAATTTCTTGGGTTTAAAAGGGCATGGAAATGCACTGTATACCAGCACAGATGCCCCTCCTGCCTGATAATAAAGATCAGGTGTGGAAAATGGACTCGCATTTGTATAGTCAATCTTCAAGTCTATTGATCTTTCAAAGCACATTATCACATTTGCCACATTCTTCCGATAACACACATTCATTAGAGGAAGTGTAATACCATCTAAGGAAACCATTCTTACACCAGTGGTGCAGCATTGGGATGGTGCAGCATAGTTTTAGTGTCTTGCCCACCTGCTCTACTAACTTAGACATGGCCCCCCAAATTTCAGGAGGACAAGCTACTAAAACTCATAGTTCTTCATAGCGACACTTCCCAAACTCAGGCCAACAAGTCAGGAAGAACCATCACAAGGTAGCATGGTTGGCTTTGAGAGTGGACCTATGGGTTGTGGCTATCATGACACAGGGCTACAGTTTTCAGTTTCTTTGCAGGTATTCTGTAATAAAGTTGACTATTTTTACAGAGAAGGATCCTCTTCATGTAACGATATCATGGGCAGAACTTTCCTCTCTTTTGGTGAAGGTAGCCATAAGAGAGATAAGAGAGATAAGAGAGAGCGGAAATCACTAGGCTGGTTTTTCTTCCACTGTTTCTTTGTTAATGGTTGGATACACTGGCACACCCATGACCCAAGGGACTGCTCTATGACTTTTGTCCTCTCATTCTCCTACAACTGCTCCTCCGAAGGATTTAGTTGTAACCTGCTGTCTCAATGGAGCATGACCCCGTTTCACCCCTTTCCAGTAAGGCTCTCAGGGATTGCCTGGCCCGGGAAAGAAACAGGATCCTAGGTTTAGGCTTGTCAAAACCTGTAGCAAGGACCGTGGAAGAGAACAAGGCGCAATCCAGCAGGAGAGCTTACTCTTACTGCTTGGATGTGTGTACCATTTCATGTAGAGCTCACAACGTGGATCCATTCTTAGCAACTGTCCATGACATTTTGTTGTTCCTGCAGTCCATAGTCAAAGCAGTCCATGTTGGCACCTCCACCCTGAATGTAGATAGCTGCTCATTGATTTCCCAGTTCTGCAGAGGCACCCAGAGGTTTAATGTCAATAAATCTAGACCACAAGGACTGTATCCATGGAACTTGGAGACAGTCCTTAATGTGCTCCAGCATCCTCCTTCTGAGCCCTTGGAGTTCTTGATCTTCTCTGAGTCAAGAGACTGTCCTTCCACGTTTAAGGCCATTGGGTTACATGTTCTGATCAAACTATGTGTGACTAAATGACAAAGTTGCTTTGTTGGTAAACCATGGGATGTGATCAGGCAACCTGGTGTGCCAGAAATGACCATGCACTTTTGACAAGCACTTACATATTTCATATGTACAGGATCATTCTCGTACATACAGTTTGAAACATGTAACAGAGTGGAGAGAAAGTCTCTCAGAGAACCAAAGTTACAATGAAACCACACATTTTTTTCATCTGGGAAAAAAAAGGTTTGGTTTAGTAAGTGAAATACACAGAGAACTCACAAAATACTTGAAAACTACATTTGTCTTAGAATAAACCCGATTTAATATGCTGAAGAGCAGCAGGCTGAACAGAAAACAGCTAATTATACTGTGGGAATTTGCTTTTACTCATCATAGGCATATACAAATCTTTCTTTTCCCGCGTCTTCCTTACGGTTTCTAGTTTTATCTCTCCATTGCATTTTTTCTAGTTAAATTGAGTAAAACTTAAGTTTGTTGATTGGAAATTCATGTGGGAATGCTTAACGAGCCTTGTGGTGAGATATTACCTGAACCTTCAAAATAAAGGAACAAATATGTTATTCGATATCTTACTGAAGCCAACTGGATTCAAATATAACCCAAGACCATTTACTATCTTTTTTAAAAGCATACTTAAAGGTTGATAATTTCACTTTGATGGTGTTCACTGATCTGATATAGTAGGAATATTGCAACTTGCTTTACAGTTTTGCATCTACTCTAAACCCAAATGTTTCCAGTTGTTTCCTTTGACTTAATGAAATACCCATAAGTAACACAGTGCAGCAAGAACAATTACAACAAGAGCTCTACACATTAATGTGCGAAAGAAACTGGACAGTGTGTCATTGCTTCACGGTGTGCTATCTTTCCAGTCCATTTAAAGACCTACCCATATCTAAATCTAAATATATAATTTGTTTATACAGTACAAATGGCACTCTTCAAAAGTGTTGTGTAGGGGCAGCAAAGACATGGTTATTTTCCAGTTACATGCATACTTATGTTGAAGATCTAGGATAATATAAGACTCTATATTAGGATCTTTTTTTTTCCTGCTTCATGTTTTATTTCTGTAACAGGTGTTTTTGGATCTTACATAAAGTTTTGCAACAAAAATTCAAATGCTCAGAGTTCACACTTAGCAATCTACTGTAAATGTTCCAGTCCTGTCTGCTTCATAGAGTAAATTTTAAAAACTGATCTATTCAGGAATACTTTTTTGTTTTTCTTGGTATTGTTCTTGCTAGGGCAAAGCTCTCCAAAGCCTTATTATGAATAAAAGCAATAAAATGTGTTCATTATAGCTTCACCACTGCTACGTAACTGAGACTCTATACATTATAAGAAAGTATATACATGAAGAAAACCTGAAACATGGGGTTAAGGTTTTTGAAGAATACAGAGCTATCAGTGATATTGAATTTAATTCATGAACTGTTTGGCCTTTTTGTGTGATTGAAAAGTATCTACCTTACTCAAGTGAGTAATTGTGATTTTGGGTTGTTTTTGGGGGGCTTTGTATAAGCATTTGTTTTTCTATGACTTAATATTTATCATTAAGATGCAAATTGCCAAAATTAACTCTCAAATGAATAACACTTTTGGACATTCTTCATCATCTTCTTCTTCTTTTTCTTCTTCTTCTTCTTTGGTGTCTTATTCACAACTTTCTAGGCATTTAAATCAAACTAATATGTTCAAGATAATGGATTCAAGAGTTTAATTAGTGAATTTACCTGTTAAATAATAGTGGACATTGGCAGCTCAACCATATCAAATTCAACAGAATTATTATACATTGACATATTCAGCTGCCCAAACATGATTATGATTCATATTCTCTATGGGATTTTTCTTAATGATGAAAACGTGGTTCATTTGGTTTGTCATTATATAGGGGCAAGATTGATGTTAAGTTCAGGATACTGCTGTTGCAACCAATTTAGTTACTAATAACTTAAAACCTGCTGATATAATGATATCTTAAATTAAGTAAAACCACATGACTCCGTGTAGTCTATGTATATTTTCCAAGTTATGCAAATGTTGTATGTGTCCTTTCCTAGAGAAGGAATTATCCATGACTCACCTTTATGTTGGGCTTGTTAGGGGAATTTACCTGTAGTTCTTCTTTATAATTAACACTGGATACAGTGAATTGTGTATACAACCTGTGTAGTTCCACTAAATAGGTAATAAAGCCTAGAATAACCACAATTATATCTAATTTAGATAGTTACAGAATTTAAGATATTTGGTTAAAATATCGTTTTGTTTAGTTGGGTAAATAACCACTTGAATTAATTCTTAAATGTTTTATTTCTTATTGTAAATAGAAGCAAAACCATGTTTTCTTTTTTTTTTTGAAAGACGTGTATATATATCTATGAATAACATCACTTGAACACTCATTCCTTGTAAATGATGCTATTTCTGTTGGTTTCGAACCAGCTGAGCAAACAAGGCAGAGGGCGGTCACATTAAAGAAAAAACACATTTCTTTAAAAGAAACAACATCAACATACCATCAACAAATACAGCAAAATGAAACTTGAGTGTTAACTTACTGGAGTTACAGTTTATCCTGATACAGTCTAGATTGGGAAGAATAAATGACAGATGAAATTGCATCCTTCAAGGTTACTGCTGCAGACATCCAAAAACAGAAAGACCACCCTTCCGGGGACGCACACATGCAGGAAGGCAGCCATTTTACCATTTTTATGTTTTTTGTTTATACTAAGAAATTACTCTGACATGAATAATAGGGTTTGAAGATTTTCCAAAAATAACATTATAAATAACAATATATGGATTTTTCAGTCATAGAAATGTCGTGATTCAGTAAAGCTGGTTTCTCCAACCTGTTCTCCTTGTTTTTTATTAACACTAAAATGGCCACTTGTAGTACCAGCTACATGAGTTTTCCAACACAACACTGACTGTTTTACTTTAGATGTAAATGTAGGTAAAAATCTGGTTATAAAAGTAAAGTCTCTGGCTCCAAAGCTTCAACACCAACATGGTGCCATCCATGTTAGAGCCATGGACCTTTGAAAAAAAAAATAAGTACAAACATATAATTTTCTATTAATACAGCAAAGTTGAATTTGTAGGACGGTAGTTTAATGGCCAATGGAAATCAGATTTAGTTAAGAAAGGTTGCAGTAAGGCAAGATTGTCTGCTGTTTGCAGTGTGAACACAGTGAGGGTTGGTCTCCATGTGGCTGGTGGTTTCATGTGTCGTCAACCGCAACAGAAAAGTGGGAGCAAACAGCCACGATCCAATCAGCACCAGCACCATGCAGAGGCACAAGAACCCCAACCATTGAATCTGAAGTAATATCCTACACCTACAGGTATAACCAAATTAGAGCAGTGGTTCGACCTGTATATATCTACACATTATCTACACAAACATATCACAGATTAACATTTGAACACTGACCAATTGGACCTCTAAATATTTAACTGAAATCTAGGATTTGAATAAATTAATATAATTACTGAATGATTTATCTGAGGAGCCAGCTAATGCTTGCTAATCTTTATCTCTTTATCTGATTTTTATAAAACATTAAGTATATGCACAAAATGAATTGAGCTGTGTGTCATTTATCATTGTGGCATTCTTTGCAGATTTAATTGGACATTTTTGGAAGTATTTGGGGTCGCAGCCAGCTGTAGGTTTTGCTGGGCTCTGTTCTCGGGCTGTTCGCCAGACGGGCCGCAGGCTTAAGGCCTTTGAAGGGGTGAATACCATCTTTTGACAAAGCATGATGGAAAATGGAATTGACAGGTAAACAAAGGGAAAAAAAAACTGAGAAAAGCATGGATTTCCATAAAAGACACCATCATCAGCAAAAGAAAACAAACACAGAGAAGAACAAGAAGGTGACAGCGAGATTACTGTTGGTTGTGCTTTGACTGTCTCAGAAGTTCTGTCAACAAAAATATAGGTATTTTTCTATTTCAAGGATGGACTTAACATGTTTACCATTGAAATAAAAAAGCTACAGTGGTATAACCATTAGTTCACGTGTTATCCCACTAAATAGTCATATACACTAATAAGTCTATGGTTATCTATGTGCATAAACCCATGCAAAAAGATAGGAAAATCTTGTTTTCTAAAGCTGACAGAAATATAATGGATCATACTGATGAATAACTGAAAGAAAGAAAGTGAAAGGAGAGTAGAAGTCAACGGCAAACTGTCTCGTTGGTGAAAATGAAGGTGTGAACGCAGATGAGTGGGGATTGGGGATGCGAAAGAGCATACGATACCTAGGTTGACAGTGAGTTTAACACGGCCACCATCCAATTCAAGCCTGAGCGTGTCAGCTGAGTCTCGGGAGGTGGTGGCCATGAGGAGGCCATAAGCCCTCTGGGAGCGAAAACGCAGAGAGACGTCCTCAGCTTCGGTGTGCATGATGGTTGGCATCACCACCTTCATGTACATGCTGCCATCGTAGGAGAGGATGGAAGCCTCTGCGTGACAAAGTCGGGAGCAGAAAGAGATGTTAGCTGCACTTCAAACAGAGTTGAAAACAAATGAATCAGCCACTTTAGGCAATTAGTAACATGACTTTGGACAGTGTCAGAGTGTTGGAGGGATTCAGGGCAAAAATTCTTATGGACTCTACTGTGTTTATTTTTTTGTTGCTTTACTTTAAAAATACTTTGTCCTCTTGCAAAAGTTAGCTTTTGTCATCAGCATTACATATT
>KV751388.1:364414-401657 GCA_001698575.1 Mola mola | reverse complement strand
AGAATTATATTATATTATTATTATTATTTACATTTCCAAATTTGTCTCAGTGTGGGATGGAGAGCATTGGCTCCATGTCTGGCTTCTGCTCATATCTTATTCTTGTACTCTGACCTCTGCGCTGGTTTGGTTCGTAGTGACAGTAAATAAATTACCCTTCATTATCCATGAATGTCTGACTGAAATGTTATCTTAGCACTAATCTATCACTCCTTTTTGGGCCTCCAGACCTTTCTTCTTGAGGGTTGGCAACCAAAGGTTACACACATCAACCCATGACTTTGACAAGTAGGAACACTCAAGCAGGGGTGTTGATGTGAATGCAAGCAAACCAAATAGTGTGGAAGTTTTGAGAATGAACTACTATTACATAAATGCTGCTTCTACTGCCAAAAGCATCTAATCCTTGCCAAAGTATTACACTGAAAGCCTCATTTATTTGCCTCCTGGAGTTGTGAAATGGCCCTCTCACATGGTTCTTTGGAGTGCATGTCCTAATCTGACTGTAAACTACTGACACAGTTTGAACTTCAGATTGGCTGTTGCACCATGCTATGCTCTGACTCCATCCTTCCCTCCTTAAAACACACATGGATATGTCAAAAGCATTACCATGCAATGCTCAAAGTCAGACAAAACACACAGGAGGCACCCTGTGAGGTAGTCACTGCCACCTCTGTATGGATGTACGTATGAATGTTTGAATGGAAAACCTGTAGTGTAAAAGCACTTTGAGTGGCCAACAATGACAAGAAAAGCACTATATAAATACAGGACATTTACCATTTACCATCTGTCATGCAAAGTGATGTACTGATCTGATTGTAGTCATGTCCGAGGACACTGTTACACTGTGGTTAATCCACAGATCATGAAAATTAATATTCTAATTAAGAGCAGATAGGTCACAGCACCTCCAGATTTGGAAAAATACTGTGTGCATTAGATACAAGGTACAGCTGCTAAACTTCATCATTGATCATCATTAGGCTGATGATTGTCTCATGCAGGAGGGATAGTTGTGTCCCTTTTGTCACATTGAGCTGGTTGGACAATAACATCCCAGACACTGCAGTGGAGCTAGCGGGGCGCTCCATGTTCCAGGCCGAAAGGACTGCAGCCTCTGCTAAACGTAGAGGCGGAGGTTGGCAATTTATGTACTCCTGGTGCACAGCCACAGACTTTGTTGGAACACACTGCTCCCCTGACCTTGAATCCCTGGCAGTTAAATGTAGGCCATTCAAGCTGTTCAGAGAGTTCTGCGTCATCCTAATCACAGCTGTTTAAATCCTGCTGCAAGCTAATGCTAAGCTTGCACTGGAGGAGCTGTACTGCCTGATCAGCAGGCAGATGAACGCATATCCAGAGGCAGCCGTGATTGTGACTGGTGACTTTAACTACGTGGAAGTAAAAGCAATGCTTCACAAATTCCACCGCTACAACATCCCAGGAGCATACAAGGCTGTAGCAGCTCCACATCTGGGCATGTCTGACCACCTTTCTGTGGAGCTGATCCCAGCTTATAGACCACCGAACTGCAGGACTAAGCAAATCTCCAAAATGATGCAGGTCTGGTCTGAGGAGACGGCGACTATACTTAAGGACTACTACGAACACACAGACTGGAGTATATTCAAGGAGGACTTAGATCTGGGGGAGTACACGTCATCTGTCCTGGGTTATGTGCAGTTCTGCATAGATACTGCTCTGACCACAAAGTCTGTCAGGTTTTTCCAAACCAAAAACCGGTGTTGGACAGCACAGTGTGGCCACTGCTCAAGGCCTGGGACGTATCCAGGAGCACTTCCACAAGAGCGACACACAGAGCTTGTGGAGAGGCATCAGGACCATCCCAGACTACAAGCACAGTGACTAGCAGGTTAGCCATGACAACACTCTCCCTGACACCTTGAACAGCTTTTTTGCCCGTTTGGAGACACCCAGCAGCAGAAAGACTGCTCATCTCCCTCGGCTGGAGGAGCAGTATCAGCTTCTCGTCCTGCAGCTTTATCAAGTGAGTTCCACCCTCAGTAGGATCAACACCAACAAAGCTGTGGGACTTGACAAGGTGTCAGGCCGGACCCTGAAACTGTGTCCTGACCAGTTGGCTGGAGTATTTCTGGACATTTTTAACCTGTCCCTGCGGCTTGCTATAGTTCCTGACTGTCTCAAATCCTCGGTCATTGTGCCTGTACCAAATAAATCAACCGTCACCTGCCAAAATGATTACCGCTCGGTCGCCCTGAGAAACATCAACGACCTCATCCCTCCAGATCCGGACAATCTGTAGTTCGCTTACAGGGAGAACCAATCTACAGAGGCTGCAGTCTCCTTAGCATGCCACTCAGCACTGAGCCACCTGGATCATTCTAAGACTTATGTTAGGATGCTATTCGCCAACATCAGTTCAGCTTTTAACACTGTTGTTCCGGACAAGCTGGCACTGAAGCTTCACAACTTGGGGATGCCGGCATCGCTATGTCTCTGGATCACTTCCTCACCAACAAATCTCAGGTGGTGAGGTTTGGGAACCGCACATCGTGCACCCTGTTCCTGAACTCAGGCACATCGCAGGGTTGTGTGCTCAGTCTAGCCCTCTTCGCCCTCTTCACACATGACTGCACTGCCATCCACTCCACCAACACGGTTGTCAAGTTTGCAGACGACACCACCGTGGTGGGTCTCATCTCGGACAATGATGAGACCCACTACAGAGAGGAGATCCAGCACCTGACAGGCTGGTGTTCAGACAACAACCTGGTTCTGAACACCAGCAAGACCAAGGAGGTCATTGTGAATTATAGGAGGTCCAGGAAGGCGCATCATGCTCCTCTCCTCATACACGGGGAGTTGGTGGAGCGAGTGGACAACATCAAATTCCTGCACATCCACATTTCCTCTGACCTCACCTGGTCACTGAACACCAGACACCCGGTGAAGAAGGCCCAACAAAGACTCTTCTTCCTCAGGAAACTGAAGACTGTCCTCTCGGCTGCTTGTGAGCTTTTACAGGGCCACAGTGGAGAGCATCCTGTGTCTCAGTGCCACTGTGTGGTATGGCAGCTGCACAGCTCAGGACAGAAACCCGAGTGGTGAGAACTGCTCAGGGAATTGTGGTATGTCCTCTCCCAGATGTGGACTGGCTGTACACTGGCAGGATTCAGAGGAAGGCCAGCTGTATTGTAGCGGATCCCACCCACCCTGGAAACGGACTGTTTGTGCCTCTTCCATCCCGGAAGAGGTACAGAAACATCAAAACAATGATGAACAGACTGAAGCACAGCTTCTTCCCCAGATCTGTGAAAGCAGTCTCTCCCCATTCTTGCACACAGACACACATGAATGGGACCTCCGCACTTCTCCCCTGCAGACACACTCACACACATCCCCCCCACTATGGACACACACACTAACGCACCGAGAGGCCTGTTTTTTTATGTTTACATCCACATTTCTGTGATGCACCTTGTTCTCTGTTGTGAACTTTACATCATTTGCTGCTCATGAACCAGGTTTTCCAAAGATGCTGATATTGCTGCACTTTACTTGTAAATATTTTGATTTTGATTTTATTGCACAGAGTGACCTTTTTTATTGTCTATTGACTGTATCTGGGCCAAGTCTACCAAAAGAAATTTCATTCTGTGCAAACATAATGACAATAAAAAATCTTGAACTTGAACTTGAGAATCATTTCATTATTTTAAAGGTTAAGACAATGAAACTGCTGCTTAGCAAATCTGAGAAAGATATTTCAGCCAAAGTTGACTTCTGCCCCATCTCAACATCTTTGATTTAGTGATATTACTGCAGTGTGTATGGAAACATTAGAAATCATTGTAAGCATACTCCATAATCATTAACACTCATGCATCAATAGAAGACACATTAAAGAATCACCTGGAAAACTTTAATTGGTTGGCATAATTTAAAGGATCTCTGGCCTACAGGGAGAAGTAGAAGTGAATTGAAATTTGCATGTTGATCTCTAAATTGGAGAAAATAAGAGGTCTGGGTAGATGGCAGATGGTTGGTTATATGAACCAAACCAATCTGTACATCACAAGTGTCTAACATGGTTTAGTGCCAGCCCATTGTCACCCTCAGCTCATTAGATATCAACATTTTGTCGCAGCACCTTCCATCTCATCCGGAACATACCGCATATCCTTTGACATCAGTTAGAGATACACAAGGGTTTAAATGTACCATCCACACCAGTACATCCAAAGCGAGCAAGAGCCAAAACGGGTAAAAGTCATGGTGTACAATAGTTAGTCATTTCCTAAACATGACAAACAGTTGTTCCTAAATTAATTAAAGGTACGTAGAACTTGTATGTCAAGATAAACCACTAGTCTTAGTGTGTTATCCAAAGATTCTACAGGTAAAGTGATGACAGAAGGTACAAGGTACATCTGGATGACAGTCCTAAGAACTACTGATCTGCATTACAAAGTATTTCATCTCCCTGACAACAAAACAGTGTCTATTAACTGATGAACACCATGTAATAGAGTACAATTGTTTTCAGTGCTGAAGTCTTAAGTGTGTCTTTGTAGGGTTTTAAAGTAAAAGTTCACTTCTCTACACGATCTTGATGTTTTTGATTCAGTTTCTTCCAATAATTGGCATGGGACTATAAGTGGCATTTCTCATGGTGATCTTGACAATATTCACATTAAGTAAGTGAACTGTTTTCACACTTGAGCAACTCTAATTCATAAGCCTCTTAATTAGTTTGGCAAAGTGTTGCCCACCTGTAGTTTAATTTTTTTCCACAAATTTCTGGGATATCACTAGGTCAAAGTCATAGTTAGTCATGGTTTGTATTTGTTGATTCAGTGTCTCCACGGTGTGGGTTTGTGTTAATCCCTTTGCTCCTTTATCCAGTCTCAGTGCAATGGAAAACAGGTTAAACTGTATCGGTTGCTGTTTTCAGTTGCAGCTACAGAGTAGAGAAATTGCATGTTTTTATATTTGTTTTCCAATTACTGCCTGTTCAACTTTATCTCACATTCATCAAGACTTGAACAGCAGTGCTGGCTGCTGTATGAGTCAGAGGTGGTTATTTTTCCTGTCACAGTAACTTAATATGATAAATAAACCAATATTATGCAGAGACTTTGTGTCCTCGAAATACCCTTTGTTCAGAGTTGTTGTATGAAACTGTAATTCCGCATATGTCCACACAGTGGAGACAAAGGCCAAATGTCTGCTGAGAGAGTAAAATAGAAGTTATTATGGAATAATAATTGAAAGAGAATGTGAAAATACAATGCTATGTTGCTGGTTTCATGAAATTAAATCAACAGATTATATAACAATAGAGAAGTGAATTCAGATACAGAATACAGGTATGGAATTTTCTAAGACTGGTGTTGTTTAAGCTAAGCACAATTTTTCAGTCTTTTAGGTTCTAAAATTTGAAAAAAAAAAACCCCAAGAAATCAATTTAATTCAATTGAATTGAATTGGTTTCTTGATTTTGACTTTTGCATGGCCCACCACCTGTAAGCTCCACTCCTTTTGCTATAAATATATATTCCACTCTAACTCCATTGTGAGTGTCCTCCACTTCCTGGTTCTCGCACAAGTAAAACAGATTCATATTTTTATGCTACTGTAATATAAAACTCATTGTATGGGAAAAAAAAAAAGATAACTTAATTTCCTGTTGGAGTAGCTTTGTGCATTTAAAATAGGTTAGCTGAATAGTGGAGAAGTATATGGATAATTGATAATGATCCATTAAATATGAGGTTATACACAATATGAATTGAACCATATTGACCATATCAACTATGAATGAATATGATGTATTGTCTATTGTTGTTTTAGTGTTTTTTGTTTGTTTGTTTTTTGGAGTTTTTTTAATGGATAAGCTTATTCAATTACATTTTTTTTTTAAATCCAATTTGTGTTTTTAATCTTGCCTACACAATTTAATGCAAATTATTTTCTCACCTTACTTGAACTCACAGACCTTAAAATGTAAGGCTCATGATGATGTGGCAAATTTCAATGTTTATAGTTCAACTTTTGAGGGATTATGGTTCATAGACTTACATGTATTTCCTGTCCTTAACCGTTAGGCACCAACCCCTTACCCTGACCTTGGCCTTACCTAATTTATGTGCTATAGTCCAATAATGGCCTTTGTCATCAAAAAGAAGTAATGAGTACACAGATTCCAAAAAGTTGGGATACTCTGTTAAACATATAAAACCAAATGTATCAGAATGTTCTAGTTTTCATTACATTTAGGTCGAATTAAAACAGACATATATTTAATTTTGTATTTCATCAATTCCATGACTTTCAATGCTTATTGAGTGGAACAGGTAAATACAATAATTGGTATTGGGATACATGGTTTTGACATGTGCTGCAGGATTCAAATTCAACATAAGCATGTATTTCATAAACATCTTGTCTTCGTACTGTATTAAATTACATTTAGGTTTAAAATGTTTTGAGAACCATTGTGTTCTGTTCAGTTGTTGATATTTTACACAGAATTTCCCAACTTTTTTGCAATTGGGTTACTTCAAGCGTTAGAACAGCTGTCCAACAATAGCATTTACTACAAAGCACACTTGCAGCCCTCTAATGTTGACATTTTCATACAATTCATAAAATTACATAAGCACAAAGAAGAAACGTAGAGGTGTAATGCCAAATAATGCTGCCAGTGAAAAAGATATTATGCAATCCTGACTGACTATATTGCAATACTTCAATCAAAATATCCTTTGTGAAATTATTTCAAGATGAAACGTACACCTCATATCAGAATGACCCACTGATGCTCTACAACTTTTCCTTTCAGAAGTAAAAATGAGATTCAGGGGAAATTATTACCCAGCGGCACATCATATGAGACCATAAGAGAGACTGCAATATAGAGATCCTATCACACAGCTGTTATTTGATATGGTAAAAAGCAATAGGAGCGATCAGTGTGGATTGGGGATGTGTTAAGATTTTTTTTTTTTTTACTCTGATCACTAAATGTTGACACCATGAAAGTAAACTGTACAGAATAGAAATGGAGTGTTCTCTGGCAGACAGCTGTATGTATCTGAAGATGAGCATTGTGGGGGGGAGTATCAGAACCAGTGTTGTGTTCCAAACCTAGAATCTACATACATGTTCCAGTTTGCTGACAATAAATCATTATACTTACTTGATTAATACCAACATCAAGTATACTAGGGATGTGCTGAAAGGGCAAGTTTAGAACATCGAAGTCAAATATAAAGACAAAATGTTTGAATTCTTTATTGCACCTAAACTCTCAGTTAATCAGCTCTTCACTCTTTGCACGCCACACCTGGAAAATACTGGCAAGACAGTGATGAGATGTTTCAATATAATGCTGGCCCCACCCATCAACTCGCTCTCATCAGGCTGTCAATGGCTGTGTAAAGACAGCTTTGCAATGATGAAATATTAAACATATGTACCACATTTTCTTACATAATTCAGATGTGATATTTTTGATCTAGAAGAACTGTTGATTCATATCATGTGTACCCAACACATTCCACAGCTGGAATACAACTGTAGGTGCACCAGGACCACACTTTAGCCTATTCGATGGGTACAGTTCCTCGACGACACCCACATAATTGTGGTATACAGGCGTGCAGTTAGCCATATTTTGTACAGCTGAAGAGACAGTCCGGAATCTTTTTGTTCTGACACAGCTTTCTTTTTGAACTAATCCCTCCCAAAACAACCTTCCGACAAATAACTCTACTCTCTGAGGGCTTTTTACGGACAATTGAGGAAATCAATTTCTCTCTATACCTTTTTTTCTTAGTGTTTACTTAAGTCGAACATTCTTCAGGTCCAAACTTTAACTGAAGTGTCACCAAGTGTAAGTTCAGTGGCTGACTCAGTCTATCAAAGGGGCACAAGAGGAAAAAAATGGAAAAAAAGGGGCACCAGCTGTATGAGGTGGAGCATTGGCATATAGAAAGTTGTGATGCATTGATATGTGCATTTGACAGAGTTAAATGTATAAATAAAACATGTATTTACTTGTTACTTGTTTGCACAATTGCACTTAAAGAAGAATGAGATAGTGCTGGACAGTCACACAACAGTTTACTCTACTACTGTACACTGCACTGGCAGCAAGAATGAGCTGTATGCATCTGTGTGCAAGTTAGCCTGCATGTATGTGTCCTGTGGGGTGCATTGCTGGCAGTAGAAGATAATGGATTTGGACAACTCTCACATAAAGACATGACTAGCTCTGGCTGGAAAAAAAAAAGAAAGCCCAGAGCTGTCTTATCCCTTCCCTCCACTGTTTTATCTTGTTCTCCTCCAGTCACTCATTGTCATCTTTATACCATTTTTTCTTTAAGTGGATGAGAAGAAACACCCATCATGACTGAAATGATAACAGGACTAAACTAAACCTGGACACTCAAAGTTTTGGTAATGCACTTTCTATGATCTGTATTTGAAGTGTGTTATGGAGCTATATGCATACACAAGGGGTCAGATCTAGAACGGATAGCGCCTGCTAAAAACACCATGGTTTGCACAGAATTGGTGCCTGCAATTTGAGCAATTTAGCAACTTATTCACCAAAGAATTTACACTGATTATATGTTGGTGCAAACACGACCACAGTATGTGTACCATCAATGTATGTGTCTCTGTGTGTGTGGGTGGGTGGGTGCACTGTTAAAAGCGCTTTGTGTTGTCCATATACATATACAAGATATTCATTGTGACTGCATCCAGAACAAAATTAATGAGTGTGTGGAGAGCTGTCTATAACCCAGAATCTTACAGTATATCCAATCCTATATGCCTTAGAATAGAGCTGTCCATGGTCTTGACTTTTTAGGTCAATATAAAGCCCACTGTGACCTATCAATGAGGCTGATGAATTACATTTAAGGGCGAGAAGCTGAGTTGCATTGATTGCTCTGTTTTGTTTGGGTTTTACTGATCTATTCATTTTTCTTTTTGAGGCATTTTATGAGTAGTAGATTACCTGTTGATCTCCTCAGACCACCTGGGGTATATGTAAACAATTAATTATCAGTATTACTATTCTATTGTTATTATTTAATACTATTGACTGTATTAATTGTCATAAGTTAAAAAAAAAAGTGGAATTTATGCAGAGATATATAGAGCCCATAAAGTCCAGTAAAGTGGCATCTTTTGTGTATAAGATAATAAGTTGAGCGCAACAGTTATGGATCTTGAGTGCACAGAGTATTATTTTGTGAAGTTGACAACACAGCTTACATCTTTGTACATCCTCCGGCTGAGCCAGTTGTCCTTCAGTATGTGTAGCAAATGATTTCTGCTAATGAAAATCCCATGTCTAAGGGCTACAATGTTTTGTAAGTCATTCTGAGGTGAAAGGTTCATCAAATGTAATGTTATCTATGAGTAAGGTATGGATCTTTAGCGTGCAAGATAATTTATACACATAAAATCTGTGCGCACAAGTTATTATCTTATGCGCACAATATAATAATGTGTGTGCACAAAGCACTTCGAATGGCACTTCTATTTAGTACCAAAACAAAATAAAGTTATCGCAACAAAATTTTCATGTAGAGCAGGATTAGATCATAACCTACTACTGAATTTAGCTTCCGTTATTTGTACATTTCCTGTACAAATAACATTGTAAAACAGAAAACAACATATAGCAGGAAACATCTGGCGCACATTCCTACATAAAAATCCTTTCTTGACCCCCTTAGCATTACGTTGCCCTCCCCTTGCTACAATCACTGCTGTCATCATTATCGGAAAGGCAGAGAATGCTAATTATCACAAACTGAATATCCCTGAGAGAGAAAAGGACAGTGAGAGAAAGAGAGAGAGAGAGAGAGAGAGAGAGAGAGAAAGAGAGAGATTGCGCCAATCTAATACACGTCTCACTTGCATTATATTGCCCCACTTAAACATCCTGTAGCAATTTATGCTGGCCTTTGTGAATTAGACACTATTTGCAATAAGACTTATTTGCATACGGAGGGGGCAATTCTGCACTGAGTTTTTGAATATTTCCTTGTATACATGCGTGCAAATGGGACAGGGACACCCTGGTGCGATCTGCTTCTCAGTGCAGATTGCGTACATTCTACAAACAATACACCTGTAGCGTATGCTTTGTGGATTGCAAGCTATATTTATTATCATTTTTTCTCTACTTAGTAAAGTTTTATGGCACAAAAGCTGCACAATCATTTGTGAATTATGCCCAAAGTATACTATAATGCATTAATAATACTTGATGAAAGTTGAAAATTCTAATTCATTACATCACATCTATGATGTTTTATGACGTTGATATAGTGTCTCAGAAAGAATCATGTCTGCATTCAAGTGCCCTGATATAGATTTGGACTCAATATATGATTTCTTTTCTTGCTTCGTCTTCCTCTTTTGATGTTTCTGATCAATTTGACAAACATATGTCTTATTTTATCAATCTTATCATACAAGGAAAATAAAACCACTTTTGCAATTTTCCCCCAATTGTCTTATTAACTGGAGAAAAAAAAAATATATTTTGGTGCACAATACAGTATCAGGGTCAGGAAAGGGGGGCAGGATCCTAATGGTCTGCAGAAGAAGGGTCATCATGACTCCCTTGGCTAATGTTGACCTGTCAGCATAACTAACAGCTGATGTTCTGCAAGGCACCCCGTACAGTACAATCACTGGGAACCAGAGGTGAGAAGAATGTGCTTTCTGTTTATCTAGTGCAGAGAAAGTATCCGTCTTACTACACTCAGAGAGATGCCAAGTTACAAATGTAACCTCCTCAGATCTTTACACTGAGTTCTTAAAAATAATCAAATATCTCAAACAAATTTTGAATATTCAGTGACCATTTCTAATTAGAAGTTTATGATTTTTAGACTGAAGTCCATGAAATTTTCATTCATACAAGAGTCTGACTTTATCGCATCAGTTATTGAAGTTCTATTGCCTTTTTAAAACAAGCCATTAGAAAAAACCTTGATGCATACATTTTAGACTTTTTCCCACCATTTTAATGACTCTAGGACAGGAATATGACTTCCATATCCTTAACTATACCCATGCAGCTGTCAATAACATCTCATGAGCTATCAAAATTGTTAAAACATCCATGCAGACTAAAATCTGTTAAAAAAAACAAAAAAAAAAAACAATAATGTTGTGTTTGACATGTTTTCTAAGATTTGAGATGCCATTGCTTACCTCTGAGATTTTCTAGAAATGTACCTTGAGAAAGATGTAAAACTTCAGAGTGAAAGAATTTTGACCAAAGCTGACTCTTCGTTGGGACTATCATTACCCCCATTTTGCAATCACTAGAAATTGACCATGCACAGTATATTCCCTAGTCTTACCTCAATTCTGAAGGCTTTACGCAGCTTGAATATTGGAAGGCCTGTGTGCATTCTCTCCAAAGCCTCACTGTACTTTAATCAAGTAGACAACCAATGGATTAGCTATATAGCTAGACATAAAGAAAAAAAAAGGTGTACTCATTAATAAAGAGCACTATTTTAATGATAGCTGCAGAGATAGGTGATGATGTGAGAAGAAAAACTCATCAAACTAGTAGACGCGTGATGTTATAATGAAGCACTAAGTTGAACTTAGTTTGATACTCAACAGGCTAACTGATGTACAATGAAGTGTAGTAATGTTTTGCATAGTTTTATCCCCCTTTACTATTATCTGCCCGCACCACAGCATCATGAGGCCCTCAACTATTGTAAAATGTAATTTTTTCAAGTTTAGGTTGATCTCGGACTTGGTTCTTTCATTGCAATAGACATACGATAGATGTGAGAGTCATTTCCTGCCCATTCCTTATCTGCCAACTTGTACACAAACAGAACCTTAGTATACCCTCATGTTTGTATCTGCTACCACAACAACCAAAATATGAACATCATCATTTGAACAACAGAGACTGGACCACGGCCTGGCTTTAATGCGCAGAGCATACATAGCACCTCCTGCACGTTACCAATCTAGCCATAAAAATCCAACTCTAGGATTGCAACGCCAACCCACTCCATCACCAAAGCGAGTATAATTTCTCCCTAACCAGGTCCAATTGCAGCCAATTCTCCAATTGTGATGTACTCCATCATCATTGCTGTAAAAACGTCTGGGTCGGTCCGTCCCTGAAGTAGTAGTAGAAATCATAAAAAAAAGATCTATCCCTTTCAAATCTGCCTCTTCCAATTCATTTTATATGAAGTTTGTGTTCCAAGTAGCATTTTTTACCCACAAGAGTCAACCACGTCAACAGTTGAAGAACCGTTTCCAAAAGCCATCCTTAATGAGCACTATTGGCTGGAGGGGTGGGGACTGATGTCATTTTTTTTTAAATAGCCAGAAGTTCAAACTAGTAAGCTCTGTCCTTGAAAGAAAGATTTTCCTTAGAATGTGTTTTTATAGATCTGCCTGGCTGTTTATGCAAAGCTTGCTTGCAATAACGAAGTCCTTTACTACTGTCAAGATGATGTGTTTTTTTTTATTGTTTTTGTTCTTATTGTGTGTGCAGTCTCAGACACTACTTCCTCTGTCTTAGAGATAAGGTTTTCATGCAAGACAACAAAGAATGGGTACAACAAAATATAGACTTTTACCTCTCTCGCAGGTACGTGACCAGTAGCCAGTGCCCGTACAGTCGCATATGAATCGATTCCAGCCTTCTTTGCAGACACCTCGGTTCTTGCACGGGTAACTTTCACATTGTTTGCCAGATTGCTTGTTGCAAGAAGGCTTGATTCCAGCGCCATTTTGTGCTTCAGCAATCTGACGGATGTCTTTACTTCTACCATCAATGAAAAGGTCACGGATACAACCCACATAGCCATAGTTGAGCATTGCTGTCCAGAGCTCAGTAGGCAGGATGAGGTTGGTGCGGTCACTTGGAAGCCCCCCTAAGTACATTTCGCCCTCTAGGTCCAGAATCTCACTCTCACCACTGGCTGTGAATGGCGTCCTTCTGCTGTTGACAGAAATGGTGCCTGTAGAGGATACAGATGGAGTATCATTAGTGTTGTAATAAAGAGAGTTTATTTTAATCTTTACAACGTCACAATACTATAAATTCTTGTATTTAAAACATTAGCGATTCATATTTAAATAAATTTCACCAGAACAACTGACCTGAACGTCCGTCTCTCTGGATGTCCACATGATACCAAGCACCATCATTGACCTTTGTCTGGGTTGCTTTTACCTTGATAGTTCCTGAGCCCATATCCAAGAGAAGATACAAACTGCCATCCAGCAACTCTACTGCAAAGAAATCCACCTGGACAAGGGCAAAATTAATTCAGTTTACTAATCTTTCTAATCTGAAAATATATTGCAAGATGTATTTCTTTATTTGCTTATAACAACCCCAATTCCAAAACGTAGGAACCCTAAAAAACTAGAGGTAACTAAGGTTCAACAGTCCACAAAAATAATATCCCTATATCTGCTCCTTTATTCAGACAATCACTTGAAAATGTATTGGGTTCATCTCAGCTTATTGAACACCCTCCCACCAAATTTAGTTGAAATGCATCCTTTAGTTTATCTGAAAACAAACATTTAAAAGCCTGTTTTGTGGCACCAGATCTTCACATGGAAAATGTCTGTAGAAAATTGGAAACAAAATGATTAGTTTAATAACTAATACATTTTACCTCATCAACTATCCTCAATAGATACACCAACTGACACCAAATTCCTGATTTTATTTTTCAAAAGTTAACTCTGTTAAAAATGTATATATTTTACATTCATCCATCCATTTTCTTGGGGGGGGGGGGGGGACTGGAGCCTATCGGGCGAAGCTGTATATGCTAAATTACAATTACAACAAATGGGTTTTAGCCAGGGTGCAAAGTTTTTCAATAAGTTTATCCATTTAAAAAAATTAATAAACGAATCCCTTCGCGGCCTTTTATCACTAATGATGTAATTCTAAACCTCGACCTCTTCTAGGCTATGGATCTACGAACATGATACATAAGTCTTGCCACTTTTCCGTACACCACTCTGTACTTCACCTGTGGGTGGAGAAAGCCAGGGCGAGCCTGAGCTTACCTGCTCTGTCATGTTCTGACTAGTCTACTATATGCTGCACCATGGCAAGTTCTGACATTTGATTATTCAGCCATACATGTTTGAAACAGACATGGGTTCCTGGAGGAAGATACAAAGCTACTTGTACAAGGTCACCTAGGTTGCATTGTAATACAGAAAAAAACAGAAAACAGAAAAAGAGAAAAAAATCGTTATGGATATGTTAACAGGTTTAAAAATGTGATTTTCATTGGCAGCTGAATTTAGCTATTAGGAGTTTGGGGACTTTTGTAAATTGTAGACACATGGACAGACAGACAGCAAAATAAAAGACATTAACCCCCTTGGCAATCAAAAACTAAAAAAAATAAAATAAAATAAACAGAATACAATCATTTGTAAGCAACTGTATAACTGACAACAGTTTTATTACATGTTTCTGAATGAAAAGTGTGTTTGACGAAGTTGTGAACCTTTGCCCATCCTTGCTTATGAAGGAATTGAATTTTTAGAGAACGCCCCTTTCTTACTCAGTCATAATACTATTACCTATTACCAATGAACCTGTTTGCCTGTGAAATGTTCAAGTCAGGAGATCATTCCACAACAGTCTGTTCATTCCCTTGTCCCAACTGCTTTGAAGCATTTTGTTGCAATTAATGACATTGATAAGGTCATCATCAACACGAAGACCCATTGTTTATGTAATGATTTTAGATGAGTAGCCAATACTTAGCCAAGACTAAGATGGTGCCGCGCTAGTGGCAGCCTGTTGCAGCAGCTCTGAGTCAACCTGTGTGTTTTTGTTAGTTTTTATTGTATTTTCGTCTACTTTTTTTTCTGTCAAGTGTGTGCATACAGATTTTTTACTAGATTGACATGGATATGGGACAGTTTACTGCTGTTCTGCTGTTTTTTCTTGCCGTTACAACTCTTGTTGTGCATGGGCACTATGCCGGATGACGCGAGGACATTGTTTACCTTGGTGATCAGCTGCTACAGCTTGCAAAGCCTGCTCTACAACTTGGAACCAAGTACCAGATTCCCGATGAGTTAAAGAGAAGACGTCATGGGTGCAGAGCCGGTGTTAAGAGGAGGGCGCGGAGGAGGAAATATAAACCTGTCCTTCCATCGATCGTCATGGGGAATGTGAGGTCTTTGGCAAATAAGATGGATGAACTGGGAGCGTTGGCCAAGTAACAGCGGGAGTACCGAGAGTGCAGCATAATGTGCTTTACAGAGTCATGGTTGCATGAAGGTATTCCAGACTCCAACGCTACCATCACTGGCTTTCAGTCTGTTCGAGCTGACAGAGATTGCGGGAAGAGCAGTAAGAAGAAAGGAGGAAGGGTTGTATTGTTTGTTAACAACAAATGGTGTAATGCCGGTCATATTACGGTGAAGGAACGGTTCTGTAGCCCGGACATTGAACTGCTAGCGGTGAGCCTGCGTCCGTATTATCTGCCAAGGGAGTTCACATGTGCCATCATCATCATGGTTTACATTCCGCCTTCAGCTGTTACCGACGCTGCATGTGTTGTCATCTGTTCAGTCACTTCCAGACTAAAAACACAACATCCCAATGCGTTCATAGCTATCTCTGGTGATTTCAACCACACACTTCTCTCTCTGGTGATTTACCAACTTTTCATCAATTTGTCAGCTGCTCAACCAGACACAAGAAAACAACTGGACCTACTTTATGCAAACGTTAAGGATGCATACCACTCCACCGCCCTACCCCCACTTGGGAACTCCGACCACAATCTGGTACTTCTCACCTGTAAGTACTCCCCCATTGTTCAACAGCAGCCCACTGCAACCAGAACTGTGAGAGACTGGTCACAAGACGCACACAAATCTCTGCAGGGGTGCTCTGAAGTCACTGACTGGGATGTGCTTTGTGACCCCCATGGACAGGACATTAACACCATGACTGACTGTATCACAGAGTACATCAACTTCTGTGTGGATACCATCATTCCATCTAGGACAGTCTAATGCTTCCCCAACAATAAGCCCTGGATCACAACCGACCTGAAGGAGCTTTTGAATAAAAAGAAAAGAGCCTTCAGGGATTGGGGGCAGAGAGGAGCAGAGGAGAGTGCAGAAGGAGCTGAAGGTGAAGCTGAAGGAGAGCAGGGAGGCTTACAGGAAGAAGTTGGAGAGGAAGCTCCAGCAAAATAATGTGAAGGATGTGTGGTCAGGGATGAAGACCATTATTGGGCTCAAGGCAAAAGGGATACAGACTGAAGGGAACCTGGAGAGGGCCAATGAGTTGAATGTTTTTTTCAACAGGTTCAGCACAGGACCCTCAGCCACCCCTCCCCCCCTCCCCACCTCACATACCTCACAAGCGGCCTGACTGTAAGCCCCCTGCCCCCGACTGACTCATATTGCTCTGCATATCCCTTAATCCCCTCTTCCCCCACTACAGACAGCAAAACAGACTCACCTATGCCTCCCCCCACACCTGACAACACAACACCATCCCCTCTACCACCCCACCACTAACTGTCTGTCTCTAACAGCCAGGTTAAGAGACAGTTGGAGAGACTGAGCCGAAATAAAGCTGGCATCAGCCCTAGGGTCCTGAAGGCCTGCGTGGACCAACTCTGTGGGATTGTGCAGCACCTTTTCAACCTCAGCCTGAGGCTGGAGAGGGTCCCAGTGCTGTGGAAGACCTCCTGCCTTGTTCCGGTACCCAAAAAGTCAAGTCCAACTATACTTAATGACTACAGACCTGTAGCCTTGACGTCACACTGCATGAAGGTGCTGGAAAGACTGGTTCTGGCCCACCTCAAACCCCAGGTGTCCACATTTCTTGACCCACTGCAGTTTGCCTACTGCAGGGAGGTTGGTGTCGAGGATGCGATCATCTACCTGCTGCAGCGAGCCCATTCTCACCTATAAGGCTGGCAGCACTGTGAGAATCATGTTCTTTGATTTTTCCAGTGCACTCAGCCCACACTGCTGAGAGGAAAGCTTAAAGCAATGCAGGTGGACCACTCCACTACCTCCTGGATTATTAACTACTTGACAGACAGACCTCAGTTTGTGCGGCTGAGGGGTTGTGTGTCTGAGGAAATGGTTAGGGGCACAGGTGCACAGCAGGGGACTGTACTCTCACCTTTCCTCTTTACACCGTACACCTCTGACTTTCAGTACAACTCTGAGACCTGCCACCTGCAGAAATTCTCAGATGACACTGCTGTTGTGGGTTGTATCAGAGGTGGATAGGAGACTGAGTACAGAGGACTTGTGGATCACTTTGTGGAATGGTGTGGGGCAAACCACCTTATGCTTAATGTGACCAAAACGAGGGAGATGGTGGTGGACTTCAGGAGGAACAGGACACTCTTGAAGAAAAACACCATTCAGGGTAAGGAGGTGCACGTGGTGGATGACTACAAGTATGTTGGAGTTCACCTGGACAATAAACTGGAATTGCAACACCGAGGCAATATACAGAAAAGGACAAAGCAGACTCTACTTCTTGAGGAAGCTGAAGTCCTTTAATGTATGGAACAAGATGCTGCACATGTTCTACCAGTCTGTGGTGGCAAGTGCATTTTTCTTTGCAGCCGTTTGCTGGGGCAGCAGTATCAGAGCCAGGGACACTAAGAAGCTAAACAAGCTTATTAGGAAGGCCGGCTCTGTGCTGGGGACTGCTCTGGAACCACTGGAGCTGACGGTCGAGAGGAAGATGCTGCAAAAACTGCTCACCATATTGGACAATACAGCACATCCACTACGCTTACTTTAAAAACAGCAGAGCTTTTTCAGCTGGAGGCTCGTCCAACTCCGTTGTAACAAAGACCGCTATAGGAAATAGTTTCTCCCCTCTGCAATATCTCTGTTCAATGATTCCTCCCTTGGCAGAGAGAGGAAACTTACTTTCTCCTGTTGAGGCAGGAACACAAGTCTTGCACATAGGACTTTATTTTGCACTATGTCTATTTGCACACCTGGAGAGTCCTTTCTCTTTATACACTTTTTATGCTATTTATTTTATTTTTATACATAGTAGCACAGTAGGATTCTTGCACATGTATATGTATATTTTCTTCACTTGTATATATTGTTTATAGGATTTTTGACTTTATGTGTGTATGTGTATGTGTCGTCTTTTGTGAAGTGTATCTGTTGTGATTAATGTCTAAGTGTTTTAATTGCTGCTGTAACACTACAATTTCTCCTTGGGGAGGAATAAAGTACTCTATCTATCTATCTATCTAATACATACCTCTACGATTAGCAAATTGTCACATTCTGTTCAATTCCATTTTTACAATATCCCAACATGAAAGGAATTTGGATGAAAACTGGTTTGCAAAAAAATGAAAAACCTATGAGACCTATGAAAAGTTTGACATGTGACCTAAAGTACAGTTACACATATGCAAATATGAACCGTAAAGCTATTGTTAAAGGAATTACAAATTAGGATGGCATTTCAAATGCAGTGAAATTAGCAAGTCATTATAGGAATTCTAGACTGACCTTGTTGTTCTTCTGACTGCGGGCAGCATCTTTGCGCTCTTGGGGTTTGCCATGGGTGAATAGAATGAGTCCATTGGGCTCACTTGTACGGAAATCAAAAGAGATGGATCCCATCCGTTTGGTGTTCCACTTAGGGAGGCTGATGTAGGCCTCGGGAGTCCCAAAAGATATAGGATCCAGCGTGGCCACATTCTCACACTTGTAGGAGACCTCACCCTGGATTTTCATCTTCGGGTCCACAATTCTTGCCAGGCGGGACAACTCGAGACGGATGTCATTGTTCTTATAAACCACCTGTGATATAAAAACAATGACACGTTATTTTTCTGTGTAAGTTTTAAATGTCACCCCAAGGCAAATTCAACACACAATTAGAACACATTGTCTCCCGAAATGGAGGTCTTTAACTCAAATTAATAGTTGACAGTGATATCTATGCTCTAGTGTAAAGTCAGAGTAAATGTAATGTAACAAGGCAGTAAGAATAAAAATAAAGTTTAAAAAAGTAGTAAAGGGAAAAAAAAACAACAAATAGCACTGTAAACTAGCAATTCTTGTAAGCTTTTGTGGAAACATATTTAGAAATAAACTAAAATGAATCTCTCATTTTATTCTGAAACTCAGCAATGACCCTGTGCATCATCATTACCATTATACATGATTCTGATACTGTCCTTTCTAATATGTGGAAACTGGCTAGTGGGATATGTAAAATTTAGGTCAACTTCCCCGAGAGATGTGTGTTTATTTGATAAAGCAACCAAATTTGAAGGTCTTCTCCCACACAGCTGAAAACTGTAAATCAAGGTGTAGCTTTAGTGAACATGTTGTAAAAACCGCAGGGTAGTAAAATAAGGTGTGATGCCACAATTACCATGCTAGTCTTTCACTGAAGTGAATCAAAACCAGTAATTTACGAAATTGTACTTTGTTTTGGACATTGCAGATGCTCTGAGGGTGGAAAAATTAAGATTAACCTATGAGCATTAAACAATGTTATTTTTTAGAAATGCTGAGTGTTGCTAAGTGTGCTCAAACACACAAACACATCCAAATTAAATGCATACTACATATTTGCAAGCCACAGATATGTGTTGTACACCATGTGTTAAGTATATCACATCAACTCATGTCTTATCAATTTCTTTTTCCAATACAAGTCAAATCATACTGATATGGCATAAAAAGCCAGCTTCTTATTTGGAGGTGAAAATGTTGCCAGTGCTCTGAAACCTTAGTTTGATGACTGCTAAGCAAATCTTATCAATGAGATGCTTGCAGACTTTCCTAACATATTTGTGGCAACAAAGAAAGGTATTTTAATATCCCAACATGATCATAACCATTACAAAGGGCTTTTGTGTTCAAACCTAACCAAATAAACAGGAGGTAACATCATTCTAAAACACAAAGTTCAACATTGAAATTAGAATACAATAAGAACCAAATTTCAGTTCCATACAGACAAAACATTTTCTTCTTGACTGATTTGAAATTTTTTAAATTTTTCCACACAAGGATTATAAACCCATCTCTGTCTCTGTCTCTGTCAGTTTGTAAGTGAATGTAGATTATTTGGGTACTAAAAGAGAATTTTGCTTGGTTTGGAGACAATTCAAACTGGTAAGTCAAACAGCAGCAGCACCTTTCCAAGGTTGAAAAAAAAACTGCAAGGAGGGTGTAACACACCAAAAGGGTCCTTGTTGACCCTTTTGATTGAATTTACAGTTTTCATTGCAAAGGTATTACAAGGTAGCAAATTCACTTAAAGATACACTCTAGTAGCATTCCTGTCAAAGATACCTGAGGTCTCATAGAACTGCTGAATTACTTTTACACCAGTTAATGCACTGTTGAATCGATTACGCACTATACAATGTTCTAGAAATGAGACACTCGTTTTCGAACTCCAGTATGGATCTCACATCCTTCATCACTGAATGCATAAAATTTTAAAATGTGTCATTTTGTGCTTGTTGCACTTGTCTATCTTCTCCTCAGTCTATGAGAGAGAGGAGACTTTTAGCACAGTGTATATCATGTGACCATGTAATTACATGAGTCACAACAGATTTTGCCACTATTTCAAATTGCGTTCAAGGCGTAGCAAACTTACTGGGGGTTTGAGACATGCTTGGATGGGTTATGGAAGTTTGTCTAATCAAAATAATGGTAATAAAAATGTACGGTTCTGAACTCCCCCTCCACGAACCGCCACCTTACCGTGGTGGAGGGGTTTGGGTGCCCTATGAATCCTAGGAGCTATGTTATCGGGGGCTGTTTGCCCCTGGTAGGGTCACCCAAGGCAAATTGGTCCTAGGTGAGGGGCCAGACAAAGCGCGGTTCAAAAAGACTTGTATGATGGTGACTAACAAGGACTTATTACTCTTGGACTCAGCAACACCCAGATCTTCCTACATGGAGTACAATGACTCCTGGACCAACAGAGTCCACCTGCGTCTGGATCACTAGACTTTCCATACATCCGGACTCATAGAATCCACAGACTCTGGGACTCATGGATGTTTTATGCATTCTAAATGAACTGTTGTTATCATGTTTTTGTGTTCTGTACAAGTGACATTTATTGCACGTCTGTCCGTCCTAGGAAGAAGGATCCCTCCTCTGTGGCTCTTCCTGAGGTTTCTTAATTTCCCTGTTTAGGGTTTTTTAAGTTTTTCCTCACCCGGTTCGAGGGTCTAAGGGCAGAGGATGTCACATCTGTACAGTTTGTCAAAGCCCAGTGAGATAATGTGTAAATTGTGATTTCGGGCTATACAAATAAAATTTGATTTGATTTGATTTGATTATATACCCTGCCCGGAGGGATACCGGGAACCAGGCCTGGGGAAGGGGTCTGTAGGCGAGCCTGGTTGCCGGGCCTTTGTCTCTGGGGTCCGGTCGGGCTCAGCCCGAAAAGGAAACATGGGTCTGTCGTCACATGGGCTCACCACCCACAGGAGGAGCCACAGATCACAATGGCTTCTGGATCAATAGACTACACCTGCTTCTGGACCACTACACCTCACATATCCCTGGATTTACAGATTCTACATACTCTTGGACTCAGCAACACCCAGATCTTCCTATATGGAGTACAATGACCAACAGAGTCCACCTGCGTCTGGATCACTAGACTTTCCACACATCCGGATTTATAGAATTCACAGACTCTGGGACTCATGGATGTTTTATACATTCTAAATGAATTGTTGTTATCATGTTTTTGTGTTCTGTACAAGTGACATTTATTGCACGTCTGTCCGTCCTAGGAAGAAGGATCCCTCCTCTGTGGTTCTTCCTGAGGTTTCTTATTTTCCCTGTTTAGGGTTTTTTTTAAGTTTTTCCTCACCCGGTTCGAGGGTCTAAGGGCAGAGGATGTCACATCTGTACAGTTTGTCAAAGCCCAGTGAGATAATGTGTAAAGTGTGATTTCGGGCTATACAAATAAAATTTGATTTGATTTGATTTGAGTCCGGTGCTATGTGGATCAGGTGGCAGTCAAAGGCAGGGGCCTTGGCAGTCTGATCCCCGGTTGCTGACACATTCTATTGGAACATGGACTGTTACCTCTCTGGTGGGGAAGGAACCTGAGCTTGTGCGAGAGGTTGAGAGATACCAGCTAGATATAGTTGGCCTAACTTCAATGCACAGTTCGGGTTCTGGAACCAGTCTTCTTGAGAGGGGTTGGACTCTTTTCTATGCTGGAGTTGTCCCAGGTGAGAGGCAGAGAGCAGATGTGGGCTTATTAATAGCTCCCAGGTTCTCAGCCAATGTGTTGAAGTTTACCATGGTGGACGAAAGGGTTGCCTCCCTGCACATTCTGGTTGACTGTGGTTTTTGCCTATGCGCCAAATAGCAGTTCAGAGTACCCACCCTTTTTGGAGTCCTTGGAACAGGTGCTGGAAAATGCCCCTACTGGGGACTCCATCGTCTTACCAGGAGACTTCAACGCTCATGTGAGATATGTCAGCGAGACTTCGAGGGGTGGGATTGGGAGGAACAGCTTGCCCGATCTTAACCCGAGCGGTGTTCAGGGTCTGCTAGGAATGTCTGGCTGAGGACCCTTTGAAAATGGTCTTCAACTCCAACCACCGGCAGAGCTTCAGCCACGTCCCGGAGGTAGTGGGGAGCATGGAATCTGAGTGGGCCATGTTCTGCTATGCCATTGTCGAGGTGGCTGCTCGAAGCTGTGGTAGCAAGGTTGCCGGTGCTAGTCGTGGCGGTAACCCCAGAACTCACTGGTGGACACCAGAGGTGAAAGGGGCTGTCAAGCTGAAGAAGGAGACTTACAAGGCATGGCTGGCACCGGCAGGACAAGCGATCTGCAGCTCAGGTGGTCACTGAGGCAAAAACCCGGGTGTGAGAGGAGTTTGGTGAGGCCATGGAACAAGACTTCCAGTCTGCTCCAAAGAACTTCTGGCAAACTGTTCGGCGGTACAGGAGGGGAAAGCAGAACCCTGTCCACATGGTCTTCAGTGTGGGAGGGGAGTTGCTGACATCAAATGAGTGTATAATTCGGTGGGGGGAGGAATACTTCGATGATCTCCTCAATCCCACCAACACGCATTCCAAGGAGGAGGCAGAGCCGGAGGACTCTGGGGTGGGCTCTCGCAATACTGGGGTCGTGGTCGCTGGGGTTGTCAAACAACTCCGTAGCAGTAGCGTCCCGGGGGTAGATGAGATTCGTCCCGAGCTCCTCAAGGCTCTGGATGTTGTAGGGCTGTCCTGGTTGACATGCCTCTGCAACATCGTGTGGACACCGGGAACTGCACCTTGAGAGTGGCAGACAGGCGTGGTGGTTCCCCTTTTCAAGACGGGGGACCAAACGGTGTGTTCCAACTACCAGGGGATCAACTCTCCTCAGCCTCCCAGGGAAGGTCTACTCCAGGGTGCTGGAGAGGAGAGTCCGGCTGTTAGTTGAACCTTGGATTCAAGAGGAGCAATGTGGTTTTCATCTGGGCTGTGAAATACAAGACCAGCTCTATACCCTTGCGAGGGTACTGGAGGGGGTATGGGAGTTACCCAACCAGTCCACATGTGTTTTGTGGATCTGGAGAAAGCTTATGACCGCATCCCTCAACGTGTCCTGTGGGGGGTGCTCTGGGACTATGGGGTAGATGGTCGTTTGTTATAGGCCTCTGTATTGTCGGAGCCAGAGCTTGGTTCGCATTGCCGGCAGTAAGTCACACCCTTTCCCAGTCAGGGTTGGTTTCCGCCAAGGCTGCACTTTGTCACCAGTTCTGTCCATAATTTTTATGGACAGAATTTCTAGGCGCAGCCAAGCCGCGGAGGATGTCAAGTTCGGTGGCTTCAGGATTCCGTCTCTGCTATTTGCAGATGACGTGGTCCTGCTGGCCTCATCGAACAGTGACCTCCAGCTCGCACTGGGACGGGTTGCAGCAGAGTGTGAAGCAGCGGGGATGAGGATCAGCACCTCTAAATCTGAGGCCATGGTTCTCAGACGGAAAAGGGTGAATTGCCCACTCCGGGTCAGGGGAGGGTCTCTTCCCTAAGTGGAGGAGTTCAAGTATCTCGAGGTCTTGTTCACAAGTGAGGGGAAAATGAAGCGGAAGATTGACAGACAAATTGGAGCAGCGTCGGCAGTGATGCGGACGCTGAAGCGGTCTGTTGTGGTGAAGAGAGAGCTGAGCCAGAAAGCAAAGCTTTCAATTTAACAGTCAATCTATGTCCCAACTCTCACCTATGGTCATGAGCTCTGGGTAGAGACCGAAAGAATGAGATCGCGAATACAAACGGCCGAAATGAGCTTCCTTCGCAGGGTGGCTGGGCTCAGCCTTAGAGATAGGGTGAGGAGCTCGGACATCCGGGAGAGGCTCAGAGTAGAGCCGCTGCTCTTCCACGTTGAGAGGAGCCAGTTGAGGTGGTTCGGGCATCTGGTCAGGATGACTCCTGGAGGTCTCCCAGGGGAGGTGTTTTGGGCATGCCCGTATGGGAGGAGACCCCGGGGCAGACCAAGGACACGCTGGAGAGATTATATCTCTCGGCTGGCTTGGGAATGTCTTGGTGTCCCCCTGGAGGAGTTGGTGGAAGTGGCCGGGGAGAGAATCGTCTGAATCTCCCTGCTCCAACTGTTGTACCCACCACCCGGACCCGGATAAGTGGCAGAAAACGAGACGAAACGAAGTTCTGAATCTTAATCATGCAAAGTTACTAAAATGGAGTAGCAGAAAACAATAAAGCTGGAAATGAACACAATAAGGCCTATTTAAATAAAATACTTTAAAGGAGGGAAGTGCTAGATGTCTAAATTTACAAATCTAGAAATTGTATTGTGCTGCCACATAATTTTAGAAATCTGCAAAAACAGAAAAGGTAATAATGTAATAAGCTGAGGCTCAGAACTGAGCTCCAGCTTTGGAAATAACTCCACCAGTACATCACTGATCCATTTATGCTGCATTCATGCCTAGATACACAATTTTCATCCCTCCTCATAAAACTGCTTTGTAACAGGCACAGTTTCGGTATATGGCGGAGTGTCCTGTCAATGATGAAAAACAAATGAAAGAAAAACACTAAGTGGCCAATCTTTAATCACAGCAGCCCTAAATTCTATCAATAATGACAGGAGGATGAAGTCACAGAGGGGAATGAGTATGTAAATTGAAATTTGCTCAAGTGGAAAATTGAAGCCCCCCCCAATTCTCTGGGAAGAAAAACACCCTCTGCCTGGCTATAATTCAGTCACATACATACACAAAACAAACAAACCCTCTCCTCCGTTTCATTCTCTTTTATATTAATGTCTCTGCTTCTGCTCCTTGCCCACGGTTCTGTCTGTACTGTGATGGCTGAGCGGGTAGATTGAAGGGCCTGGCTAAGATTGTTGATTATCATCCATCCGATTTGACAGTAAATCAAGTCATCCCTTAAGGTGCTCCAGGATTGGATGGAAAATTGTTTTTCTCATCTCTTCTTTCCTCTTTTTCTATGTTGCCTTTCCTTGTCTTTGTGATACATCCATCCTCTTATCCCTCCCACCTCTATCTCTCTGTTTCCCCCACCTCTCTAAAAGAAGCAGCTGTAAGTACTCTTAACATCTCAAGTACACCTACTTTCTTAAAAAAAAAGTAAATAAAAAGCCTCATTCTTCAGACTCATCTACAGCAAATTGAGTTCCGGTCCTTCACAGGGCCAGGGAACCAACTCCTCCTCCTCCTCCTCCTCCTCCTCCTTCTCCTTCTTCTTCTTCTCCTTCTTCTCCTTCTTCTTTGTCTTCTCCTTCTCCTTCTCCTCCTCTTCCTCATCCTCCTTCTCCTTCTCCTCCTCCTTCTCCTTCTTCTTCTTCTTCTTCTTCTTCTCCTCCTTCTCCTTCTTCTTCTTATTATTATTATTATTATTTGTAGTAGTAGTAAATTCTGCTTAAGGGTGTAATACATCATTATATCGCATTACATTAGTAAGACAATGGCCAAAAATTGGCCTACTGGATTGTATATTTGGTAGGTAAATTATTTTTTGAACTGACCATTCTTGTCAAGTTTGGCTAGACAGCTGACTTCCTCTACAGATGCAAGTTTACCTGTAAAAGACATCTAGGAGTACTAAATTATTATACTTGAGTAAAAGTACTGTTACTGTACTCGCACCAGATTTACTAAAGTAATGTACAAGTAAAACGTACATTGGGGGAATTATCTTATGGGGGGAGGGTGGTTACAACCCCATAGAGACTGTTACAACCCCATAGAGACTGTGTCTGTCCCCCGTCCACATAAATTCACTAAATTCACTAAATCAAATAAGAGTTCACATAGGAACTTAATAAAAATCAACACCACTAATGAGGCAGTTTACAAAGTAAAGAGACTTAAATGTGGACTCTTGAATATCAGATCCCTATCATCTAAAGGTGTATTAATAAATGAGCTTATATCAGATAACAATATTGATTTATTCTGCCTTACTGAAACTTGGCTGTGCCAAGACGAACATGTAAGTCTTAATGAATCCACTCCTCCCAGTCACATTAACACACACATTCCCAGAGACACTGGCAGAGGTGGTGGAGTTGCAGCCATTTTTAATTCTGCCCTATTAATAAACCCTAAGCCCAAACAAAAATTTAGTTCATTTGAAAATCTCATTCTTAGCATTTCCGATCCAACCATGAAAACTCCAATTATGTTTGTTATAGTGTATCGAGCACCTGGACCCTACACTGAATTTTTATCTGAATTTTCAGAGTTTCTCTCAGCTCTGGTCCTCAAAACAGATAAAGTTATTATTGTAGGTGACTTTAATATCCATGTAGACATTGAAAACGACAGCCTTGGTACGGCATTTCTCTCACTATTAGATTCATTCGGCTTCTGTCAGTGTGTACAAGAATCAACACACACTTTTAATCACACCCTTGATCTTGTTCTGACATATGGCATTGAAATTGAGCATTTAAATGTCTCTGCGCAAAATCTGCTTTTATCAGATCATTATCTTCTAACATTTGAATTTCTGCTCATCAACTATAAACCAAGAGTCACTAGTTATTATAGCAGATGCATATCTGAGGACACTGTTGAAAATTTTAAAGAAATTATTCCCTCTGCATTAATTTCAGTGCCATATCCCAAAATAACAGAGGAGTCATATCTTAAATTTAGCCCCTCCCAGCTTGATCACCTTGCCGATTTCACTGCCGGCTCTCTACGTGCTTCACTCGATTCCATTGCCCCAGTTAAAAAGAAAACAAAACCAGTAAAGAGACTAGCTCCGTGGTATAATCTTAACACTCGCAAGTTAAAACAGAAAACTCATAAACTTGAAAAGAAATGGCGTTCCACTAAACTGGAAGAGCCACACATGGCCTGGCAGGATAGCCTTAAAGTATACAGGAAGGCCCTTCGCCGAGCAAGAAAAGACTACTATTCAGCGTTGATAGAAGAAAACAAGAATAAGCCCAGGATCCTTTTCAGCACTGTAGCCAGGCTGACTGAGAGCCATCATTCTATTGAACCATGCATTCCTAGAGCCCTCACCTGTAATGATTTTATGAACTTCTTCAATAATAAAATTAGACTTATCAGAGAAAATATCCTACACTCCACAGATTCCAGTTCAGCAACAGGAATTATAGAGGCTGTTATTAGTCCTGATGTGTGTTTGGAAAGCTTCCATCCAATTGACCTTAAGGAACTAACGACAACATTATCTTCATCTAAATCATCAACCTGTATACTAGACCCCATACCTACTAGGTTGCTCAAAGAGGTTTTACCCCTAATTAGAAATCCACTACTAAACATTATCAATCTATCCCTTGTAACAGGTTATGTGCCCCAGTCATTTAAAGTAGCTGTAATTAAACCGCTCCTAAAAAAACCTACCCTAGACCCAGAAGTTTTAGCCAACTATAGACCAATATCCAACCTCCCCTTTCTTTCAAAGATTCTAGAGAAAGCAGTAGCGAAACAACTATGTGGCTTTCTTCAGTATAATAGTCTATTTGAAGAGTTTCAGTCAGGTTTTAGAAAGCATCACAGCACAGAAACGGCATTGGTAAAAGTTACAAATGACCTCCTCACTGCATCTGATGCAGGACTTATCTCTATACTAGTCTTATTAGATCTTAGTGCAGCTTTTGACACTATCGATCATCACATCTTACTACAGAGGATGGAACACCAAATTGGCATTAAAGGATCTGCTCTAAGATGGTTTAAGTCCTACCTATCTGATAGATATAATTTTGTTCATGTTAATGATGAATCATCAAGATATGACAAGGTTAGTCATGGAGTCCCACAAGGTTCTGTGCTTGGACCATTACTATTTACTCTATATATGCTTCCTGTAGGTAAAATTATTAGAAAGCACTCCATACATTTTCACTGTTATGCAGATGACACACAACTATACTTATCAATGAAGCCAGATGAAACCCATCAGTTAGCTAATCTACAGTCATGTCTTAAGGACATTAAAAACTGGATGTTTCATAACTTTTTAATGTTAAACTCTGACAAAACTGAAGTCATTGTGCTGGGCCCCAAACACATTAGAGACTCATTATCCAGCAACATAGTTAATCTGGATGGCATTGCCTTGGCCTCCAGCACCACTGTCAGAAACCTGGGTGTTATCTTTGACCAGGAGCTGTCTTTTAAATCACATGTTAAACAGATTTCAAGGACCGCCTTCTTTCACCTCCGTAACATTGCTAAAATCCGGCACATCCTGTCTCAACAAGATGCAGAAAAACTAGTTCATGCGTTTGTTACTTCCAGGCTGGACTACTGTAATTCTTTATTTTCAGGTTGCCCTAACAAAATTTTAAAAACTCTTCAGTTAATCCAAAATGCAGCAGCGCGTGTACTGACTAGAACTAATATCAGAGACCATATTTCCCCCATACTGGCTTCTCTGCACTGGCTCCCAGTTAAATTCAGAATAGAATTTAAAATCCTTGTTCTCACCTACAAAGCTATTCATGGTCAGTCACCATCTTATCTTGAACAGCTCATAGTACCCTATCGCCCATCCAGAACCTTACGCTCCCAGGATGCAGGGTTATTGGTGATCCCAAGAATTTCCAAAAGTAGAATGGGAGGCAGAGCTTTCAGCTATCAAGCTCCTCTCCTGTGGAACTATCTTCCAGTCTTGGTACGGGAGGCAGACACACTCTCTGATTTTAAGAGTAGGCTTAAAACCTTCCTTTTTGATAAAGCTTATAGTTAAGGCTGGCCTATCTAGCCCTTAGTTATGCTGCTATAGGCTTAGGTTGCTGGGGGAACACTCGACTCCGACTCCTTCTTTGCTCCTGTAAATGTCCATATCCTTACACTAACTTTACTTCTTCCCCGGAGTCGTTGTGCTTTACCATCCTGCAGGTTTTTCTAGGTCGTGGTGGGAGGTGCTGCTGTGGTCCTGCCTGATGCCTCCTGGCCACATTAGGAAAGGAGATCCTGTGACTTGGATTCTGTGACTTGGATCCTAGGCTAGATTTCCAAGTGCAAATCGGGACCCACAGATCACAATGGCTTCTGGATCAATAGACTACACCTGCTTCTGGACCACTACACTTCACATATCCCTGGATTTACAGATTCTACATACTCTTGGACTCAGCAACACCCAGATCTTCCTACATGGAGTACAATGACTCCTGGACCAACAGAGTCCACCTGCGTCTGGATCACTAGACTTTCCATACATCCGGACTCATAGAATCCACAGACTCTGGGACTCATGGATGTTTTATGCATTCTAAATGAACTGTTGTTATCGTGTTTTTGTGTTCTGTACAAGTGACATTTATTGCACGTCTCTCCGTCCTAGGAAGAAGGATCCCTCCTCTGTGGCTCTTCCTGAGGTTTCTTATTTTCCCTGTTTAGGGTTTTTTAAGTTTTTCCTCACCCGGTTCGAGGGTCTAAGGGCAGAGGATGTCACATCTGTACAGTTTGTCAAAGCCCAGTGAGATAATGTGTAAATTGTGATTTTGGGCTATACAAATAAAATTTGATTTGATTTGATTTGATTTGGTTATATAATGTAACTGTCAAATTAAAAATGCTTAATGTTTCAGTCAATGACAATTCAACAACCCTAGTGGAAAAACATTAAGAAATTAAGCCCTTAGAACCAACAATGAACTCCTCATGAAATACAATTATCCATATGTTGGCACCAAATATCAAAATTTTAGTTTAACAAATGCAGCACTTAAAATTGCAAGACGGCGCCGTGCCAGCTGCAGCCTGTTGCAGCAGCTCTCGGTGACCCGTTCACTAGTGTGAGTTTTGTTGTGATTTTTGCTGTGTCTTTTGTGTTGTTTTTCTTCTTGCCTTTTGCACTACACGGTGTACCTGGAATACAAAAAACCCAGGTCCGCTTCAATGTTATGCACCGTTTTCTCTGGCACCCATGTCGCCACTCACAACCCGGGGCCAGAGCCACAATACCGGCCGCATTGTTTACACAAGGGATCAGCTGATCGCCCTGAAGCAGTTGGCTCTCACTGCCGGAGAGAAGTCGTCCATCCTTGGGGTGATTAGGAGGTGACGCCGTGGCTGCAGAGCAGGAGCTAAAGTCAGGCTGAAGAGAAGGTTTAAACCCTGTATACCTGCAGTCATCATGGGAAATGTGAGATTGCTGGCAAATAAGATGGATGAACTGGAGTCCAGTATTTGTGTTTTACGGAGACGTGGCTGTACTGTCCCCTTTCCTCTTCACCACCTACACGTCTGACTTTCAGTACAGCACTGAGTCGTGTCATCTGCAGAAATTCTCAGATGTCACAGCCATAGTCGGGTGTGTGGAGAATGGACGGGAAGATGAGTACAGGAACCTGGTTGACCGATTCATGCGTTGTTGCGGAGGGAACCGCCTGTAGCTGAACGTGAAGACGAAGGAGATGGTGGTGGACTTCAGGAGGAAGAAGCCCCACCCTCTCCTGTCTGTATTAATGGGAGAGATGTGGAAATTGTCCGGACTTACAGTTACCTCGGAGTCCACCTGGACAACAACCTGGAGTGGTCCACCAACACAGTACAAGACGGGCCTGAGCCAGCTCTACTTCCTCAGGAGGCTCAGGTCCTTCAATGTATGCAACCGGATGCTCCTGATGTTTTATCAATCTGTTGTGGCGAGCACTATCTTCTTTGCTGTGGTGTGCTGGGGCACAGGCGTCAAGGCAAAGGACGCCAACAGACTGAATAAACTGATCAGGAAAGCAGGTTCTGTTGTCGGCTCTTGGTTGGCCACCTTGGAGGAGGTGGTGGAGAAAAGGATGCCGACCAAACTGCTGGCCATCATGGACAACACCTTCCACCCACTCCATGAAATTTTGAACATTCTGAGGAGCAGCTTTAGCAACAGAATGATCCAACCCCGCTGCTATAAGCAACGATACAGGATGTTGTTCCTCCCCAGTGCAATCAGACTTTTCAACAGCTCTGTTACTAGAAACTAGACACTTTCTGTGGTAAAATCATTCACCTCCTCCTACCTGCACTAAACTCTGCACTCTCTGCACAACATCTGTACATACTGTTAGAATTCTGCAATTGCCAATACGTTGTATATTTTTGTACTTTTATTTTATTTTATACTTCTATACCTTTATAGTGTTATATGTCCACTGGTCCTGTACCAGAACAATATTGCTGCTGTGACAAATTAATTCCTCAAACGGGGATTAATAAAGTCATCTCTACATGTATCTATCTAAAACAGATTCCCCAGCATTGTTACATTATTGTTTGTAGCAGAGGCAATCATTACATGAATTAGGGTAGCTTGAGAGGAAATTGAATAGCTGGTCGTAGAAGTTCCACTCAGGAAAATTGTGGACAGTGATGTAAAAAAAATAATGTTAAGATCCACCTTCAAGTCTGTAGTCTTGACTAACTTTGGCTTTGGCTGATATGCAAGAACTGTCTAGTGAAAGTTAAGTACACCGACAACATCAAAAACGTAAAATGGTAAGCCATCGCATTCATCACCCCCTTATGTCTGCGTTGAGAAAGTGGCTAAAACAAACAGTAACAGTGTAAGTCAATCTGCAGAAATGAATTACAGTAAATGTTTAAAACAAAGTTTCTCTTTGTTTGCTGTACAGCACAGTCAAACATGAACACTACAAACACTGGAACTAAGATACGAAATACTTGTTCTGCTAAGTTATGCAGTCCCACACTGACATCGGGGCCGGAACTCATTCAAGATGGATTTGGAAATGGAAAACTCTCATGTGATCTGAGAAATCAAAAATTGAGATTATTTTTGAAAATCCAAACAAATGAGTGTTGTTAAAAGAAGAGGTGATACAACAGAGTGGTAAACATGACCCTCTTCAAACCTTTTTTAAATGTGTTGCTGGCATCAAATTCTAGAATAAAATTTTCAAACACAATTAAATTTCTCAGTTCAACATTTGATATTGTCAATGTGCTTTTTATCAAATTAAATATGGGATTTCAGTGTTTTGCATATGATCACATTCTGTTTCTTTCATTTTTGTAAATGGGGTGTTAAGTGTAATTCATTACTTTCATCTCTACCCTATAGTCTTTTACACATTCACCATCAGATACCTGCTTGCTGTGTTTGTTGAGCTTATATGCGTCAGGTTTGTGCCAAACACACTAGAGACAGGACTCAGCTCAAATACAAATGTAACAGACAGAACCTGTTCAATTATTGATTGGGCAGCTGCGGCTCTGATGGTAGAGCAATCGTCCAGTGATCGGAAGGGTCCTGGTCCGATCCCAGACCCTGGAGTTAACATGTCGAAATGTCCTTGAGTAAGACACTGAACCCCAAATTGCTCCTGATGCTGCGCCATCAGTGTATAAGTGCGTGTGCGAATGGTTAACGCCCCTGATGAGCAGGTAGTTACTGCCGCCAGTGTATAAATCTGTATGTGAATGGGTGAATGCAAAACTTGTAGTGTAAAAGCGCTTTGAGTGGTCAACAATGACAAGAAAAGTGCTATATATAAATTCAGGTGAGGACATTTACATTGACTGGTCAAGCAATTTCACAGGTCAAAGCAGTGTGTCAAAAAAGTATCAGTCCAAACCTGCAAACAACTCTAAGGAAAACTGTAAGCAAGTGAAATACAAAAACACTAGGAAATACACAAGAAAATGCTTGGAAGACAGACAAACAATGAACTGGCTGTCACAGATAGGAGAACACAGGCTTAGATACACAAGGAAAGGGAAGGATAAAAAGACAGGTGGAAAGACACAGGAGGAAAAAAACTAATACATATATTAAAAAAAGGACTAGTAACTCCATGACACAAGAACACTCAAATCATTATGTCTTATCATCTTTGCTACTTGCAGCATTTCTTTGTTTGATTGTGTTATGAGTACATAAATTACCATAATTATTAAGATGTTTTTTTTTTTAATTTGCTTATTTTGTCTATTTGATTATGTTCTCTTAAATTGCCATGCATTGAGGTCTCTTAGCCACTGCAGTTTCATCCCATCACCAAGCACCTTTCTAATAAAATCTGTCTACCAAACTAAACATTAAGTTATGAACCAATGAACCATGAAATATAATAGACAATGCAAACTTAATAATTGATAAATAATTGGTTTCTCAATCTGTACTCTACAAAAATATGGGACGACAGTGTTATTCCCCCCAAAACCCAATCCAAAATTGAAATAAACAGTAACACTGATGTTTTTGAGGTTTTTTGTTTTCTTGATAAAGAGTTTAAATAATAAAGTACTGTTTGCCAGTGCCTTTGGTCATATCCCTTTCATGGGATATGACCGAAGAAATATATTGCCTGGACACACATACAGACACAACAACATTTGAGGTGGCTACTAAAAATATTTCCCTGTTACCTGCCTGCTGATAAAAGAGAGCATTAATCATATAAAACGTGGCTTTAGACTGGAAAGGAAAGGGAGTGAAGAGGCAGCGGGCACGGAAGGTGCCGCTGGCAATTTGACAAGTCACTTTCATGTCCCTGCCACCTCTGAAAAATAATAGCAAAAGGCCCTTTCAACATGCATAGGGAGCTTTATCAGTACGCTGCAGATGCAGGTGGCAGGTCAACATTAAAATGAAGTATTAGCTGAGACTGATAGCAGACAGATGGATACCAAACATACTCTCCAAAACATACGTATATACTCACAAATAATCAAATCAAATCAAGTCAAATCAAATCAAATTTTATTTGTATAGCCCAAGATCACAATTTACACATTATTTCACTGGGTTTTGACAAACTGTACAGATGTGACACCCTCTGCACTTAGACCCTCGAACCAAGTGAGGAAAAACTTAAAAAACCCTAAACAGGGAAAATAAGAAACCTCAAGAAAAACCACAGAGGAGGGATCCTTCTTCCTAGGATGGACAGACGTGCAATAAGTGTCACTTGTACAAAACACAACAACATGATAATAACAGTTTACTTAGAATATATAAAAAATCCATGAGTCCCAGACTCTGTGGAATCTATAAATCCAGGGATATATGAAGTGTAGTGATCCAGAAGCAGGTGTAGTCTATTGGTCCATTGGTCTATTGGTCTATTGGTCTATAGGATCCAAGTCACAAGATCTCCTGTCCTAATGTGGCCAGGAGGCATCAGGCAGGACCACAGCAGAAGCTCCCATCACAACTTATAAAGACCTGCAGGATGATAAAGCACAACGACTCCGGGGAAGAAATAAAGTTAGTGTAAGGATATGGACATTTAGAAGAGCAGAGATGGAGTCTGAGTCAGAGGGGGGAGAGAAGAGAGCTCAGTGCATCATGGGTATACTTGTATATACTGTACATGAACATGTGTATCTGCTGGTGTGTGAGTGAGAGTCTGAGCAACAGAAAGCTATTGAAAATGTTTGACACCAGTGAGAAGATAGAAATCCATCACTGCATTATCTCCACAACCAGGCTTCCAGGACAAATGCACACACACACACACAATTTGAAAATGAGCTACTGTAACTGATGCTTGAAACACCTTTATAGATAGATAGAGCCAATACTGCTGCATTTGCATATTTGCATCTTTACTGTATACAGCACTTTTTAAAAGAGTTTACAAAGTGAAAGAGAGTGTATTCCTTGTGTTTCCATGACCACCCTTTATATTTTGATATGTGTCGATATTGCATGAAATAGAGCAAGCAAAAAAAACACGTGTTCATCCCGGTCTACAGTGCATCCAAATATATGATCATTTAATATTTGCTGAGGCTCACCCATCTGTGTGCCATGAGTGTGTGTACATGTCCGTGTTTGTTGTGTGTGTTGTGTGTGTTTGCAGGTATCGTGGTGGACACAAACAATAATCATCCCTTGGCGTATGTCCTGCCCAGAAATCTCTGCCTACTGCTTGTGTGTATGGGTGTGTGGGTGCTGCATGTATGGCTGTTCAGAAGTATCAGTCAGGTCACAGAGGAGGACTGACCAATTTCTGAGTACGTTCACCACCGAGCGAGTATACCCTGGAAATATGCAGGTCTTCGATAAATGCATGGATGTCAAGGTATTTCAGTTAAACTAAATTGGAGGCTAAAACAAAGATATCTGATATCTGAAACCCTATCAACCGCCAAAGCCTCATTTAGACTTGTGTTGTTGTAGCAGTGGAGGTCACATGGTCTTGCCATGAGACGCTTTGTTGTGCACGATCAGAGGTTTTGCAGTGTGTCATCTAGTCCACAAGGTGGCATCCGTCCCATGGCAGAGCACCCTGTATGTGGCCCTCCTGAGTCTGTTGTCATGTGAAGAGATCTTCTAACCCAGGCTGATGGCGCTTTAAACACTTTAGATGAAAAATACAAGGTCAAGACAGGTAGGCATGTAAGTGAAAGTGTGTGGGTTTGTTACCTCTTGGACAAGTTCTAATGTGACAAAGCATCTTTTCTGATATCTTTGATCGGTTTTGGGGGATGATATGAGGTTTTGTTAAGCTTTGGTTAGATAACAAAAGCAATATATTTAAAATTCAAAACACTTTGCTTCATATTGTACCAGTATTACAATATTATACAATATAAAGCAGATTTTTATTGCACTCTTATGACTGCATGACTGATCAGAATTTTAACCTACCATTAAAAGCCATATAACAAGTTACCAGTTTCTGGAAGATAGTGGAGTAGATGCACAGTATCACCCAAAGACCTAAATGAATTTAAAATACCTCAGAATTGTATCAAAGAACAGTATTTGAGTAAACGTTTTTGTTTAAATTCCATTTCTACACAAATAAACACCACAAATATAAGGCTTACGCTGAGACTTACACCAGTCAGAGTTCTTTGAATTAAATTGTCTGATATTTTTTAGCTGATTTTGTAGCTAGTAACATCTGGAAATGAGAAATCAGAGAGAATAACAAAAAGGATCAACCTCAGGGTTTGCACTGTGAACTTGATCGTCATTTTGTATCTTGGATGGCACATAGGCACAGCCAGAACGCCTCATACGAGTGGTTGATGGAGGTGTATTAACAATGATAATTATATCAATTATGTGTTATTGTAGGCCATTATATATTTTGTAGGTTTTGAGATGTAGGCATTTTCAGTAATTGCTGGCTTGTGAAAGGCATAATAATCATGGGCTAGCCAGCCACAGGGACTACCAAGGGTGACCAGTACTTGGTGCCATGGTAACAAAACATTTATCCATAATGCAGTTCCATGGAAGGTAAGGACAACAGTATTGGCAACAGGCAAATTAGCCCTAATGGCAGGGAGTGGAGGATGGGGGGGTGCTGGACAGCACACAGCAGGGCTGATGGCTGCTGCAGACCTGTGGGTGGATGGGTGGTGTTTGTGAGAAAGGGCAGAGTGTATGTGACTTTGTGAGGGAGAAGGTATGATGATCTGAAATGAAAACAGAGTGTTTGTCACCAGTGTAAATGCTAAATGTGAATGTCATGTATTTATACAGCGTATATACTGTAGATATAGTGTGCATCACTGAAGCTGAATGATAAAGTATCCCAGGTTTTCAGGCTTTGTAAAGCATTCACAACATCGACTAAGCTCAGCACATCAGGAAAACGTGCTCTGAACAGTTTTTATCACACTAAGTTAAGACTTTTAAATTACTGGCACAATCCCTCTATCAAGTAAAGCGTCAATTTCACAGTCAAAATATAAAAAGCTAATTTTAAGAAAAAAAAACATTATAA
>KV751388.1:316101-342085 GCA_001698575.1 Mola mola | reverse complement strand
CTGATGGCAGATGGAATGAAGGAGCCCCCCCAAGCGCTTTGAGGCCCGTGGCTGAATGAGTCTGTAGCTAAAGGTGCTCCTGAGTTTCCGCAGCTTGGTGTATAGAGGATGAGAGGGATTGTCCATGATAGCCTTCAGCTTCCCTCTCATCCTCCTCACAGTCGCTACCTCCACACTGTCCAGTTCCATCCCCACCACGGAGCTGGCTTTCCTCACAAGCTTGTTCAGTTTGTTTGCACCACCGCTCCCGATGCCGCCTCTGTGCCGACACTGGCCACTACAGAGTGGTAGAACATCCGTAGCAGCCTGGTGTCCACGTTGAAAGACTTGAGCCTCCTCAGGAAGAACAGTCTGCTCTGTCCTTTCCTGTAGAGGGCCTCAGTGTTGCTTGACCAGTCCAGTTTGTTATTTAGGTGCACCACAAGGAAACTGTAGGTGTCCACCATCTCCACCCCCTCCCCGTTTCTGAAAACAGGTGTTGGGTGTCTCTTCCTGCGTCGGAGGTCCACTAGCAGCTCTTTCATTTTCCCAATGTTGAGCTGCAGGTGGTTCCTGTCACACCATCCCACGAAGTTCCTGATTAAGTCTCTGTACTCATCCTCCTTGTCGTCTGTAATGCAGCCAATAATGGGAGGAGTCATTAGAGAACTTCTGCAGGTGGCATGTCCCAGAGTTGAAGCAGAAGTCAGAGGTGTAGATGGTGAACAAGAACGGCGACAGTACTGTTCCCTGGGCTGTTCCAGTTCTGCTTGTCACCATGTCTGACAAGCAGCCATGCAGCCTGACATACTGCGGCCTGTCTGTGAGGTAGTCTGTTATCCATGTCACCAGGTCCTGGTCCACCTGCATCACCGAGAGCTTCTAGGCCAGACGGGCTGGCTGTACAGTGTCAAAAGCACTGAAGAAGTCAAAGAACATGACCCTCACTGTGCTTTGCGGCCTATCCAGGTGCGTATAAGCTCTGTGAAGCAGATGGATGATGGTATCCTCCATGCCGATGCCAGTCTGATAAGCAAACTGCAGTGGGTCCAGGCAGCGGCGAACCAGAGGTCTGACGTGTTGCAGGACCAGTCTTTCAAAGTTTTTCATGGCGTGTGACATTGAAGCCACAGGCCTGAAATCATTTAGAGCACTGGGACGTCCCTTCTTGGGCGCCTGGACTATACAGGATGTCTTCCAGATCGTGGGCACACTTTTCAGCCTCAGGGAGAGTTCAAAAAGATGTGTGAAGACTCCTGCCAGCTGCTCCGCACACACCCTAAACACCCGTGGGTTGATGTAATCTGGTCCCCTGGCCTTATTGGTCCTGGTCCTGGTGAACTGCCGTCTCACCTGGCTGGTCTTGATGGTAATTGCAGGTGTGGCTGTCCACCATGCTGGGTGTCAGACTGCCACCCCTGGTGGTAGGGGAAGGGGGGGAAGGAGACTGTTCTGTTGGGGGGGAAAGTGAAGTGGCTGCCAAGCCTCGGTCCTCAGGAGCTACGAGGAGGGGGGTAGCGCAGGTCTGGGTGGGGGTTAGGGTATCAGAGGGGCTGGAGGTGGGCCTGGTCTGTGCTGGTGATTCGAATCTGTTAAAAAACAGGTTTAGCTCGTTTGCACGTTCCCTAGTCCCCTCCGCCGCTCCCGTGGCTCTTTCCATGCCAGTAATGTTCCTAACCCCCGCCCAAACATCCCTAGCATTGCCCTGCTGTAGCTTTCCCTCAATCCTGTTCTTATAAGAGTCTTTGGCCCTCCGCAGTTCCCTCCTCAACTCTCTCTGGATTTCTTTTTGGGCAATCCCATTGTCCCCAGCCATGAAAACCTTCTTCTGAACACTCCGCCCGATCTGAACCAGAGTGGTGTTCATTTGGAGTTAGATCAGGTAGTGGGGGAAGATGCCAGATAGACCAGGCAGGCCCAAGCATATAGTGAGCATCTGCAGGGAATGTCTAGCTGAGGACCTTGTCAAAACGGCCTTCAACTCCCACCTACAGCAGAGCTTCAACCGCATCCCGGAGGTGGCACCAAGTGGTAGCACGAGTTGCTGGTGCTAGTCATGGCGGTAACCCCAGAACCCGCTGGTGGACACCAGAGGTGAAAGGGGCTTGTCAAGCTTAAGAGGGAAACCTACAGGGCATGGCTGGCTTGTGGGACTCCTGAGGCAGCAGACAGCTACCGGCAGGCCAAGCAATTTCCTGATCGGGTGGTCACGGGTTGCAAAAATCCAGGTGTGGAAGGAGTTTGGTGAGGCCATGGAACAAGACCTCCAGCACAGGGGAAAACTGTCCAGCGGCTCAGGGGGGGGAGAGCGGCACTGTGTCCACACGGTCTTCCGTGCGGAAGGGGAGTTGCTGACCTCAACTGAGTGTATAGTCGTGCGGTGGAAAGAACACTTCGAAGAGCTCCTAAATTCCACCAACACGCATTCCGTGGAGGAGGCAAGGCCAGAGGACCCTGGGGTGGGCTCTCTTACCACCAGGGTCGAGGTCATTGAGGCTGTTAAACAACTCCTGACCTGAATTCCTCAAGGCTCTGAAATTTGTAGAGCTCTCCTAGCTGACACACCTCTGCAACATTGTGTGGACATCGGGGACAGTGCCTTCAGAGAGGTAGACAAGGGTGGAGGTTCCTCTTTTTTAAAAGGGAGACCAGAGGGAACAATAGGGGGATCACACTCCTCAGCCTCCCTGGGAAGGGCTACTACAGGGTGCTGTTAGTCAAACCTCAGATTCAAGAGGAAACAATGTGGTTTTCGCCCTGGCCGTGGAACACTGGACCAGCTCTATATCCTTGCAAGGGTACTGGAGAGGGTATGGGAGTTTGCCCAATCAGTCAACTGTGTGTTTTGTTGATCTGGAGAAGGCTTATGACCGTGTCCCCAGGTGTCCTGTGGGGGGATGCTCCAGGAGTATGGGGTAGCCTGTTGTTACGGCCATTCGATCTGTATTCTCTGAGCCAGAGCTTGGTTTGCATTGCTGGCAATAAGTCAGACGCATTCCCAGTTAGGGTTAGTCTCTGCCTGGGCTGCCCTTTGTCACAGGTTCTATTCATAATTTTTATGGACAGAATTTCTAGGCGCAGCCAAGTGGCAGAGGAAATCAATTTCAGTGGCCTCCGGATTCCGTCTCTGCAATTTGCAGATGATGTGGTCCTGTTGGCCTCATTGAACAGTGACCTCCAGCTTCTGCTTGAACAGTTTGCAGCTGAGTGGCTGGGATGAGGATCAGCACCTTTAAATCTGAGGCCATGGTTCTCAGCCGGAAAAGGGTCGATTGCCCTCTCCGGGCCGGGGAAGAGTTGCTGCCCCAAGTGCAGGAGTTGAGTGAACCCCAAATTGCTCCTGATTCTGCGCCATCAGTGTAAGAGTTCATAAATGCTTAATGCTCCTGATGAGCAGGTAGCATTTACCTACAGCAGGTACCTACACACCCTGCCGTGTGTAGGTATAGTAAGTGTACGAATATGTGTGTGAATGGTTGAATGGAAAACCTTTAGTGTAAAAGTGCTTTGTAGGGTCAACATTGACTAGAAAAGCACTAAATAAATAATGGTACATTTACCATTGACCATTCAAGTATCTTCGGGTCTTGTTCACGAGCGCGGGGAAAAAGGAGCATGAGATTGACGCTGCATCGGGAGTGATGCGGACGCTAAAGCAGTCGATTGTGGTGAATAGAGAGCTGAGCCAGAAGGCAAAACTCTCAATTTACCGCTCAGTCTATGTTCCAACTCTCATCTATAAGATATCCGGAAGGAGCTGAGAGTAGAACCACTGCTACTCCGCGTTGAAATGAACCAGTTGGGGTGGTTTGGGCATCTGGTCAGGTTTCAGGCATTCTCATCCAGGAGGAGACCCCGAGGCAGACCCAAAACAGGCTGGAGAAATGTTTTCTCTCAGCTGGCTTGGGAAGGTCTTGGTGTCCCCCTGGAGGAATGTCTGGATCTCCCTTCTCAGACTGTTGCCCCGGTCACCCAGACCCGGATAAGTGGAAGAAAACGAGACCAGACGAGATATATATATTCATTCTTATCATTATGAGGTGTAATTGAGTCTTCAGTATTCTGAAGATCAGTTTGGTTTTGATTAGTTATTTGATTCAAAAAACAGGGTGAAACATCATGATTGCCAACTGAGCTCTGCTCAGGTGGATGCTATAGGCAGGAACTCTATACTGGCTCCACCCCCTGATCACTACTTCTTAGACTCTGGCTCCAAATTATGTCACTCGTACAAGATGGCGACACTTGTATCAAAATGATTTGGCTTCATTTTTATATAGCGGGTGGAAACAGAGACGTGGGGGCCATCTTTATTGACGTCAGTAACTAAGGAGTAAAATTTGAGGGATTGGAAATTCTGAATCCACTATAGACACTAAATCAAATAATCCGATCATGACGTGCATATACATGCACCAAGGCTTGATCAGAATAGCAGCATTTTGACATGCCTAAAGAGTCTAAATTCCTTAAAAAAAACGCAGAAAACAAAGTTGTACTTCTGCCCGTACTGTAAACAAATGCTGATGTTGCTACACTTTGCACTTTCGCGCTTTTCCCTGCAATTTAAACTGGGCACTCTTAAAGAATGGACCTCCGCCAGGTCTGAAAGCCCTACTTCGATTGGCATTAACCACCCCTCTTGATCGGAATATCATTTTTTCCAATTGACGTATTTACATTAAGCATTTTTATTCTGATCAGCCCTTTATTCCAAATATTTGTGTCAATGTAAACATAGCTAATGTTATTGACATGCATTGTTGCATCAATGCTAGCTTTGATGTTTGTCTTAATTGACAATGTTTTTATGTTTTTCATGTCATTTGTAGACCTGCATAAACACATATTTAGTCATTAATATCTCATAGGCTATATCAAAACATATTTATTGAACATTATATTCCGTTTTTATAACTAAATATACGAATAAGAGCTACTTTAGAAATCTGGTAAAAAATATACAATGCTTCTTCACTACATCAGCAATGGTCAAAGTATTCTCTGCACTGACATATCTAATTAATTTTACTGCATATTTAATATGCAATCCACGTCCTCAACAATTTATTTCTTACCTAACTGGACTAGCATTTTTTTTAAATTCTGTTTGTTACCTTTCTTAATTTATTTTGCTTAGATTTGATCTTATTGATGTTTTGATATAGATGTTTCATACTTCTCATGTGTATTTTGTCTCCATTTTATTTTCATTGGACATTCAAAGCCAACAGTATTTACTTTTTACATGGGTTCATCAGGAATTAAATGAGTTGAGTGGAAATCTCTACACGGACCTCAGAGTTAATCCGTATTGCGGTGTCTGTGTGTGTGTGTGTGTGTGTGTGTGTGTGTGTGTGTGTGTGTGTGTGAGAGTGAGAGAGAGAGGGAGAGAGAGAGAGAGAGAGAGAGAGAGAGAGAGAGAGAGAGAGCAAAAAGACAGGATGTTTGAGTGCATGCATATGTACATGAGGCACATGTCTGCACATTAACATGTGCAGATCTTCCCACATACGTAGGATATGCACAGAAGGATGACCCCACACTCTCTTTCTCTCTCTCACGCACACAAACATACACACAAAGCCATAACTCTCTGGAGCATGAAAGCGATGTTGGCTTCATCCCTGGGGGCTTTTCATTTACTGCCTAACATAATGCCACATCCCAAAACCCCCCATCCTCATCCAAAACACACACATACACATGCACACACACACACACACACCGCCTTATTGGCTATTATCTGGGCTGTCGGAGCCTGTGTTGATACCTAATGAAGGGCCACAGTTGCCATTTTCTCCGCTGACAGTCACCATGGTTACATGAGAACAGATGTGGGGGGTAGAATATTTGAAAAAAATTCTACAGTGAAATCTGATGGAGAGAATAAGAGACGTAGAAGAGAGGTGGTTTAATGCAAAATCCAATTTGATGGATTTGTTTTTATTACTCGTTGAAGAAAAAGTGACAAACCATTTTTCTGAAGTGACAGCACGTCACTGAGGAAGGGTGAGTGATGGCAGAGGACTACTGATATTATACAAATATCAGTGGTGGACAAGAAATTGTGAAAAAAAAGAATTTCTAAGATTGTTTCACTTCATTACCTCACTTGATAACAAAATTAGAGAATGCTTCCAAATTAATCTGAGTGACACGGGTCTGATTTTAATCCTAGCTGAGTGGTTCACGTTCCCTAAACATCAACAATTAAACATACTAACTTACTTTCAGAGGATACTCTAGAGTTAATAAAATACTTTGACTGTAATTAAGTTTATGATCTGTTCAGTATAAATGGCAGTGTAATTTGAATATCACTTTGATTTTAATTCTGTTTCATGTAATATGAGCACATTTTAAACTTTTTGTTAATCATGCAACAAACGGTACTTTTAGTATTTTTTCTTGTTAAACTACAGTGGGACTAATTTATCCAGTATAAGATTGGGATGAACTAAAAAAACTAAAATTTGGCGCACGAATTACCCACTTCCACACCACACATATTAATGTGTTGTCCTAAAACAATACAAAATTTACCCAGACCACAACACTGTGGGAATCGAAACATCACCTGTTGTCTGGATTCCATCTACTGTTGTTATACCATCCATAAAAAGCCCAGTCACCCCAAAATTCCAGGTAAGTTCTGGTCTATCTCCAATCTTTCATTGCTCACAACACAGCACAAAAACAGCCCCCCCAAAGCCACCAGCGATCTCATCCTCCATCCAGACTGTGGACATCTCAGCATTCTTATCCTCATTAACTTGACTGCAGCCTTCAATATCATCAGTCATTCCTTTCTCCCACATCAAATCTTCTCTCAACAGAACTGGCTCTCTACTGGGTCAGGTCATATCTCACAGACAATAGTTCTTAAGTGTCAACAACTGCTCCTCCTCAACTCCTCTTTTGTCCCAAGGTGTCCCCCAGGGTTCGGTCCTTGGTCCCTCAATAAACCACCCATAATATTTCAATTAACTTTGACAAGACTTAAAAAGATAACTGTCTTTGTCTCCTTCCATAACAACTTCCCCTTTGATCACCATATATTAACCAATTTATCCAGACCACTTTCTTGCACATCTCCAACATCTCGAGACTCTATGAATCTCATTCTCAGTTGCTAAAACCCTCACCCAAAAAATCATTTAGAATTGACAACTGGAATAGCATGCTCTACAGTACAACTACAGTTCATCTATAACTCTGCTGCCTGCCTCCTCACGCAGTCCCTTTCCATGTAATCATGTCACACATGTCACTCGAAAGGTCTGCTGGCTCCCTGTCCCTCAACACATTGTGTTTAAAGTCCTTCTCATCTCATTCAAAGCCTTCCATAGCCTGGCCCTACCTACTTTACCGACCTGCTCCTCTGATGCCAACTTCCTGTCATTACCATGCTGGACTAAGCTGCACTGGACATGGGGCGACAGCTTTTTCCATTGCATTTCCTTTCCATTGGAGGCAAGTGTATCAACATTTGAAAATAAACCCATGATGGAAATTCCTACCTTACTAACTAAATGTAAACATTTAAATGAGTAGTTTCTAGTCTCTGCCATACTCACACAGCTTGCTTACAAGAGTGAGCAAGGATTGTCACAAACAACAGGTTTCCCACTGTCACTGATCGCAGGACAGTGAGTAGACAATGACACTCTACCCTGATTATTAATACGGATTGTGGAGGTGTGGAAGTTAACTTAGATTACTGTAAGTGCTGAAGGAGTTTTCATGGTTGTTTTACAGAAGTGCCAACGCAATTTGAGGCAGGGCTATAGCCTAACCAACCATTAGTTTGGCTCTGCCTATACCAGGAAAATAAATATGTGGAAATATTACACTGGGGATTAAAACAGTTATAATGTTCAGTTTTCTCATATAAATGAATGGGGTCAAGACCTCTGTTACAACCCACAAGAACCCACAAGAGACAGATTCAGGAAATAACTGATGGGTGAACTGTTTTGGTGCCTTAATAGTCTGGTGCAAACAAAATATGACAAGTTAGACAACAAGACATTTTAACCCTGATTCACTCATGATCTGTTTATGTGAGCTGTTTACAGATCTCTCTTAAAACTCCACTTCACAAGGATGATGTCTTTAACGCTATTAGTTTTCAATATTTGGTTGTGAACAGGACAAATAAAAAGTTATGGATGATTTGAATAATTGCTTATTCCTTAGAAATTTTCAGAAGGATTGGAAATAGTCAGATTAATAATGGTGGTTATCTCGAATGTTTTAAACAATTCTTCACCATTGCGAAATAGGTCCAACGTCTACATTTCTGATCATAACTATACAAATAGTGTTTAAAATACTTGACAAAAAACAAAGGGGATCATAGGTTTTGCCATATTCAGAACAGTCAGAAATACAGTGCTTATTGAAAATTTGCTACTGTAAGACACCAAATAATGCTGCAGACCATCCCAAAGTATGAAGATCTGCTGCTATTAATAAAAATTGAAATCTCAGACATCTGATTTGACATTCACAGATCACAAATATCACACTAACATTGCACCGGAACAATGTGTTGCAGAAGTCTTTAAATGTGGGGGAGATTTTCAGCCTCGGTGGAGGTTGGCACTCTCAGAGTGATTTCTCATTAAGATTTAAGTTGAGATGACATGTCAGTGCTGATAGTGCTGCAGCTGTTGTAGTCTATAAGGCTAGATTTAGCTAGTATATTAACTACAAAATCTGAATCTCACTCACAGACCTTGCTGTATGTTAACCCGATTCTTTTGTTGGAAGCCCAAGAATAAACCGGAGTATTCTTAAATTTTCAGATATAATATTTATTCTTTGGTCATATATAAAGTAAGGCAGTGCTGGGTTCGGAGTGACGGAGCTCTTGCAGGATCTTAGTCAGAGCGAGCCCCAATCTTTAGAAACAGTGTACATTTATCTTCTTGGGCTGGACCCTGCCCCGTACAGAGATCGGACTTTCACGTAACCGAGTATAATTGGCCAGTTATGGACCATGGACAGGCCAACCACTGTCCATGCCTTGTCCTTGGAATGTATTATACAGCATGTGTGAGTGTTGATTGGTCGTGTATCTAATTGCAACAGACCTCGCTGACAAGATAGAGAAGTTACATCTAGTGCTTGTTTTTCTGTTATGCAGAGCTGATTCCAAACGTCAAGCTGCTCTATAAATATGAGCTTTACCCTAGATTCAGTGCAAGACAGGAACTACGGCTCAATGGAAAATTATAGGGTAAAACACATTAGGTTAATACAATGAAAATCATGCTATATACATAGCCAATTATAACATGTAAAATAGACCACCAGTGTTGAGCACATCTCCTGATTTTATTCTTCTTTATTTCCAAACTGTAAAGCCTCACTTCAGCAATCTATTACATCATGCCTGTAGTATGATGCACCATTATTTTCACATCTTTTAGTCCAAGCATGACTGACGTTAAAGAGAAGCAGCTCACATGTTGTACAAGCCCACCTGTACAGTACGTATATAAGCTCAAAAAGGGCTATGTTCAATCGCAGAGTCACATGAAACACAGAATGCAGTCTCTTTATACTACAAACTACATATTTCTCTCTATTTAAATTCATGTCTAAAATCACATGAAAAAAGCTTCATTCAGATGGTGTTAAATGATAAGTAAAAAGAAAATATGTTTCCTGATGAGAAAATGCTTTAAGTCACTGCTGAAAAGACCTTTCAACTTTGAAATTGCAGAATGTTCTTCCTCTTTTATTATCATGTTATTATATTCTTAAGTTACTGATGACTGACTGATCTCAGCAGGGTTATTTACCTTCACAAATGTGACCGCTAAGTGCGGCATTGTCTTTTTTCTTCTTGTTCTCTGCTATTTTTGTTTTCAATCATCTTCTTTTTCTGTCTCTATCTCTATCTACAATAAATAATGAATATCCTCACAATGCTCTTCTGCCTCTGCCACTCTCCATTTCTTGTTGATTTGTAATCAGCTTTGTCTGATGGACGAGTTGTCCTTTACCTAAAAGACATAATTGCATTTTGAGAGGGACGGATTACACAAGGCTAAATTAATCATAACATAAAACTAATTTCTGAAAGGACAGTTGTAAAGTGGTGGGCTGCCTCTGAGCAGGAGTGTACGTCTGCGACAATGAGAGGTGGCAGTGCTAATACTGCATGCACACTGCCACCTAATGAAAGAGATGCTCAGGTCAGGCTGATGAGATGCTGTAAGCCTTCACAGAGAGCTCCTGCCTTTTAAACAATGTAATCTGCTGTGAATTGTTGAGTATTCTCAATGAATGTAAAAATTGAAATGAACAGGAAAATATAAATACAGCAGGTCATCAAATCAAAATTCAAACTAATTTCAACGAATTCTTAACAAAGCTTCATGTAGGTTTATTTAAACACACTGTTTGCCTTGCATAACAACTTTGTTGAATTTCAATTTATTTTTTAACAAGAAAATATAATCACCACTCTAACCAGGTGAAAAAAAAAACTTAATATTCCTGAATAGGGAAAAATAAGAAACCCTAGGAGGAACTTCAGAAGAGGGACCTTCGTTGTAGGATGAACAGTTGTGCAATAGATGTCAATAGATGTTGTTATTTGGACACTAATTTTTAGTGAAGGTGAGGTGAACCTTCAGCAAAAATACAACTGCACTTGAAATATTTTACAACCATGTTTTTTTCCAGAAAAAATGGAAGCCTTTGTGGGGCATAAGCTGACTGCTGATTTGCGTGGGCTATTAAAGTTTGAGGAAAATGGTAACTGATTTTGAATTGCAGTGGGGAAGCCCATCAGTCACACACATCCATGAGCCACACACTGTCTCTCTCACACACAGACACATACACACGCAAACACGTACACAAACAAAGGGCTTCGGCAGGCCTTCCTGAGGCTAAGTGGCGTTAACCTCTTTCTCTCATGGGGCCCAGACAAAGGCCTTCAAGGAGCGCTAATAATCACCTCTTTATCTGCCCTTCCCCCTCCATCCCACCATGCCAGCTCATGTCTGGGCTCTTCAGGAGGGCCACCAACATTTTTACCCTTTAAAAATTATTCTACAACAGAGAATCGATCGCTCATATCTCTGTGAAATCTGCATTCACATTAGTTTATTTTTTTCATAGACAATTCATATGGCAGACAGTTTTGTCACAGGTAAAAGACGCTCGACTGTCCTTCTTGACCTTCCCTTCATGGAGACACAAGACCTGTTCTGGGTGTGTGTGTGTGTGTGTGGAGGTGGTAGCATGTTTGAAAAAACATTGACAATAAACGAAGCCCACAGCGTGTTCTTCTGTGCATGTGTGTGTCAATGATTGCTGAACAGCTCAGAGTGTGGGTTGGTGGAGGAAGGGAGGGAGGGAGTGAGGAGAGTGGAATTCAGTGGTGTGTAACGGTACACACGCTCCTCCTTGATTGTCTCGCTTTCCACCCACCCACCACAGCATCTTTTATTTCCCCACAATTCCCCATTTTCCTCTTGAAACAATGCTTTAATTCTCTCTCATGTCTGTCCTTCACTGACTGTGTGCAGCAGCAAAACAATAGAAGAGAAACAAAAGAGCTGGTAAAAGATTTGGTGAAAAGGCAGTGAAAGTGAAAGCAGTGAAAGACTGTTTCTAATATTTTTAATGCAAAAAGTCAAATCTACTCTCAAATTATGACAAAATGTAACTAAATTAAAAAGACTTCTAATAATGACAAAACAGTGTGTCTCTACAAAAAACTGCGATATATAATAGAGCCAGAGTTCAAATTCAAGAGACTCAGTAATCTATTTGCCTACAATAAATTGTCCCTAACCTCTACACAGTGTTTCATTGTATTTATTTATTTATTAATCAGTGATTATCAAATAACTCTGACAAATAAAGTTAGCTGTCATGCGTAATACGATTAATGCTCTCACACTTGGAGGAAACTGTGCCATACACACTTTACACTCTTTACACACTAACCACTCACTTTAACACTGAACTTTGTTCCAATGAGGGTTGAAATTTTGGCTTGTACTTAACAAAGTTTGTAGTTTCTGCATGTATGAGGTCTCTCAATAATCACAAACAACAGTGAGTATGGGAGCTGTTGTCTTTGTTGTTCAACAACCATCATTGCAAATTAAAATCTATGTGAACTGACTCAGGAGGAAATGTTGACAGAGGAGGTAATGTTTAAGTCATGTCATGTTTGAAGACTTCCTTTTCTTATTCTCTGACTCTCTCCTGATGTAACAACAATATACAACAATATACAACAATACAACATGCTGTTACCTTAAAAGAAAAAAAATCTCTGCTGTGAACACTGTTGTAAATATTTGGGATAATGTATTACTTACTATAGTTGAAGTAATGTACAACATGTTAAATGAGTAACCTTCAATTCTTCTTTTGAAAATTGTTGAATTTACTAGGTCAAAACCTTTTTGCACCAAACCACCGTATTTCTAAAGCTGCCAAGCTGTCATATCGAAATTTGTATGTATGTGCAGTACATTACGTTCAAATATGTACTGTATGACATTAACATATAACCTGCTATCAGTCTATCCAATACAGCTGGAAAACTCTGAACCCTACAAAATAATAGAAAACAATAGTGAATATATAAGGATGAAAGTGAATAAAGGAATCAATTTGCAGGGGGGGTTGTTGGGAGTGGTGGGAATGCAGGGTCTGGGGGTAGACAGATAACAGCTCCCCCTCTCTGAGCTGCCATGTGAGCGACTGGCCAACAGAGATGGGGCTGCAGCTACCACACTTATCTAATCTGCAAACACACATGCATACAGCAAAACACACCTTATCAGCTATCTGATTTACTCAGGCCGGGTGTTCATCAAAACCTGCACGCTCACTGAAGCCCCTGCTGCTAACCTCGTCCACATAAAACGGCAAAGATGACACGCCCAAAGAAACAATCACATTGTGATGTGTAACACCTCCTTTGGATAATCCGTCATCTCTGTTACAGAAGCAAAACTCTGACAATGATTACACACTGATCTGAAAACACAGCACAAATTTAATGTGCGTTTTTCACAAAGATGCGAGGATCAATGTGACTGTAATGTATGCGTGTCTTCAATGTAAATGGGTAAAAAAAAAAAAAGGGAAGAAAAAACTGCCAAATTTCATTTCATTTTGGGACACAGTTATCAGTTATTACAACAAAGACAAACAAAGGCCAAGCTGCTGTCTGAAAGTTCAACCACTCACACAGGAAACACAGACACCAGGCTGGACATAAGTAGACTAGTCTTAAGTCGAATACATTGGGCTTAAATAGAGTACTGGAGCAAAGGTGGCAGTAATCGAGTCAGACTTGGATCAGCAGACTTCTTTAAAAGGAAACGCTGCCACTAACCTATAGATGGAAACAGCCACCCCATCACACACACACATGCTAAAAGCATGCTCATAATTGCATTGGTCTAGGAAAGGGTGAGGTGAGCACTGATTACAATTGGGTTTATGTGCTTCTGCGGTTCCTGTCCATCCATCAGTTTAATCTACTCTCACACACACACACACACACACACACACACACACACACACACACACACACACACATGCACACTAACACACTTACACATTCACACACACAGAATACTGTGAGCCTTGTAGTGTCATGACATACAGATAGTGTCCGGACAGTGGCAGCTGTGCCACTGCTGCGACTGCAGGCCTCAACACTCTTAGATGAACACACTGATACAGTCCTGCTAAGGACAGAATCATCGGATGACGATGAGTTGGGGTTGTTCTGTGATGGTGATGATTAACATTTCTATTTGTCAGTCATACAGAATGCTTGGGCCTTTTTAAGTTTAGAAAAATTGAATAGTTAAAAAAAAAAAAAAAATACAATTGAAACAGTAATGAAAAATGAATTACCACACAAAGCAATTAACTGCATATGACAGAAAATAAGCAGAAGAAGTTGGTGTAGGTTTGTTGGTCACAACCTACACCAACACCAACATTCACCTATGATGTCACAAAATATGTTTTGAAATGTTAAAGGTTAGTCTGCATCTGAGTCTTTGGAGCCCAGTGGATTGAATGTGCCAGTGGAGATGCTTTAAAGAGAATCACTATAGTGAATGTCAGTGTAGGGACTTGGTGTATGACAAGTAAAGCTGTTTCACCTCTGAGCTGCTGCTGTAGGGTTAACAAGGTGACTTCAAAAAGGCAATCCTGTTGGCTGATTCAATGTTGGCTCTGCCCTGGGTTCCACATGTGGCTGTCTCACCTCTGACCTCACTTTGTATCATGTCAGTGTATAAACAGCTTGAAACAGCAACTGTCCAGGCACAGCACCCTGGCAACATCACAGAGACACCCCAGCTTTTAAGAAAAGTCTTCAATAAACACCTGTGTTGTACAAAAGTCAACATTGTCACCATGCAGCATATACCAATCATCCTTAACATTAAAACAACTGAGAGTAGAAGTAAATAACACTGATTATGTTGTTACAGTGCAGTGTTTTAGAAGAAAATCTTCAGGGTCTAGTGAATATGTTAGGTAAGAGCCAGATTTGATCCAAAATGGGCTCTCAATTGAATGTAACTTCTCAGCTACCGGTCATGGATGTTCCATCAAATTTAGATCTGAAGAATTTTGAAACAAGCTTGACACTTTAAATTCTTTATGGACCTTTTTTTTTTTTTTTCCGTTGTGTCATTAACTCTCATAGGAGTTCATGATAAAGATATTTTGATAGTAAACAGCTCTCACAAGTTTTGCCAAATACCATGGAACTATCTAGTATTGCATTTTGCTCTGCAGAACTGAAATCTTGAAAACATTTTTAGTGACTGTAAAACCAGTGGTACAGCCTGCACTTTACCAGCTCACTAATATTTAATATATTTTTGAACTGTTGTATACCAATTCATGTAGGCTCATGTAGGCTAAAAAAAAAATGTCCAGAGAATTAACGGTTTACTTTTGCGGCACTTCTTTTTATTTTACTTTCTGCATAAGAAGACACTACCAACACATTGTTTTAGTGGCAAAACATGTAGACACAAAGCTTTTGGTTGGCCTCTCTTCTGTGATTCTATAGTAGTGCAGCAATGATTGGGTGCTTGGGATGAATGAAAAGGAGAAGGTTCTGTTGAAAAATACTTTTTCAGAGTAGCTAATTGAAAAAAATGCAAACTGGTTCAATTTGTGAACGTAGTTCCAAATAGTAAATTCTGCACTATGAACCTCAATTAAGCCATTTTAATCCGTGTGAACTGATCTTTGAGCTTATTCTTGTCAAGTCTGAACTTGCAGAACACTGCATGTATGTAACTAAAATAATATTAACCTGCACTAGATTTATATTTCATAAACCTAAATGAGATTTGATGTCTAGACCTTGCCAATAGTGATGAGCTTTATAAGTAGGGTGTATGAGCTGAGAGGCATTATGGCTTTACATCCAAAGTGCTCCTAGCCCAACTAACTAGGAGAATGAGACCCCTAAATGTTGTTTTTTTCAGCACTATTATAATTAAATAAGAAAATAAGCATTAAAATAGATAAAAAAGAAACATGTTTGGTCTCAACATGCTCAACGTTTTAAGTGTCATGAGACGCTTTTGTTGTGAACTGGCGCAATACAGGATAAATAAAATTGTCTTGATTTACCAACATACATTTCTCCGCAAATAAAATATATACAATATATGTGATCATAAATTTGGAGGCAAATTATAATCAATTTTTCATTTACCCACTCACTGCCACTCAATATTTGATTTAACGTGGATTAATTAGTAAACAAACCATTCAGTGGTCAGGTATAAAATTGTGACACTAATACCTACGTTTATCAACCTATTTATGAAAAACATAGGAAGGCGTGTCCATGCTCAAAAGCATCACACCATTATCACTACAAAAGCAACTTTATTTTTGAAGCAGCAAACATAGTGAAACCAGACATGAAGAGCCTATCCATCACTCGCCCTCCTCTGCAATGAGGGTTGTTATTGTACTCAGGAGAGTGCAGACACTTCAGCCCCTCAGGAGCTTTTCACATGAATGGTATGAAGATACTGTCATTGGCAGAGGGAGGGAAACACAAGGGCAATAGATGAGCCATTTGTTTTCACTTCCCAAGTCACAGGGAGACACACAAAACACATTTTCAACATACTAAAACCTTCTTTTATAGGAAATAATTTAGGCACATGAAAAATAAAAAACACTAGCACCACTTAGAAGCTGTAATGTTGACTGCACTTGTAATACTGATTCATTAAAACTGAACAATTGTACTATATGCTGCGGCATATTGCTAGACCCTAAACAACCAATTAAAAGTATTTAATTGGAAGTATTTGACCTTGTAATACAAGAAAGGTTAATTGAGTTATTAGAGGAGCAACTGTAAGATATATCCATAATATCACTTTAAAACAATAAAGTAAATGAACTAATATTATCAACAGAATGTGAAGAAGCAGCAGTGGTGACAATTGTCAAACATGATAATTTATCTCATTGCAGAGATATCTACTGATGACTTAATGCAAACCAGCTAGCTCGTGGCCGTTCTGTCTTCCCCTGTCTCGTAATAACACCTAGCTTCCCACCCCTGTAGTTTCAGCTAGATGGTGTATATGCGTGGCGAGTTCGCTAAGTTTCACAAGCTGACAAGTGTTTAGTCAAATAAGTAAAAAAGTAAAATAAAAATCTAAGATATACAGATAACAAAGAGATAAAATGTCAAGAACATAAATATTTGTAAACCTACTTTTCTTAATAAACCAAAATGCAACCATACACATTCTGAATTCAAGTTTCTCTCTTTAACTCAACTACTGCTGCATTCACATGGAATCCAGCAGGCTGTAGACAGCAGATGGCAAGGTGACACCTGCTGGATGGCATGGGAAACAACAAACAGTCCAACGGAATGGCAGGACCGCATAACAAGGTACGCGTGACAGTGTGTTGTTGTGGAGATGTGTTATTGTTTAAAAATAATGGGATAAAATCTATTAAATCAAATTATTATGTTTCTGTTATTTTAGATAAGTATTCCAGTATTGCATGTGACTGTAAAATGCATCTAATTGCTGCTGATTGCCACCAAGGATTGCTGATTCTGTTGCCAAGGATGGCAAAAAGTTAAAAACTGTTAACTTTCAACAGCATTGCCATCTGCCATTACCGACACTTGTGGGTTTTTTTTGCTTGTCTCTTCAAATTTTATCATCCTGCTCTCATCCACTATAATGATAGCCAGTTTGCTGTCTGCCGAATTCCATGTGAATGCAGCATGTTTTGCTGCTTTACCCCTTACCTGTCCCTGCCTGCTGTATCCATTTGTTGATGAAGTCTTTGTCCTCATCAGAGCCACAGTAAATCACCTTCTGTTGTCAAACTGGCCTCCACTGGTATCAGAGGGTGGTCCCAGTTAAGGTTTCAGAACAGCTACATGCAGTGACTTGCTCTATGACATGGGATTACAAACTAGAGAGAGTACAGTCACCTCTACGGTTACAGTGGCTCTAATTAAGATATTTTTTTAGAATGGATCAATGGAGTAACTGTAAAGTGAATGGACAGCTTAAATGCACGGAGAACTATTAGTAAGTCTGCTGTTCGGCTCAGCTCTACAGAGAACTTTCAGCTCACTCTTCATCAACCTAATTTCCCAAAGTAGCAGAAAACAGTTTTCACAAAAAATCTTTGAAAAACCAAATGTAAACTACCAGTCCAACACCTACTGGATATGTCGTCAGGGCAGTGCTTTGCTAATGCATTTGCTAACTGCTGTGAGAAGTTTCCCTAAAAACAAAGGACACAGAAATATATATTGCACTCCAATTCTGCACTGACCTCTGTGAAAATTTAGCTTTCACAGCTTTGGAGGCATCACAGCCAGTGTCTCTCTTTAATAAGCATTCAGCATGAGATGTAATGGATTTATTCTTATCCGAGCCTGAATGTTAAAAAGCTTAGTGGCCCTGGTGGAGAGCCCTGAGGTACAAAAATGGGAATCTTATTTCCAAAACAACAAACAGCTTTTTCCACTCATTTTACTCTCAGTGAATTTGCATTGAGTTAAAGGCTAAAGGCAACATTTAGCAGTTTGAATTATGCTGATGGGGAATTACATGAGGCAGCGTAATCTAAAAGCGAAATCAATCAGTGATAAGCATTCACCTCCTATGTGCATTCAGCCAACCTAACGTGGTGTATATATCCGCTTAGCCCTCCTCCATCTGATAGCACCAAGGTTTTAATTTGTTTTTGTCCTCATTTCAAAATTTCTAATTGATTATTTCTCTCTTGGGTAAAAAGGTTTTGAAAGCAGTGAATAGTTCTTTAAGAATACCAAAGAGCAGGGCCATATTTCTCTCCTGAGGAAGGACTGTTTTTTTCCTTTGTGACTACATTTACAGTCGAGCAAAAGTGATCAGCTGATCATTAAAACTCAGCTATGTGCTCTAAACAATGGAAGGCAAAAAGAAATGGAATGCAACATTATTTTGGTGCATTTCGTAGCATTTACATATCTGCTCACCACACCCTCAGTGGAAAATAAGTATGGCCAAAAGGCATCAGCAAACCTTTATCCAGAGAGAACTGAAGACAGTTTTTTTAAGTTTTCAATCATAATCACCTGGATCAAATAGTCATACATGTCCTTCCAGACAGGTAGTGTAACGTGTTTACCAAGTCAACCGGTGAATACACTGGAGCTCATCTCATGTAGAATATTGAGGTCCAATACAGCAGTCATTAAACAGCAGTGTTACATAATTCCACCCTGCTTAGCCGACGAGCCTTCCGGCAGATACACAATAGATGGACAGCCAATACGTAGACTAACTCTCTGCCGATAATGAATCCATTTGTTTGAGTGCATCAAATCTTTTCTAAGAGTAGCTGTTACAAGCAAGCAACATACACAAATATAGATGCAAACGGTCTAGAAAAGGTGATGATTTAATTAAAAAGTATCATTTTGTGCTCAAAATCATAAGCAACTTCAAAATGATTGGCAAGTCTTTCAATTCTATAGATTCTAATAACTTCAATCCGATGGGGAATGTAAACCGATCATCTGTAAACAAGTACAACCTTGCAAAATCTATGACCCTGCGGATTTATGTGGATCTATCCTCATGTTCATTTTGACACAAACACACCATAGAAAACCATAGAAACAGTTTATCTCCAAACAAAGTTTAACTTCACAGGGCTAAAACTTTCAGTGGAGGCTACCAAAAGGTGGGGGTGTTTTTACTGATTTACCAACCAACCGATTGACCGAGCAATAGCTGTAAGGTCTGTGGAGATATTCCAATCCAAACAAAGTCACAAACTGATGGAACAAGCAACAAGGTCGTTTCTAAAGTCATAAACAAAACACAACATAACTTAACATAACATAACCTGTCCATAACCAAACTCAGCCTGACATACTTAATTTAAGTTTCTTTAAAGTACATCAGCTGCACCTCATGTGAGTTAAACTCAGGTCTCCCAGTAGAAAGCCTCGCACCTTAACCATTACCCACTCAACTCCCTCAATAAATAAATCCATTTTATCAGCATTAAAGAATTTAGTCTAGACCTAAACTTCACGAGGGGCCAGACAAAGCGCAGTTCAAAAAGACTTCTATGATGGTGACTAACAAGGACTTGTGCAACCTGCCCGGGGCGGTACCAAGACCCCGCCCCGGAGCCAGGCCTGGGGAAGGGGTCTGTAGGCAAGTGCCTTGTGGCCTTTGTACATGGGGTCCAGTCGGGCTCAGCCCGAAAAGGAGATATGGGTCCGTCTTCACGTGGGCCCACCACCCACAGGAGGAGCCGTAGAGGTCCGGTGCTATGTGGATCAGGTCGCAGTCAAAGGCAGGGGCCTAGGCAGTTCCATCCCCGGTTGCTGAAGCTGGCTATTGGAACATGGAATGTTACCTCTCTGGTGGGGAAGGAACCTAAGCTTGTGCGACAGGTTGAGAGATATCGGCTAGATATAGTCGGCCCAACTTCAACGCACAGTTCAGGTTCTGTAACCAGTCTTCTTGAGAAGGGTTGGACTATTTTCTATGCTGGAGTTGTCCCAGATGAGAGGCGGAGAGCAGGTGTGGGCTTATTAATAGCTCCCTGGTTCTCAGCCAACGTGTTGGAGTTTACCCCAGTGGACGAAAGGGTTGCTTCCCTGGGAATTCAGATTGGGGAACGGGTCCTGACTGTGGTTTGCGCCTATGCGCCAAATAGCAGTTCAGAGTACCCACCCTTTTTGGAGTCCTTGGAAGAGGTGCTGGAAAGTGCCTGCTGGGGACTCCATCGTCCTACTAGGAGATTTCAACGCTCATGTGGGAAATGACAGCGAGACCTGGAGGGGTGTGATTGGGAGGAAAGGCCTGCCCCATCTGAACCCGAGTGGTGTTCAGTTATTGGATTTCTGTGCAAGCCACAGTTTGTCCATAACTAACACCATGTTCAGCCTTAAGAGTGTCCATAAGTGCACTTGGCACCAGGATACCCTAGGTCGACAGTCAATGATTAACTTTGTAGTCGTATCATCTGATCCACGACCGTATGTGCTGGACACTCAGGTAAAGACAGGAGCAGAGCTGTCAACTGATTACTACCTGGTGGTGTGTTGAATTAGATGGCGGGGGAGGACACCGGACAGACCAGGCAGGCCCAAGCAAATAGTGAGTGAACGTCTGGCTGAGGACCCTGTGAAAATGGTCTTCAAATCCCACCTCCAGCACAGTTTCAACCACATCCCGGAGGTAGTGGGGAACATGGAATCTGAGCGGTCTATATTCCGCGCTGCGATTGTTGAGGTGGCTGCTCGAAGCTTTGGTAGCAAGGTCGCTGGTGCTAGTCGTGGCAGTAACCCCAGAGCCTGCTGGTGCACACCAGAGGTGAAAGGGGCCGTCAAGCTGAAGAAGGAGACTTACAAGGCATGGCTAACTTGTAGGACTCCCGAGGCAGCAGACAGCTACCAGCAGCCAAAGCGATCTGCGGCTCGGGTGGTCATTGAGGCAAAAACACGGGTGTTGGGAGGAGTTTGGTGAGGTCATGGAACAAGGCTTCCAGTCTGCGCCAAAGAAATTCTGGCAAACTGTTCAGTGGCTCAGGAGGGGAGAGCGGAACCCCATCCACATGGTCCTCAGTTGCTGACCTCAACTGAGTGTATAGTTCAGCGGTGGAAGGAATACTTGGATGATCTCTTCAATCCCACCAACATGCATTCCGAAGAGGAAGCAGAGCCGGAGGACTCTTGGGTGGGTCTCTCATCAGTGGGATTGAGGTTGCTGGGGTTGTCAAACAACTCCGCAGCGGCAGCACCCCGGGGGTGGATGAGATTCGTCCCGAGCTCCTCAATGTTCTGGATGTTGTAGGGCTGTCCTGGTTGACACGCCACTGCAACATTGCGTGGACATCGGGGACTGTGCCTTTGGAGTGGTAGACAGGTGTGGTGGTTCCACTTTTCAAGAAGGGGGAGCAGAGGGTGTGTTCCAACTACTGGGGGATCACACTCCTCAGCCTCCCTGGGAAGGTCTACTCCAGGGTGCTGGAGAAGAGAGTCCGGCTATTAGTTTAACCTCGGATTCAAGTGGAGCAATGTGGTTTTCGTCCTGGCCGTGGAACACTGGACCAGCTTTATACCCTCCCATGCCCTCTCCAGTACCCTGGAGGGGGCACGGGAGTTTGGCCAGCCAGTCCACATGTGTTTTGTGGATCTGGAGAAGGCTTATGACCGTGTCCCTCAAGGTCTCATGTGGGGGGTGCTCCAGGAGTATGGGGTAGATAGCCTTTTGTTACGGGCCATTCGATCTCTGTATTTTCGGAGCCAGTGATTGGTTTGCATTGCATTCAGACCTGTTCCTAGTCAGGGTTGGTCTCCACCAAGGTTGCCCTTTGTCACCGGTTCTGTTCATAATTTTTATGGACAGAATTTCTAGGCGCAGCCAAGCGGCGGAGGGAGTCAAGTTCGGTGACCTCTGGATCTCTGCTATTTGCAGATGATGTGGTCTTGTTGGACTCATTGAACAGTGACATCCAGCATGCACTGGGACGGTTTGTAGCTGAGTGTGAATCGGCGGGGATAAGGATCAGCACCTCTAAATCTGAGGACATGGTTCTCAGCCGGAAAAGGGGGGATTGCCCACTCCGGGTCAGGGGAGAGTCGGTACCCCAAGTGGAGGAGTTCAAGTATCGGGTCTTGTTCACGAGTGAGGGGAAAATGGAGCCGGAGATTGACAGACGGATTTGGGCAGTGTCTGCTGTGATGCGGACGCTAAAGTGGTCTGTTGTGGTGAAGAGAGAGCTGAACCAGAAGGCAAAGCTTTCAATTTACCAGTCAATCTATGTCCCAACTCTCACCTATGGTCATGAGCTCTGGGTAGTGACCGAAAGAATGAGATCGCAAATATAAGCGGCTTCGCAGGGTGGCTGGGCTCAGCCTTGGAGATAGGGTGAGGAGCTTGGACATCCGGGAGAGGCTCAGAGTAGAGCCGCTGCTCCTCAATGTTTAGAGGAGCCAGTTGAGGTGGTTCGGGCATCTGGTCAGGATGCTTCCTGGACATCTCCCTGGGGAGGTGTTTTGGGCATGCCCATCCGGGAGGAGACGCTGGGGCAGACCAAGGACACACTGGAGAGATTATATCTCTCGGCTGGCTTGGGAATGTCTTGGTGTCCCCAAGGAGGAGTTGGTGGAAGTGGCCGGGGAGAGGAAGGTCTGGATCTCCCTGCTCAAACTGTTGCCCCCGCGACCTGGACCCGGATAGGCGGCAGAAAACGAAAGAAAGAACTAAACTTCATGTCAACATGACTTTTGTTTTGAATTGGAGCTACATTAAATTGATTTGACCCCTTCTGTCCATTTTACTTGGCAGTTCCTGTCCTTGTCTCTCAAAGTTTGAGTGACTACGCACCATGAAACAGACAACTTAAAGAACTCAATCACCCACACAGACATAGCATTGATGCCTGTAGTATCTGGGTTATCAAGCGAGCGTCTGAATTACGACAGAGAGCATGAATGAACTGTGAGTGAGAGACATTTTGTTTTGGAAGGAAGAACTGCCCATTTCTTTTTTATTCTCTTTGACTGTGCTTCATTTGTTCATGGTCACATGCAGCGCTGAATGTACATAAAGACGATGATATAAGAGCTTCCCAAAAGTGTAGCCCCCTGGTGGCTGACTGCTGTACCGGTCATACCAGTGGGATGTGTCATTGTCTCCTACCAGCTGCCCAACCCCATCTTGCACATTTACAGAAAGTAGTAGTAAGAAGTAAGGCAACTGCAATATTCCTGTTCCAAATTATTTTTAATGTATTCACATTAAATATATTGTTCATTAAAAAAAAAAAAATCTGTTCTTATACCACATATTTCAAATCAAGATATGTGTTTTTCTCACTGGAAATTTAGTATTATTAGTATTAATACATTAAAGGGAATTTATTGTAGTAATGAAAAACCTTATTGGAAAGAAGTGGCAATTTGCTATTTCTAACATGTGAGGTACTGGAAATATCTATTAAACAAAAGTAGAGGAGTTAAGGAAAAACATTAAAAAAAGAGAATGTAATTTTAATTTATTTCATACATCATATTAAACATGTAGAAAAGGTGGATTTGCCTCCACAATTTGATGACCTCAATAATATATGTGTAATAAATTTTATATAAAGCAAAAAAAACACTGCTCTTTAATAATTCAAGTTGAGGATGAGAAAAAAATAAAGCAAAATTAAATATCTCAATTCAAACTTCACAAACACTATAAAAGAGGATTATACTATTTTGATCTTTGAAATTTACTTTATTGTACTATGTATATTTATTTCAATTTTCAGTTTCTTAGAAACTACTTGTAGGTATTGAACAAAAGGAAATGTCTTTACATGTTTAGTCTTTTTTTAGGGAGCAGAGATTTTAAGCCCATGTTTTTTGTTGTTTTGTTGTTTGTTTGTTTGTTTTAGTTTATTTTAACTACATTACATTTAATTGGTTTTTCAAATGAACATGACCAAAAAAGTAGGCTCAATAAGAGAAGACCTCTGTATGTAATTTCAATCAAACATTGCTACCACATGAACAGGAACGATATAAGAAACAGACATATAAAGATTCTAAAATAAAAATAGAGTAAAATAGAATTAACAAGGTGTAATAGTAGAGGAAGAGATGAAGGGATGAAGGGAGAGAGGGAGAGAGCTGAAGCCCAAAATGGCAAACATGAATGATGGAATCTAAATGAAATGTCATTCCCAGTAATGGGAAAATTCCCTGACAGAAAGCAGGTCACTTAAATTGCAAAAGATATACTTAAGCAGTGTTGCCCGGAGCACAGTGCGCTTGACAAAACTGCTAACATTAACTGTCCAAAATTGAAATGAAAGGAGGGAGGACAGAAGGGAAGGGCAGGGAAATAAAAATGCATTGCTTTGTCACTGGCGACCTGTGCAGGCTGGCAGCAGGAACAGCAAATACAATATTTAGAACACAAAACCACGAAAGCATCCATGAAAACACAAACTGCTCTTTCTCTCTCTCTCTCTCTCTCATGCTTATCATATGTCTTGTATTTGTAGATGTGGCTCTTTAGCATTAAACCCTGAGCCAAATTGAATATGGCAGCTGTGCATTGTTTCTTAAAGCTCAATTTTGTCGATCCTTTTAATGACTCTCTCGATAGTTTGTTGACTGTAGCAGTCACTTCCACCATGACGAAGAAACACTGCATTTTTCGTTGAAACGAACACAGTGCCCCTGGCAGGAATCAAAAGGAGGAGGATAAAATGCACTTCCATTTAACCCTCCTGTCGTGTTTGGGTCAAATCTGACCGATTTACAACTTAAAACACTCATAAATATTGTGTTTTACATCTGATTGCCTCAAGGCCTTATGATATCCTCCATACTATCCACTTGAACATATAAAAGTGATGATCACCTCTTTCATTGAATTTTGAGTGTTTTAATCAACCTTGTTATACCTGTGGTGTTCCTGGTCAAAAGTGACCGCCATAGGAAATGAATGGGTATCCAGACTATATTCATCCATCAGACACAAAACATCCCCATACACACCACCCCAACTCACTCACTCACACACACATTTCAGACTGAACAATGTCTTTTGCGGGTACACATCTCTTTCCCGCGCTTATGTGCTGATCCTCCCACGTGAACCAACTTCCTGATGAAACAATGTATCATATCTTCACACAGACTAGACAGGTGTCTGTTATGTGAACCCATCTCTTTCCCACGCTTTTGTGCCTATCCCCCACGTGAACCACACCTTCCAGACTAATCAATTTACCAGAGTCCATTGAGGGAATTATACTGGAGATGACAAACCTGGAGGGGAAGCCTGTGTTTGGGGACACCTGGAGAGAAATTGACCTGGTAGACCTCCAAGCCTACATAGGTCTGTTGATTTTAGCAGGAGTATATCGCTCAAACAATGAGGCTGCAAAAAGTCTGTGGGATGCAGAGTCTGGCAGACCTATATTCCGGGCAACTATGTCCTTACAACAGTTTCATGTCCTTTCAAGAATTATTCGATTTGATAACAGAGATACACGACCCGTCCGCTGGCGAAATGAAAAACTGGCTGCCATCAGGAACATTTGGGACAGGTGGGTGGAGCGCCTACCACTTATGTACAATCCAGGCCCTGAGGTGACAGTTGATGAGCGCCTGGTTTCAGAGGTCGCTGTTCCTTCAAGGTGTACATTCCAAGCAAACCAGGGAAATATGGAATAAAGATCTGGGCAGCATGTGACGCCAGGAGTAGCTATGCCTGGAATATGCAGGTATACATGGGGAAACCCAGTACTGGAAGGGCCGAAAAAAACCAGGGCATGCGTGTTGTGCTGGACATGACAACCGGTCTCCAAGGGCATAATATCACATGTGACAACTTCTTCACATCATATGCTCTTGGTCAGGAGCTGCTGAAAAGAAAGCTCACCATGGTAGGGACAGTGA
>KV751388.1:260333-286862 GCA_001698575.1 Mola mola | reverse complement strand
ACAAAATTGCTCTTTATATTATATTCGTATAGGAATATAACATAAAGAGCAATTTTTAAAAGTACTAAAGGATGTGAAAATCAATATTGGGTTTAGGTTTAAAGGGCTACAGAGGTTTTGGCAGTAAGTTGTACAATTTACATTGGTTTATGTAAAACATCAATATAACAAATATTAGTTTATTAAACAAGTACCGTTACCAGCCACACAGATTATATTTAGTCATATTGTTTTTGTTTTGTGTTTGCAGCTAAAACCAAATTTTGTGACATTTGTACTTTTTCCCTGTACTTTTTGCAGCCACCATTCTTGTCACTTCATATTTTAACATCACATAACCAGCTTAACTCTATTAATGCAGCAATATGTAATGATACCTTAGGGTTGGTACCCAGTCAATGGCAATATAATATAACGTGAGCTTAACAACAATTAGCAAATTAAATAAATAAATGTGGATACTCAGAAAACAATGGCCCACATTGTAAAAAGTTTACAGCAAACCACCATGTGCTATGAAAACAGTGAATGCAGACTGAAACACAAATAAAGCATCTCTTTGTTCTCGTGCACCTGATCAAACCAACAAAGTAATGCCTCTCCAGTGTTCACAAGGACTCACCTTGATTCTATATGGTCCTGATGCACACACCCATCCCCCCACCGCTGTCACCAACACTGGGTTATCCCTGCCCTTCATGTCTGGCTCACTGACCAGTCAAGCGCACAAAAGACAACTGTCCCAGTTCCCAGAACACCAACCCCCAACACGTCTGTTTTCCAACCGAGAACCATTCTGACACAACTGATACACTCTTGAACAGCTTCACTGGGTTTGTCAATACGAGCTGAGCTTCTATAACATCAGAATCACACACACATGTTGATGTAATGACATAATAAAACATGATATAGGGACGTTTTTAGGCAAACATATAGGAGATTTTCTAAAGAGAGAAGGAAATCTGTGAATCTGCTATTTTGCCATGATGAGTGTGAATCATCAATGGTCTGCCATGTTTGCTTACACTTTACTAACAGCAAATATCTACGCAGTTACACAATAGCAGGCAGATCATGATTTTTAGTAACATCATGAGGAAATATTAATTAACACAACTAATCAGTGAAATGTTGACCAACAAAATCTTTCATTTCTTTTACAGGACATTTCATTTAAAAAGCAAATGTTTTGACAGCTCCAGCCAAAGTGCTTACGTCACCAATCATGATCACAGAGCAGAGTCTGAACTTCGATCTGTTTCTGTTGTTAGAAAGCTGCACTTTTTTCACCTCCCATCTGCTCCAACCACCTCGCTATGACTCCATGAGTCACATTAATGGTAAATGGTAAATGTCCTGTATTTATATAGCGCTTTTCCAGTCATTGTTGACCACTCAAAGCACTTTACATCACAGGTTTTGTATTCAACCATTCACACACACTCATACACTGATGGCGCAGCATCAGGTGCAATTTGGGGTTCAGTGTCTTGCTCAATGACACTTCGACATGTTAACTGCAGGGTCTGGGATCGAACCGCGAACCTTCCAATCACTGGACGACTGCTCTACCATCTGAGCCACAGCTTCTGTTTTTGTGTTTCATTCAGTCAAAAAAACTGATGTCTCCAAGCATAAAGGAGTGATTACACTTCTCTTTTAACCGTATTTGATGTTGGGTACATAAATGGTACAGAAGACTTAATTAGCCTGTTTGACAAATGGTTAAGCATCACATCACCATTCTGGAGCCAATTATGAAATAGGTTGGTGGGAGTGACGGGAAGTGGTGGTACATGAGGGTCAAAAAGCAGACTCCTGAACCTACAAGTAGGCTCATTTAGGACAGACAATTGTTGATATTGCCTAATCAATTGTTTCATAACAGCCAAATCTGGTAAGAGCAAGTACATACAGGCTGAAAATGAAGACAGCAGAGGAAGTCAGTGCACAGAAAGAAAGAAGCAAAGAGAAATTGAAAAAAATGTTTCCTAATATCCGCTTCTCTCACTTCTACCTGCCAGCGTGCTAATATAGCGGGAATGTCTGCCTATCAGGAGAAAACGGAGAGCCTGATGCCTAATAATATCCATCTCACTCAGGGATTAGATACAGCAAGAGGGAGAGAGACAGGTGGTGAGGAAGAGGAATCTCCAGGAGCTGACACAAGCTTGCCTCTGTGAATGGGGGAAGCCAAAAGAAGGGTTCAGAGCAGGCTGCAACCGATCACAGCTTCCCATGGCCTTGAAGCAAAGCCGAAAACAAACAAACATGTTTCTGCAACACTTTCCAGCACCTACAACCTTTCAAATCCAATTTTCATGCTGATTCCGTTTTATCAGCAGTAACATGGAATCACTCTACAGTGTAACACCAGCCCTGTGTGAGATTGTGTCATATCTACTGTATATGATCTACAACAGCTTTGAAGAGGACCGTCGTCCAAAGGCATGAAGACATGGCACGAGGGGACGGAAGAGAGGTGAAGCAGAGGAACAGCAGAGAAAGACATCAGCAGCAACTAAAAACAGAGTGCAGAATCTGAATATTTTCACATTGTATAGTGAAATAAGTATTTACCATATTTTGATTAAACTGGAATTGAATTTAATTCACAAATTTGTTTGTCTGAAAATAGTGCCCCACGGGAACTGTCTGATTGTGTCTGGGTAGCCCCATCAGCAACAGGAAGCAAATAAATTCCTTTTTTTGTACAGGGTCTTACCAGTTAGAGAGTCAAAAACACACAAGTAATTACTCAATGTTACAAGTCATGTGCGGTATCATTTTGAGCAAAGTCAATGGCCATAACAAAGCAAAATATAAAATAACGTTTTGAATTGCCCAATGCTGTTATACTGTATAGCCTTGTCAAGCTATACAGTCTTAGTGACCAAACTCCATACTGGACAAATTTGACTATTTTACTAAAGTATTAGTAAAGATATATTTTTAACTAGCTTTATTGAATACCATGTTTTGTCATAGAATCGCAAAGCAACATCTTAGGTAATGAAGGCTGATGAGGAGAACATGGGTTTCCTCTAGCCAAGACAGTTAAGTCACCAGATAAATGCCCCATATACTGAAGCTTTCGCATGGATTCCCACCCATATTGTTTCATTCTAAATCTGTGCCATTGTCTGAGTCGGTAAGACAAAGTAAAGCAATCGTTTTGACCTATAAAAAGCAACCACTGAGTGTTTGAAATTGATGTTAACAATATGTCATAAAATGGTAAAACCTTGCAAGAATTTCACTTGGACATAATTTTTTTTAGTTTTAAAAAGACACTTTCATTCTGGTGTCTGCTGGATATATTTAAAGCGTTTAACAAATACACTAAATTAAGGTTCAGTGGGTACCTACAGTGGATATATTAACATAAATTCTTAGTTTAGTATTTTAAACATTCCATACTACGATTCCGGCCATAGTTCACTGTCAACGATGTCTCTTGTCTATTTCCAACTTCCATCTAAATAAAGTTAAACAGTAGCTGATTATGTATTTTGTTAAACAAAAGTAAAACAGCATGAGTCATGTAAGTATAAGATATTTAACTCCTTTACCTCCACCATGAGGGTTATGTTTTTACATGCATTAGTTTGACTGTTTTAACAAGATAATGATAAATGTTATCGATTTAGATACATTTTTTTAGAAGAGGTCAGAAATGGCTAAAGGAATAATTGATTAGATTTTGGGGGTAATCCAGATAAATATCTGGATCCAGGAGTTGTTTAAACCATTGTGAACGAAGACCATTATCAGTATTTTAGCTCATAATTTTACAAATAAAAATGCTTGGCAAAATGTAGAAGACAACATCATGATCATTAACATCATCAGGTTCTGCTGTACACTAAGGTTTAATCCAAATCCATATAAATTTGGATCTGCTGATTCAGAATGATTTTCTAATTTTTTCAACTTTGGCTCTGAATTATAAGCTATCTTATGTAAAAGCCAGAAATGTGTTGTCTGATGAGGTCCAAGCTACACTTTGATCTTGGCATGTATGAATTGGTAGTGTCTTGTAAACCCATGTGGGCACGTATGCATGTTCCAATAATAAAAATTAAATTACAATAAATCATTCATTCATTCATTTATACTTGTACTTGTGAGCTTGAAAAACGACACAGCCACATTGGCATGTATACCTTTGCCACAATCATTTCCAGTTTTATAACACCACCAAACCAAATGAATCAAATCTCTTCAATTTTGCCTTCAAGTTTCAAACCAACTCTTGATACAGTCATGTCTTACATAAGTCAAAGTCCATGCAAGTCCATGCTGATTCATTTTTTAAACAGTTTCAAACATAGTCAGCAACATTTATGGTTCCACCCTCCTACATCACTTTCTAAAGGCTGTTCTTTGGTATGACTGGCAGCATTCACACTAACTTAAATGAACTAAACTAAATGTGACTACACACAACGACAAACAGGTATTTCTTCTACTCAAGAAATATATGGCTTTTAAAACAGCACTTCTCAGTTCTTGGGCCAAAAAAGAAATCCTGTCCTGTCACTGGTTCCATCATTCAGTGTCTGTGTGTATCTGAGTCAGCAATTAGAGTAGAAACCCTGATGTACTGAAGGAGGGTGAGGGCTTGTTCTGTGAAAACCAAACCACAAAACAGCATCAAGGCATGTGCTTGTACAGCATTATAATGGAATTCAACAAACACACAGAAAGGAAACACAAAGCAACACTCTCTTTTTCCCATCTCCGTCAATTAATGTTGGCATAATTGCTCGCTTAATCCAGCAACCTAGGTGAGAAACTATTACAGAAGAGACACACAGACTATTAAACACATTAGAGCTCTATAAAACACTCACGGAGCAAGTGGCGCTTTTCATAGAGCTGGAAAAGGAAAGATTTTGAAAAAGCTGTACCTTTGCTTTTAGCTAGAAGTGCAGGAGGCGGAGAAAAATAAATGCAGCATCCACAACCGAAGGACGCAGACAGTGAGGGAGAAGAAGAGGAAGAGGGGTTAAACTGACAATTCTTACAGACATCAAACATATGACTTTACAGTTACATAAATTGGTCATAAAATGTGTTCTGATCTTCATCTAAGTCACAACAATGGACTGTCCATCTATTGGTAGATGGACAGATGGCCTCAAGTTCTCCTGCAAAATGTCAAACTTGGGAATCTGTCCAGGCCTTGAGGCAGTCCCAAACCATGATGTACCCTCCACCATACTTCACAGTTGGGATGAGGTTTTGATGTTGGTTGTTGTTTTGTGTTGTGCCTTTTTTTCTCCACACATAGCGTTGTGTATTCCTTCCAAACAACTCAACTTCGGTTTCATCTGTCCACGGAATATTTTGCCAGTAGTGTTGTGGAATATCCACGTGTTCTTTTGCAAACGTGCAATAATGTTTTTTTGGTTTTTTTGGACAGCATTGGCTTTGTCCGTAGTGTCTTCCCAAGAAACCCATTCTTGTTTAATGTTTTATATATAATAGATTTGTGAACAGAGATGTTTGTGAGCTTTGTGAGCTTTGCCAGAGATTTCCGTAAGTCTTTAGATGACACTCTAGGATTCTTCTTCACCTCACTGAGCATTCTGCACTGTGCATTTGAAGTCATCTTTACAGGATGGCCACTCCTAGGGAGAGTAGCAACGATGCTGAACTTTCTCCATTTAGAGACAATTCATATTACCATGGACTGATGAACATCAAGGCTTTTAGAGATACTTTTGTAACTCTTTCCAGCTTTATGCAAGTCAACAATTCTTAATCATAGGTCTTCTGAGAGCTTTTTTGTCTGAGGCATGGTTCACATCAGTCAATGCTTCTTGAGGATAGCAAACTCAAAACTGGTGTGATTTTTTTATAGGGCAGGGCAGCTTTAACCAACACCAACACCTCTTATCTCATCTCATTGATTGGACTCCAGGTTGGCTGACTCCTGACTCCAATTAGCTCTTGGAGAAGTCAGTAGGCTAGGGGTTCACATACTTTTTCCACCCTGCACTGTGAATGTTTACATGGTGTGTACAATAAAAACACAAAAACATAATGTTGTTTGTATGGTATTAGTTTAAGCAGACTGTGTTTGTCTATTGTTGTGACTTAGATGAAGATCAGATCACATTAAATGACCAATTTATGCAGAAATTCAGATTATTCTAAAGGGTTCACATACTTTTTCTTACAAATGTGTATATGAATACATGTCAGGAAACACAAATAAAATTGAAAAAAATGAAAACACATCAAATAATAATGGTGTCACAACAACACTGAACATGAAGGCAGAGTATTACAGAAACAATGATGTGGCGTGAAGTTTGTCTAATATCTTTTAATGTCTATTTATGATGATAATTCGAATGTAAATATAGATCATACCTTAAAAAAAGGCAGATGCAGTCTATAATCATCAGAAATTACATCATTGATAAAAATATAAGTGCTTTCCAGCGTTCTCATCGTTTCCAATTAGTTACAAAGTTTAAAACTTTATTTAGAATATATATTGCATATATGTCATGCAAATTAAATTGATATGTTTAATTACCTGACTGTCTACCGTTTGTCAATATTCATATTAAAAATTTAAGTACTTTTTAAGCATTTGTTATTATGGGAGGAAGAGGCAGAATTCTGTTTTTCTGGCATACAGTATGTGTATTCTTCATCACTGCTGGTGTGCTCGTCATGCTGTGCAGCATCCGAGTGTCAGAGCAGACAGGTAGTGAAGTAGATTGTGCATGCAGGCACAAACAGGCCATGTTTTCATTCAAGTAAGCAGTTAAAAATGAATGTCCCTCTACATGTACAGGAATCCACAAATTTGAAAGAATTAAATGTAATCAGTGTTTCATGATATTTTTTCATGATTGTGTTTTATTAAACACAATCACAACTGAAAAATTATAATCTTTCCCACCAGTTTAGATGCTAAGACTGTTTAGCTCAACAAGACTACAGTATGCAATTGCACAGGGCAAGTCAAAACACTGTTAATGACCACCCCCAGAGTCACTTGCCAAAGGTGCACTGTTTTCTAATGTTTTCCACTGTTTTTTGACTTACAAATGGATTTGAATTGGCATAAGACTACTCAATTAATTGATTTGTCTTTTGGAAACATTGGAAAGCAGCAGAAAACACTGCCCCTTTGGCAACTGACTGGTCGTGTCAGTGATAAGAAGCAGAAATAAATTAAATAATTATTATCTCTAATGATTTGACTTGCTGTTGCATTGTATGGCCTTGTTGAGCCAAACGGTTCTAAAAACCAAACTTCACACGGCAGAGTAATTTTCAAAAGAAAATGTTTTTTGGGAAATTTTATGCACTATAACTTCAGGAAACTGGGTGTTGGCTGAAAAATACTTGAGTTCTCATTGAACATAAAAGTGGAATCAACCTCAGGATTCTGGCATAATCCACCCTCACCACTTAGCTGCTGCTCTAGCTCAGCTGTTTTATTTATCCAATCACAAATCCTGGCGATGGTTACCATATACAAATCCTATAAATATATTTTTTGACTATTTCACTAATCGACTTGACATCATGTTGTAATTAGCTGCTACATTTGGTGTTACCTATCATTAGTGATTCATCAACATAGATGTATATTTGTTCATTAAAGCATAACCAGACAGTTAATAAGTTTCAAATTAGTCAAATTCCAAGAGCAGTGATTATAATTCAAATGGATGCACTGTATAAAAATGTAGCCTGCCCTCCACCTTTTCATCCAACAGCAGTGGTGAAAGAAGTATAAGATCCTTTACTGTACTATAAGTAAAAGTAAAAATACAAAAATGTTCAAAGTATCTCTTAAAATTATAATAAAAGCATACAGTATGTTATTCATCCAAAAGCATACGACAATTATCACCTTATTAAGTTTTATATTTGTACATTTTTACAGTGAAATGCTCATCTTGAGCAATGTGTCAGATTTCAGAAGACAATCATGGGTTTTTCAGTTACTGTAAGCAGTAGAGGTGTAGTTTGGCTTCTTATTATCTTCTTTAGCTTTACAAAGAATTCAACACTTTGTTTAGCTGGAGACGAGTAGATCACTGTTTCTGACCCAGTGTGCAGGTACTGGGTTTTTGTTTTTATGCTAACACAGCGGAAAAAAACAATCACAATGAAAAAAGAAACATGCACTTTAATATATATCCCCAACCTGTTCTCATCTCAGGTCATCACATACTTTAATTTCGTCATGCATCCCTCAAGTATTATCCAGACAGGAAAGATATCACTAAGCCTTCCCTTATACCTAAACCATCTCTGGGGGATGCACAAAATGTTTTACCCTGAAGTACAAAGTCTTCTTACTTTGGTTAATTTTTGTCACAAAATTTTTTTTTTAGGTTTGGTAAACAACTAGTGTCCTTAATTTCAACTCCACTCTGCAAGGCGAAAGTTGTGTGTGTGCCAACGCCAACCTCCACCCATCTTACCACTTACTGGGTTTGGAAAGTACATTGAGTTATTTCATCTGTTCAAGTAATCTGAAACTGATGCATACTTTATTTGGGAGGTACATTAAACCTTGTTCATCTCTACCTAATGCGCGAGAGGCCATGATAAATCCATACCTGATGAGCTGGGGATGAGAACAGGATGATATTCTATAACATCACTACAGCATGCAGCTTTACTAGAGAACAACAAACGCAGGAGGAACCGAGAAGCATACCTTGTTCTGCCATCATATGTGCAAGGCCTTTAGAAGATAAAAGTGAGGAAAGGGAAAATAAAGGGAACTCTTAGTTTCAATACACCTGGGTATTGTGATGATTCATGATTTTTCCAAGGAAGGAAAGCATGATATCAGAACACACCATGTCTCAGAGCTTCCTGCTGCACAGGAGACTTCTTCATAAGAAATACCAGCCAGACAGTAGAAGATGGAGTCTGGATTTAAACCTAAAATAACTAACTGAAAATAAAACAAATGTGCAATAGAAATTGCCTCAACAAAATAATTGTGCATTCTTCTTCTATCCATCCATCCATTTTCTACCGCTTATCCTGTTAGGGGTCGCGGGGGGGGCTGGAGCCTATCTCAGCATCTTCGGGCGAAGGCGGGGTACACCGTGGACAAGTCGTCAGTTCATCGCAGGGCTGACATATAGAGACAAACAACCATCCAGACTCACATTCACACCTACGGGCAATTTAGAGTGACCAATTAACCTACCCCCAGTTTGCATGGTTTTGGACTGTGGGAGGAAGCCGGAGAACCCGGAGAGAACCCATGCAGGAAAAAGGCATTAATTCTCATTACATTTTACAGACTCCATGGGAAATCTTTTTGCATTTTCAGTTCATTTGAATGGAAACATGACATTTGGACGTGGTATTTATTAAGCCAGAGTGAACGAGTGACCTGGAAATGTTTGAAATGCGTAAAAATACAGTGAATGTCTTTCAATGCAAAACAATCGACATTGCCCTTGAAGCTATTTTCAGTTGTGTCAAATTGAAGCTCAAAGTATGGAAAATAGTACAGGAGAGAATAGGTGTTATTATTCTGCACAGTATAGTCTCATTGCATTTTTCTACAATTTTTTTATGCACAACAGCTGTGAAATACATTACAATGTATTCACTGTCAGGTAATTCTCATAGAGCATGACCTTACAGTAAATTTAAGTGGTTCACCAGGAGCAGTCACCAGATCAATACTATATACAGTACAATACAATTGCTATATATTCATTTAATATTCTTTCAATTTTATTTAATATTATTGTCATTTAAACTCACCTGGAATATTGTTGCTGTTGACCTCTGGAAGGGAAGGAAACATAGAAAACAAGCAAACAAAGCAGCATTAGAAACACTCTTCTTCCTTGCATGTTGACATTCATGCAAATGATTATAAACTTACATACAGTCCATACACATGGCTAGCAGTGGCTCCACCATGTGTATGCCCTTCACAATACAGTAAAGTTCAAACATCATTCATGAGATCCACCCAAAATATTCAGTGTGAAGATACAGACATCTCTTCAGTCTATGTGTAAACACAAGGGTGACGAACACACTTTTAGTAATCTGTGTTAATATGTTATTTGACATATATTAGAAGGTGCAGGTCATCATAAAGACATCAAAATGAAAAATGAGAGAAAGGACAGAGGATTAGAGCAGCAGATCTAAAGTTCTAATGTTGTTCTATGTTGTAAATGCTGTACATCATACTGATGACTTTGCTTTATTATTAGAGGCACTGCAAGTGAAAGTGTAGAATTTATCAAAAATCCAGACATGAACAGACCTGAGGTGGCACCAGATAAAACGTCTGGGGTCAAAAAATGCTATTTGAATTATGTTTCTATTATAAGGAAAGCCATAGAAAACTGATTACACTACCAACACAGCCCTAATGATGGCATTATATTAGCATTGATTGACAGCCCTACCCTAAAAAGAGGAAGAGGAAGCAACTAATGCTAAACAGACTCTCTCTTCAAACCCTCCTTCCAAAAAAGGCCAGTCTGTTCTGATTGGTCAAATGGCACACTCTATTGTGATTAGTCCAGTTGACCATGAATGGGCTTTTAAACTTGGCACACCTTGTACATGTACAAAAAGATATGTAACACATTGAAGATAATGACTCTGAGGAATATGGCCTCCTAAAACAAAATAAACAAACAAGTGAAGGAGTTGCCAGAATGGTCTTGACTCATCTTCATTACCATCAATACTGATGGTGATGCGGAAGTCAAATGTGATGTCCTCTAAAGCCCATACACCTTAGTGGCCAACAACCGGACAATGTTGGCTTTTGATGAATACTGAAACATGAGACCTCATTCAGTCAGACCACTCACAGATATGCAAGTGGGCTACTGGAAAATGAAGTTAAAGGTAATGACTTGTGACACAGTGGTAATTGAACATGTAAGCATGTTAATGTGAACACAAGCAGATGGAGGTCAATCAGATATGCATTAGATATTAATTTAGTTTGAACTGAAAACTTGTGTCAGTTGGTCTGGAATGAGTTGGTCAAATGGTCATCTGTGTGTGTGTGTTTATGAGCATGCGTGCGTAAGTGTGTGTGGATGTGCGTGTGTGAGCATGCGTGCGTAAGTGTGTGTGACTGTGCGTGTGTGTGTGTGTGTGTGTGTGTTCGTTTGTGTGTGGGTGTTCGTGCTGGGATTACCTTTCCTTACTAAAGTTTATATTCCACTGTCTTTTTCTAGGCCAATTGATTTATTTGAAATTTCCACAGAATTGAACTTGACACTGGAATACAAGAAAAAAATCAGCATTGTTGACAGAAGGAGATTAGAGCAGATTAATTGGTCATTTATGATCATATTCTTGCAGTTTTAAATCTTTGCACTGAGGACAATTCAGTATTGTGACATTTTACACAACTGTCTTTTCAGTACTTCCAAAAAGTATTTGAATGTTCAATCATGGTTTTTGAAAGTTCATGTTAGAGTTAAGGTTAGGTAAGGGAAGTTTTTTTTTCATTCACCAGTCACATGATCTTATGTAATTTAAAATAACATGTCACGTGTAAGACTTTGTTTGGGGTTCTTATTACTGTGGCTCAAAATTCCCCTACTGATTAGGTTTTGTTTGCTTTGGTGATTCTTTACATTTTTGATGTAAAGAATCAGCAGACGTTCATCCAAACTAATACTGCTTCAAGTATGAAAATAAATTGGGGGAATGTAAAATTATGTGAAGATTGTGGTCCTGTGCAATTATCTGTTGCATTATGCATTTTAAAAGTGCGACATTTTGCTGCACAATAATTCACAATGACACATCCGCAGAATCAGTAATGGGTTGATGATTCCGTAGAGGATCCTGAGGATTCATGTAAACATTTTGCCAAAACCAGTGTCACCTGTGATTCATGTAACATAATGACATGAAGATTAATCACATCATTGATACGTGTCACTTTGTGTGCTCGCTGGGTGCTTCATTCAGTCAGTGACTGATTGATAGATTTGGCAATTATTAATTTTAATAAAATTTAATCTAATTAAAATAAATTTGTTTGTTTGTTCGTTCGTTTTCTGCCGCTTATCCGGGTCCAGGTCGAGGGGGCAACAGCCTGAGCAGGGAGATCCAGACGCTCCTCTCCCCGGCCACTTCCACCAACTCCCCGGGGGGACACCAAGACTTTCCCAAGCCAACCAGGAGATATAATTTCTCCAGCGTGTCCTTGGTCTGCCCGGGGTCTCCTCCAGGATGGGCCCAAAACACCTCCCCAGGGAGAAGTCCAGGAGGCATCCTGACCAGATGCCCAAACCACCTCAACTGGCTGCTCTCAACGCAGCGGAGCAGCGGCTCTATTCTGAGCCTTTCCCGGATGTCCGAGCTCCTCACCGCATCTCTAAGGCTGAGCCCAGCCACACTGCGAAGGAAACTCATTTCGGCTGCTTGTATTCGCGATCTCGTTCTTTTGGTCACTACCCAGAGCTCATGACCATAGGTGAGAGTTGGGACGTAGATTGACCTGTAAATTGAAAGCTTTGCCTTCTGGCTCAGCTCTCTCTTCACCACAACAGACTGCTTTAGCTTCAGCATCCGCATCACTGCCGACGCTGCTCCAATCCATCTGTCAATCTCCCGCTCCATTTTCCTCTAACTCGTGAACAAGACCTCAAGATACTTGAACTCCTCCACTTGGGGAAGCGACTCTCCCCCGACCCGGAGTGGGCAATCCACCCTTTTCCGGCTGAGAACCATGGCCTCAGATTTAGAGGTGCTGATCCTCGTCCCCGCTGCTTCACACTCGGCTGCAAACCATCCCAGTGCATGCTGAAGGTCACTGTTCAATGAGTCCAACATGACCACATCATCTGCAGCAGAGATCCGGACGTCACCGAACTTGACTCCCTCCGCCGCTTGGCTGCGCCATTCTGTCCATGAAAATTATGAACAGAACCGGTGACAAAGGGCAGCCTGATTGGGAATGGGTCTGACTTACTGGCGGAAATGGGAACCAAGCTCTGACTCCAACAATACAGAGATTGAATGGCCCATAACAAAAGGCCATCTACCCCATACTCCCGGACCAACCCCCACAGGACACTTTGAGGGATACGGTCATAAGCCATCTCCAGATCCACAAAACACATGTGGACTGGTTGGGCAAAGACCCATGCCCCCTCCAGTACCCTTGCGAGGGTAAAGAGCTGGTCCAGTGTTCCACGGGCAGGATGAAAATCACATTGCTCCTCCTGAATCCGAGGTTCAACTAGCAGCCGGACTCTCCTCTCCAGCACCCTTGAGTAGACCTTCCCAGGGAGGCTGAGGAGTGTGATTCGAGTGTGATTGGTGGGATTGAGGAGATCTTCGAAGTATTCCTTCCACCGCCGAACTATAGACTCAGTTGAGGTTAGCAACTCAGTTGAGGTTAGCAACCCTCCCACACTGAAGACCGTGTGGACGGGGTTCCGCTTTCCCCTCCTGAGCCGCCGAACAGTTTGCCAGAATTTCTTCGGCGCCGACTGGAAGTCTTGTTCCATGGCCTCACCAAACTCTTCCCATACCCAGGTTTTTGTCTCAGTGACCGAACGAGCTGCAGATCACTTGGCCTGCCGGTAGCTGTCTGCTGCCTCGGGAGTCCCAAAAGCCAGCCATGCCTTCTAAGTCTCCTTCTTCAGCTTGACGGCACCTTTCACCTCCGTTGTCCACCAGCGGGTCCTGGGGTTACCACCACGACTAGCACCAGCGACCTTGCTACCACAGGTTTGAGCAGCCGCCTCGACAATGGCAGTGTGGAACATGGCCCACTCAGATTTCATGCTCCCCACTACCTCCGTGATGTGGTTGAAGCTCCTCCGGAGGTGGGAGTTGAAGACCATTTTCAGAGGGTCCTCAGCCAGACGTTCCCAGCAGACTATTCACTTGGGCATTCTTCGTCTGTCCGGCTTCCTCCCCCGTCACCTGATCCAACTCACCACTAGGTGGTGATCAGTTGACAGCTCTGCTCCTCTCTTTACCCGAGTGTCCAGCACATACGGTCACAGATCAGATGATACGACTACAAAGTCCATCATTGACTGTCGACATAGGGTGTCCTGGTGCCAAGTGCACTTATGGACACTCTTATGGCTGAACATTGTGTTGGTTATGGACAAACTGTGACTAGCACAGAAATCCAATAACTGAACACCACTCGGGTTCAGATCGGGCAGGCTGTTCCTCCCAATCACACCCCTCCAGGTCTCGCTGTCATTGCCCACATGAGCGTTGAAGTCTCCTAGTAGGTCCGATCCCCAGTAGCTGACAGGCTTGTATGTGTTGACTAAATGTAGTAAAAGATGAAGGGATGGTTCCAAACTCTGGGGACAGAGCAGATAAAAAGAAGTAGCAGCAGGGAGAGAACAGATTAACAAATTCATCTTTCATTTCTCTCTCCCACTCCAGTTTGATTTTCTGCCTAATCCTTCATTCAAAGCTCAGTCTCTCTTATGTTGATGGTTTTATACAGACGCACTCCCATCTGCTCCATCATTATTTTGTCTCTATTTTGACCTACTTCCTTTAATATACTTTCCCTTGTGTTGTCCTGTGCTTAACCGTGTGTAGAGAGAGACATGCTCACAACATGCATTTTTAATGAGGGTACAGTCAACAAACCAATCAAACACATATCGGTACAATTCCCAGTGGTGTTTAACTCAATACTATTACTGTATTCTGTTATGAATCCTGAGATATGACTCCTTAACAGAAAAAAATCCAAACAGATTAACATTCTGTGGCATGACTCATTGGCACTTTGACAACCTTATTTATTCATCAGTGGTCTTCTAATCTGGGACATGAGTAGCAGGGTATGAGTGTGACTCCCTCTTAAATTCAGTACCCAAAAGGTGTGTCGCGGATAGTGAGGATTCGAGCTCAAAGTGGATTACTTCAAGGGATGATTCATGATGTATTGGATAAAGTGGGGGAGCGCAACGATTAATGAGGTATTTCAAAGTCTGCTTTCTTTCATCACTGCTGGCTGATTGTTTTCACACGGTATTAACATGGAGGGTAAACCAGTATGGAAGGCATGTATATCAAATCAAATCAAATCAAATCAAATCAAATTTTATTTGTATAGCCCAAAATCACAATTTACACATTATCTCACTGGGCTTTGACAAACCGTACAGATGTGACATCCTCTGCCCTTAGACCCTCAAACCGGGTGAGGAAAAACTTATATAAGGATTTGATCATGACAGGGCTGAAGGCTCAATTTCATCATTGCGATGACTATAACTTCCTTGCTGACTAATATCAATATGATATGAACATAAGGGTTCATAGGACTCAGTTGACAAAAAAAACAAAAAAAACATCAATAAATACACATTTTTCATTTTAAATTTCTATTTATCTTTCAAGACTGATGTTGTTTGAGCTCATTTTTGGAGATAACTGCTATTTATATATATATAGTACTACTCCATATAACTTCGCAGAAGCAAATGTGTATGTACATGATCTTGATGGGGCGAGATGAAAGCATGAATTGCTAAGGTATAAGGTCCGCTAACCTAAATATCTAATTTCTGATGCAGTAAATGAACTCTTCCTTAAAGCAAATGTGGATCGTCTTGAGACGAAGCTTTCCTGTTGAGTTTTTCAAATGTGCTTTGCTGAACAATATAGGGTAAGGGGAAAATAAATAAAGCAATTTTGATTTTGAATAGACTGTCCCAACTTTCCCTAAACTTAGTCATTATTTGCATGCAATTTTAACCAAATCTCTAGCATATATTGATCAGGGGAGAGATTTTTTTTGTTCACTCTTCGGGAAGTACACATATTAAACTGTTCTAATTTAGCTCGTCCCAAACAAGCAAATAAAAATTATTCAATCAAAAGTGTGAAAAATAATCAGCATTGTAATGGCTTTCCATATTATGTATATATGCATATATGTATTACATGTATATGTCCGAGGATCGGATCGCCATGGCCCCTGCCTTTGACTGCCACCCGATCCACATAGCACCGGTCCTCTATGGCTACTCCTGTAGCTGGTGGGCCCACATGGGGTCAGACCCATGTCTCCTTTTCGGGCTGAGCCCGACCGGACACCATAGGCAAAGGTCCAGCCACCAGGCGCTCGCCCACGGACCCATTCCCTAGGCCTGGCTCCAGGGCGGGGTCCCAGTATCCCTCTGGGCAGGGTGCACAAGTCCTTGTTAGTCACCATCATAGAAGTCTTTTGAGGGGCGCTTTTTGTCTGGCCCTTCACCTGGGACCAATTTGCCCTACCAGGGGCAAACAGCCCCAGACAACATAGCTCCTAGGATCATTAGGGCACCCAAACCCCTCCACCACAGTAAGGTGGTGAAGAGAGAGCTGAGCCAGAAGGCAAAGCTTTCAATTTACCAGTCAATCTACGTCCCAACTCTCACCTATGGTCATGAACTCTAGGTAGTGACCAAAAGAATGAGATCGCGAATACAAGCGGCAGAAATTAGTTTCCGTCGCAGGGTGGCTGGGCTCAGCCTTAGAGAAAGGGTGAGGAGTCCGGACATAAGGGACAGGCTCAGAGTAGAGCCGCTACTCCTGCGCATTGAGAGGAGTCAGTTGAGGTGGTTCGGGCATCTGGTCAGGAGGTCTCCTGGAGGTCTCCCGGGGGAGGTGTTTCGGGCATGCCCATCCGGGAGGAGACCCCGGGGCAGACCCAGGACGCGCTGGAGAGATTATATCTCTTGGCTGGCTTTGGGACGGCTTTGTGTGCCCCCGCCCCCGGAGGAGTTGGTGGAAGTGGCTGGGGAGAGGAGCATCCGGATCTCCCTGCTCAGGCTGTTGCCCCCATGATCCAGACCCGGATAAGCGGCAGAAAACGAAACGAAACGAAAATGTTATATGTGAACTTAATCAATTTCACAATATGCATCCTGGAAAAGATACTGTTCAAATTTGTGTGTGCCCTCAGTCATGTCATGTTGTCTCCCTGAATAATCCACCTCTTCCTGCCTGTATAGTGTGCTATCTATCTGTTCACAGTCAACAATCTGAGACCTCCCAGAGTTGCTTTCCCTAACCTCTCACAGCCAGGCAGGACACAGCAGGAGAGAGAGAGGAGAAGCCAGACGAATCAATGCTGGGAACCAGTTCCGGTGGCAGGAGGCAGGAAAAGTTGAGGTCAGCAGAGCCTTGCAGTCACGCATCACTGTACTGAGGAGCTGGAGGATGCTGAGTTTGAACGGAGAATGAGGGAGTGGGAGGATGTTGCATGTAATGATGCCTGTATACGTAAGAGCTGAAATACCAGAGACAGAATACTATATTTGAATACCACTCAACTAGATGAAATGCTAAACAATGACTAGAACCTTCATGTTACTGTAGATGGACGGAAAAACTTACAAAATGTAAATATGAGTTTCTGTTCTTTAATGTATTCATTTGTTTATCATTTTTGTATCTTCTGTTCATATTCATGTTGCCCAGCGGATGAGTTTTTTATTATAATTTCAAAACTTTCCTGTTACTTTACTATAGGTATTTTCAAAATAAAACATTAGTTGAAAAACAACGATAATATAAGGCAGCCCTGCACACAGTCCACAAATGTGTTGATGTTTATCTGAAAATGCTGTGGCAAAATTTAAAGAGAATATTCTGTCATCATTTGCAACAATGCCATGTCTAAATTCATTTGAGGACTTCTCCCATGCACAGGTTGATGACCTTGTGATTAGCACTATGGCCTCACTGTGTTCAAATCTTGATACTGTTGCACCTCTGAAAAAGAAAGTAATAAAACAACTGGTTCTGTGGTATAATTCTCAAATTTGTGCCTTAAAGCAGACGTCACGGAAATTGGAAAGAATGTGGCGTTCGAGGAACTTAGAAGATTTTCACCTAGCCTGGAAAGAAAGCTTAAAGGTATAAATGTATAAAAAAGCTCTCCGCAATGCTAGAAGCTCATATTACTCAGCATTAATAGAAAAAAACAAGAACAACTCCAGGTTTCTCTTCAGCACTGTAGCCAGGCTGACAGAGAGTCATAGCTCAGTTGAACCATTGATTCCCTTTGCTCTCAGCAGTAATGATTTTATGGGCTTATTTACAAATAAAATTATAACAATCAGAGAAAGAATTCATCAGTTCTTACCTACATTAGGCAGTAATGTTCTATTAAATACAGCAACTTTTGAAACGACCGCAACACCTATTTTACATTTGGAGTCATTTTCATCTCTGAATCTGTCAGAGCTAGCTTCTATAGTTTCATCATCTAAACCATCTACTTGTCTTTTAGACCCAGTACCGACTAGGTTCTTTAAAGATATTTTTTATTTAATTAACACGTTCATTCTAGATCTGATCAATTTGACCTTATCTTTGGGTTATGTACCACAGACTTTTCAGATTGCAGTTATCAAACCTCTACTCAAAAAACCTGATCTTGATCCAGATGTTTTGCCTAATTATAGACCCATATTGAAAAGCATCGAAAAAGCAGTCGCAAACCAATTATGTGACCATCTGCATAGGAATGGCTTATTTGAAGAGTTTCAGTCAGGATTTAAAGTTCATCAGAGCACAGAAACAGCACTGGTTAAAGTTACCAATGATATTCTAATGGCTGCAGACAATGGATCAGCTGCCATACTTGTCCTGTTAGATCTTAGTGCTGCATTTGACACCATTCACCATAATATTTTATTACAGAGACTGGAAAATGAAATTGGGATTAAAGGAACTGCATTAAGATGGTTCAAATCATATTTATCAGATAGATATCAGTTTGTCTATGTTAATAATAGCTCCTTCTCACGCACTATAGCTAATCATGGAGTTCCACAGGGTTTGGCACTTGGACCAATCCTTTTCACCCTATATCTGCTTCCTTTAGGCAACATTATCAGGAAGCACAGCATCAATTTTCACTGTTATGCAGATGATATTCAGCTGTACTTATCAATGAAGCCAAATGAAGTTAGTCAGCTCGTCAGACTACTGGCATGTCTTGAAGACATAAAAGTCTGGATGACCTGTAACATTTTACCTTTAAATTCAGACAAAACTGAAGTTACTGTACTTGGCCCTAAGCACCTCTGAGAAACTTTATCTGATCATCTAATCAGTCTGGATTGTAATAAGTAAGGCCATTGGTTACTGAAATTACTCCAAAGCACTTGTTGTGAGCACTTTCCTAGAGGAACTATTTTCTTTCGGGCGAGCTAATGTTATAGCTCAGTCGAAGAGGACACTATTAATTTTTACATCCTGTCCTGTTATGAGCACATGCTCTGTGGATTATCTTGAGTAACTACATCATGAATTCTGGAAAGAGACAATGCTGATGAGTTTTCTAAATGTATTTTTTTGACACTTTGAGCACCACATTGTCCCATTATATTGGAGAGAAGAAATCTCTACAGTCGATATCTCTAATTTTTTTTTTTTTTTTTTTTTTTTTTTTTTTTTAATTAAAGTTAGTAAATTAAAATGCTGAAAATATTTTAGTTTATGTGCAATGAGCCTAGAACATATGTTCACTTTTTTATATAACTGAAGTAAAATAACAATATTTACATTTTTTGACATGCACTCGATGGTAAACAGCTGTACAATGAAGAATTTGGAGGTTTGATTTTGGGAGGAATAGTCCCTTTAACTTTTCTTTGGTTTTGAAATGTTTTATCGGAAGCACTTAAAGAAAAGCACACGTGCAAATATATAAAGTAAACATGAACACAAAGCTGAGACTGCAGATTTTCTTTAATACTCTATACCCCAGCAAGGTGTCTGCTGCTCTCAACCAAATGAGCGGAACTGAAGCACAAGCATGTGTACCCTCAGAGGCCTACCGTGTCAATTAAATGGCACCCAGTCAATCAGCCCAACCCACCACCAAAACTGAGCAGCATCAACAATGAGTCCCACCCCCATCCCATCCTTTATTTCAAACTGCAGCAGGGATAGATAAAATACCTAATCTTTAAATTCCAGATTCCCGGGCCCTTTGTCTGTGTGCCAGGGATTTGGAGAGAGGCCAAATGGGATTAAAAAAAATGCCATATTTGTGAGAGCTTGAAAAGACTGTTTAAGAGTCAAAGGCAGATAGAAAAAAAACAGCTGAATAAACACATTAAAATAAATGACCTCTGATCTGAATTAATTAAAGAGGAAAAAGTGCTCAGTGACTTTTTTTTATCTAAGTGGTATTGATTATCTAATAAGGAGTCAGATTACTGTGTACTCCTCAGCTGCTGCTTTGGAAAGCCTGAAGAATGTGTATTGATTGTGAATGATTAAGAACACGACAAGAAGGATGATTTTTTTTTTTTTTTTTTTTTCCAGAGCACAGAGAAAAGCAAAAGTGCCTGAATCCATTTCCTGTGATCACTGCATATACATAATAATGGTGGCATTATTACAAAATCTCCTCTGCTCACGTGGCTAAGTTTCTACATAAAAAAGCCAAATTGCCTTTAATGGACAATTATTTCAAGAAGCACATGAAATGACATGAAATTTCAATTTTGGTCTGGAGATACAAGTGAAGCACAATTCTGGCAAAACTGTTAGTACAAAAGGATGTGATATAAAATAGCTGCCATCTTATGACTGGATGAAGAAAGGGGGCTCAAAAGGCCCTATTCTCTCTACAGGCGCCCTATCACTGCCTCCAGCCGATGCCATTAACTTACGCCTCACTGAGTAACCGTGCTTAGATTAGCTTTCTCATTTTATAGCTCGCACAAGCATACACACACACACACACAGAAACACACAAACATACACACACACACAGTTGAGTGTTTAGTATAGGGATAATAGCAATCGCTTGGAGCACCAAGCAAAACACCAATGCAACAAACTAGCATGGCGCTGGAAATGACAACATGCAGCAGCAATTGTGTGGTGTGGTGCGCTGTGACAGGTTCTGTCTTTAACTTAAAACATAGAAAAGTCTTCATTGTCTTGATGCTCATTTGTAATATCTCTGTAAGGTAGCATGATAAAAATTGATACACACTGACACGTTTCATCAGTTGGATTCACATAACATGGAGAAAAACAACAACAGTAAAAATGCAGATTCCACACTGGACTGGTGGAGCTCTGTGACAGAACACTAGCCACATCCCAATTTTCAAACTAAATCTGTTATGGCCTCAGTTGCAATTTCAATCAAACACAATGAAAAATGGTTTGAACACAAAGTTAAGAACTCAAAGTACAAATGAAAGACAACAGTGTTAGAGACTTTATAAGCTTTACCTTCACTGCAGAAACGGCCCTTGTATTCTGTTTTGGAGCAGTCGCACACTGGTTCTCCATCCACCACTGAGCAAGTCCCACCATTTTCGCATGGGTTCACAGTGCACCAGCCCTCTGACTCCAGGGGCACTTTAAGGCTTCCCAAAAATAGGGGTTGTGAGATGCCATATTTGAGGTCTGTAATTATACCCCTGAAGGGCTGCATGTTTTGAACTGTAGGCAGTGTGAGCACACTGTTGTGGATATCCTGAGGCACTCCGCCCAGAAACAGGTCGCTGACTATTTTCATGAAGAGACGCTGAGGGCGCACCTCATCTGCTTTGGCCTGGCCATCCAGCACCAGCACTGTGCGCTGGTTATATCTGCTCAGAGTGGCACAATGCCAGCTGTTGTCATCCACCCGTCTGTCAGACACCACTGTGGTCTCAGCACAGTCGATGCTGAAGCGCAGCTGCAGTCGGCTCTCCACCACTGACAGCTGCAGAAAGTCACAGTAGCCTCCGTCATCGAAATACAGCAGCAGCGCCTCCGAGGCCTCTGTCTTGAACTGGAAGGTGAGGTCACCGCGGGTACTGGCGTCCCAGCAGAGGTAGCGTGCCCACTGACCTGGTGTGCCCAAAAATTCCAGTCCCAGACATGTGCTGAAGAACAACACCTGCAGAGTGATAGAAAAACCTCCAAGATCCATGTCTGCAAAAAATTGTATTACTCCATGTAGTTGTGGAGGGGAAATCAATACAGTGGAATTTCACAATTTAATCTAGAGAAAGGGCCGTGATATATTCACATACATTTTTTTTATAAAAATAGGTTTTTAAAAGGGAAAAGGGCAGTATTGGGAGAACAGTCGTTGGGGTTAACAGTCTTAAGGTCAATCACATCAGTGACCTGTGTAGGAGGAATGGAGGAGTTGCTGTTTTCCTCCATCAGATGGAGACGAGAAAGTGACGTTATATTTTTTTTTTTTTTTTACACAGAGCAGATGCTATGAAGACTCAAGGTGCACAGTCTGATGGAATGGACTTCTCTGGGTATCAGCCAAATTTCATCCTTCATGTTGTCTTCTTTGAAATGTAGCTAACAGGGGATCCACTGGCCTCCCTCAGTTCCATCACTGTCAGACAAACAAAGGCAGGGTTTTACAATGAGCCCATTAGCATCAATATTTACTGCAGCACACATTGTTGGGGTTTTCTTGGTATCTAAAGCTAATGATAACAGAATATGTGTACAATCTAAATGTGACAGTACATAAGTATAAAAGCATCAGTTCTGCTGCTATGGCTATGCACTGTTTCACAGACTGCATGCATAGAGACAAAGCAATTAAAGATGTTAAGTAAGTAGTGAACTTATCTACAAGAGATTCAGAGTAAAAAACAAAACAATACGTAAGTACAGTCCAGAACGCATAGAGGCTTAACCCTACGGGTTCTGAAATAAAGAGAAATAAGAATAAATAAAAATGCAACCAAACAACCAAACAACCAAAATGCTAGAAAGAACGGTAAATACAACAAACTGGCTATGTCAGAGCAATCAGACTTTAACACACAGGGTAGGACAGGTTAACAAGACACAGGTGAAACAAATAATGGTTGGACAAACAATCATGGCGGAAGTAGAAGCCAGAAAATATGACAAGACACATTAGGATAGAAACTTCAGAAATAAAACAGGTATCAAAACACCTTAGAGCAGAGTTGTAACGTGCTTGTGTAACAGAGTTAAAAATGTAGTCTACTGATATATGTGCTTTTCGACAAAATAAAGCAGTCTTGTTTTATAAATGTGATTGGGAGCCCCCTTTGGCCATATGGTGTACTGCAGATCTGCTGTGCGTACTCCCGTGTTGTTTCCCTACCCGATCAGAGAAGCGCGATGCTTTGGGTCCGGTAGGTACACTGTAATAAGCAATGCACTCTATATATTAGTTTTCTGATGGCAAAATGATTTTTAAGTTGATAACTTCGACATATCCCATGTGTTATATTATTTCTCATGCATTGTAACGATCTGGGTGAATTTTTGCAGAAAGTCAGAAAAAAAGTCAGACAGAAAGTTTGTTAATGTTTTCCTTTTGACCGAGTTTCTGAATACTGATGTTAACATGACTAGCCATAAACTCCGCTACCAACGTCCATGCTTTTAATGTATTGTTGATCTAGCATGCACGGATTGAACTGTTCAGTTAAATATGCGAGACGACAGAGAATGTTGAGTATTCCCGAATGCTAATTAGCTGTCATTCCATGTGTGCAAACATTCTGTCTGGCGTATCTCGCTTGCTAGCAAGCTCTAATAGTGTGATGTAATGGGATATTGAAGTAGTAACGTAGCCTATGTAATACAATGCAAGTCTTTATATTTTGCTTGTGCAGATGCTGTATACATGTACACCACAGCCTGAAGGCAATGTTTTGTTTTATATTTCCAAGGTATGTTGTTCCAAATATGAAATGTAGTTAGGTCATGATTAACTGATGTAACTTTATGCACTCATGGTTATGCCCACTCAGTATGGGAAGTTATGATTATGATTAAGAACAAGATACTTTCTAATGACCAGTCTTTAGAGGGCTGTGTAATAGATTATCTGTTAAGGTTTAAACGTTTGAATTCAATGTCTCCTCATTATGTTTCCAAAGGCTTCAGGTGTAAGTGTGCTTACACCTCCTTAAAAAGACAAAAAACATCTTGGGGGGGGCGGGGATCTTTGAGGAGTACTTTTGATTTGGCACAAATCCTGAAATTATGGAGTAGGAAGGATTTATGACCTCTATTGCAGTCAGCCCACAAGGTGGCTGGGTTCAACCTTAGAGATAGAGTGAGGAGCTAGGTGAGGACATCTGGGAGGACCTCAGATGGAACTGCTGCTCCTCCACATTGAGAGATTTGGTCAGGTTGCCTCCTAGACGTCTCCCTGGGGAGGTTTTTCAGGCATTCCCATCCGGGAGGAGGCCCCGGGGCAGACCAAGGACACACTGGAGAGATTATATCTTTCGGCTGGCTTAGGAACGTATTGGTGTCCCCCCAGAGGAGTTGGTGGAAGTAACATCTGGATCTCCCTTTTCAGACTGTTGCCCCCAAACGAACCAACAAAGTGTAGTCAGCCACCAGGAGGTGATTAAGGTGCTTTGGCTTCACTTTGTAATAACTTTTACCTAAGTACTTTTAAGACACACTTCACCATATTTCAAGATGAATCAATAACTGAGCTTAAATAATTTCCCCAAATTAAAGATAACATCATTATGCCTTAAGGTCAGCATTATTGTACCTCAGCATACTTTAGATAGAAATAGGCTACATCTATATCTGCATTAATCGCTCATTAATTTAGCACACTATGTGACAAACATGCCTTGGTGTTAAATGATTAACAGTTGCCATCATTTTGTACTATATCAAAACAGATTTGTAAGTATATTTGCTCATAATTATATAATAACATTTTGAAAGAAGGCCCTTTACTTGTATCTGACGGTATCTGTTGTATTGATTTATTTGTACTATTATTTCAGCCAAAAAAAAACAATAGTTATCTCACTATTGACCTCACGTGTTTATTTAAATGCCTGTCAAACTGTGAATCATTCTGAATAACATGTTTCATGTCATTCTGAATAGCAACTCCGGGAAACAATGACTTTTATTTATTCCTTTAATTGGTTAAAAGAGAAGATGAGCATAAAAACAAAACCTTTAAAATATCTTCAAATTTAAAACCAAAACACTCAATGTTCTCACTGGAGAATGATTAAGACATGACGTCAGTGCGCACACAGGCAGGGACAGCTGTGATAAATGACTACAGTTAACACAAATTGCAGGTAGGCTTCGTTGTAACACACAACATGCAGCTTGTAAAAAGAACAGTTTGGTTTTATTTCAGTGGACTATTGCAGCTAATATGTCCTGTACTGCTGGCAGTCACCAATGTTAATTAAAATTGTCTCTTATATTGTTGCATTTTTCCCTTTTTCGAGAAGGAGTTATCAGTCATCTATTGCGTAAATTAGCCTCATTATTCTCATCAGTCAGCTAGGTACACCGCTTTTATCTGATGACCAGCCTGCACAGACAGCTTTCTGCACAAAATAGCCTACTACAGTAATATGTTATGCCTGAATGTTATTATTTTTACAAAGTCTACTCTAATATTGATACAAAAAAAATGTAAAACCGTATTTACATACTTACTATTTTTAATTTCCATAAATATAAAAAGCTACATATTTTCCTATGCTATTTACACATGTAGATGGATTCCCTTTTGCATGGATTATGAAGGCACCTCTGATCATGTGCACTTTTTAGCACACACTTGTTTATTTATGGGGTTTAGGTTAATTGGTCACTCTAAATTGCCTGTAGGTGTGAACGCGAGTTTGGATAGTTGTTTGTCTCTCTATGTCAGCCCTGCGATGAACTGGCGATTTGTCCAGGGTGACCCCGCCTTCACCCGACGATGCTGAGATAGGCTCCAGACACCCCCCCACAACCCCTAACAGGATAAGCAGTAGAAAATGGATGGAATAGAGGAGCAATATTGAGACAAAAAGCAAGGTCTTAGACATTATGGATGACTTATGGATGACCAAAATTTAGACAGTAATAATTGCAAATTATTTTTTATTCTTGGGTACTTTATTCTATTGTCATTATAGTAAGATTACATATTATTGGATGTTGTATTTATAATATTATGTCATTGCTGCTTTTAAATAAAGTATTAGACACCAATCATGTGTGCTCTGGTGCTGGAATAACAATCAAAAACTAAGTAAGAAGGCCTGCATGCCTATAAGAATAAATAAACACTGCAGCTTTAAAAATGAATCTTTTTACTGTTACTACTATTTGTGTTTGTGTTGACTGTTAATCACACTATCCATTCGAAATGGTTACTGCTGTTTTTGTTAGCACATTAAGGAGATGTAGTGATGTAACGAACTACCAGTGTAATGTCCTAACTGTCAACTACTCCCTCGTCTCCATAGCTAAAACCTACGTGAAGAAATATAGTCAAAATGGAACAAATTTGTCATTCAAACACCCAGAGATATATTAGATATACTGGGAAAAACAGGTTACATCTTCTTCCCTCACCAAAAAAACTGAAACTTCACATGGACTCTTTTTATAAGACAAATATTGGATTAAATCCTCCAAATTTTGGCAATGCAGGGACACAACAAGCTGATGATTCTTTAATGATTTAAAGTTTTAAATGTATATGAGGAATGTGTAAAATTTATGTGCTATTGTTTTTTG
>KV751388.1:242801-260309 GCA_001698575.1 Mola mola | reverse complement strand
ATATCATATTGAAGAAAATATGAACTTGAACTGTTTTGTTTAACGCTGTACCTGTAATGTTTTCAAAGCTGTACAGACTCACACTAAGATATATTTCCTTTATTTTTGCTCTAATCAGAGCTGTTATCGAACCTTCTGTTGCTGTTATCAGCAGCTTCTTCTTCAGTGCTGCTTATCAGCCTTCTACTAGAGATATTAACCAATCACACCACAGCTACTTCCTTGGACACACCTTAGATGGTGTGTGTGTATTTTATTATGTTTAAGATTTTGACATTTTTGTATATTAAAATTTGACTGTCAGGATGAATGTCATGTTTCTCTCCATCAAAGATTATTACACCTAATCCCCAAAATATTTCAAATCATGCTTTTTTTGAAGGTTTCAAAATACAAAAAAACTCATTCTGTCACCAGCTGAAATCTTTCAATTTATTGCTAGTTTTGTCCTTAACGTTTTTAATAGATTTTCCTTTCATAATGGTCTCAAATTTAAAGGGGGAAGTACTAAAACACTAGGACAAACTATCAACTCCATGCAGCTTGTGTGCAAAAGATCAGCTGACAAAATATTTCTTACATTAACAAAAACAGATGTTATTTAATCCTGCAGCAGGAGAGTTTTTTATTGGCTGGATCACTGACTCGGCCTCACAAATTCACACATTCACACTTCCCCACTCTCATTGCAAATGCATCATTTTCACTCTGCTACAACCTCTGTGTGTGTGTGTGTGTGTGTGTGTGTGTGTGTGTGTGTGTGTGTGTGTGTGTGTGTGTGTGTGTGTGCGTGTATTTTGTTGCAGTGTGGGGAGCATCAAGGGTTAAAAAGGCTAAACGGCATGGATCATTGTTCTCTGTGAAAGGTTCCTTTGACGAAGCCCACAGGGACGAGTCCACATACACACACTGACAAAAGGCGGCGGCACTCTGGATCCTATTAACAAGCATACAGACTCGTATGGCGGGCGTGTGTGTATGTGTGTGTATGTGTGTGTATGTGTAAAAGCAGCCGCCCTTGTGTTTAAATGGATGCCACTTGCCAATAATTTTACAGCAGGTGCCTTTGGTCACCAAACACACACACGTTCAGTAATGCTGTCAAGGCGCAGTAACAACATGTCCTCCACCGCTCACAGATAAGATCTCAAAGCCCACACTGCAATTTATTTTTGCAATTGGCTCATATGCTGAAGCACAGATACATTGACACTGGAGTTTTTATGCCTTACAATAGATTCATAGAGGTACCATTTTCTTCTGCCATTTCTTCACTGCTGCAGTAGTACATGCCAAAAATCATCTGACCAGGACATGCAACCTGATGGTGGAGGGTGGGGGTGGGGGAAGTGATTTTCTACCTCATCCATTCCCACTCAAGCTACTCGTCCTCTTCATCACGTTGCAAACACACACTTCAAGTCAGAGGCAAACCGTTCGACAATCAGCCATCTTAGGCTGATCTCATCTCTCCGAGTCTCCCCTGTCTCTCTGTCGATGTACTGAATGTGTTCTTGTGATACACTATAATCTCTAGAAAAGCTGCAGAAGACTATTAGAAAGAAATGGATGTTTGAGCTGCTCTGCTGATGTACAGCAGGTTCATCATTAGGTTGATGTGAAAATCAAACAAATTTTCTGGCATCATACGATGGTAAAATCATCATTAAATCATTATTTTGGCTAATCAATCCTAAATGTGGTTGGTTAAGGCAAAAATCCTCTAAGCAGAGAGCAGAAAAGTCAAAACTGCTGGAGAAAAAATATCTTGCAAAATTTTATATCAGCAGTGGTTCCGGAGTTGATTTCTCACAGGCCTCCTCTCTCTCTTTTCACCGCCGTCGTTGAGCTCATTTTCATCCAAAAAAAAATAATCAAACAGCTGATTTATTGACATTTTAGTGACATTTTTTTGCGGTGATTTTTTTTTTTTTTTTTACTGGCAAATCAGTTTTTCACAGCTGATGCCCAAATATAGACTAATAGAAAGGCAGGTAAATGTAAACTGGAAAGCTCCGTTCAAGCGTACAATAGAAGCTGTGTGTGTGTGTGTGTGTGTGTGTGTGGGCACCGTGTTTTTCTCCAGCTACTCTGCAGGCAGGACACGCCTTCTCTGGGTTCTGTGGTTCTGCTGCAGCACCCTTCACGGCATTACATCACCAAACTATAGAGCAGCCAGCACCCCACAAACGCCTGTGTAGACGCCGTGCGCGACCCCAGCACTGTACATTCAATGACGCATTCAAGTACATGGATCAAACACCACGGCAATATCCGCATACAAGACTCAGCACACTCTCTGTGTCATATAAACACACACGCAAATGACTGCGGAGCGCGCACTAAATATCATACACGCGCCCACCATCAACCAAGGCTTGTATGCGCACACTTCCAGCCTCCAACACATAGCTACACACTTACACGACGACCAGCGCACAAACCCACAAACCCACAAACCGGCACCAGCAGACGCTTACATAACTCAACAAGGCCCGTCCCGTGTCTTCCTTTAAAATGGCTTCTTTGTTGCGTTTTCTGCCATTTTTGTCATCTTGCGTCTTGACAACACTGTCATTGGCCCAGCAGCACTTACATGGCTGGGCATTTTTAGGCCTGGTGTATACGGATAAGTGCAACATTTCAACTCAAATCATAATAAAGATAAACAATACGGTAAGCTAAATCACTTAGAAAATAAACAAACTGTAATATGGCCCCGACAGAGAGGCAAATTAAAGATATGGAAAAACAGAATATTGAGTAAAATCCTGCGTAATATCTGGTTCTGTCCACCCAGTGGGATTACTGTTACCTTGAGAGCCCTTGGTTTTTTGCGCCCGATTTGTGAGCGCAGTTAATCGGTCGCCAACCAAAACCAGGAGAAAAAAAGAGTAGGACAGCCAAATTACCCTAAAGAGGTTTCAGTTCTACCCCGACGACCTTAAAAACACGGCAAGGAAAACGGGAGGGAAGATTAAATCAATGGTATGCGTGCTCTAAGAGCTCCTAAATATCAGAAATATATTTTATATCTGCATTTTGCCACACATTTATTGCAATATTTAATCATCGGTGTGTCGGGAAAAAAATCTGAATATTTCTGAGCAATGGAAAGGCCGGATCTGGGCAGGGATAATAAATAGGTCATGTCTGTATGCTGAATGGAGCAGGTAATGGAGCACCTTTAGGCCCGTTTGTAGACAGAACAGACGCATTGTGGGTCACGCCCATCCAAAAGACCGTTTCCAGGAGAGAGAAAATTTGCCGGATTAAGAGTTCCCCCTGCGTAAAATCATCTAATCCTATTAACTCTTAAAATCCAACACATCGTAACGCGAGCCGCAGCGAGGCAGAAAAAATATAATTGTCATCCTCTTGCCCAGTTCTTTCCGCACCAATTTAGAGTCTGATACACCTTTTTGTCGTCATTTTTCAGCAAGGCTTCCGATGCGACAGTGAAAGGCGTCAGAGAGAGGCCTGGACACCATCGGCAGGTGGTGGATTTTCACCGCATTAAGGCCTTGTGTTTCTCCCGTAATGCAAACTGACAAATGTGCTCTTACAAACGTGCATTCTGACACACTGGGGCCACGCGGCGATCATTTAAATTAAAACTCCTGTCTGTAACTGGATTTGAGACTGATCCAACCAAATAGGCCCAGACTGTGAGATTTTCACAAACGGATTGATGAAGAATGGAGAAAAGTCTGTCATACAGGGCAGATTTTTAAAAATAATGTCATATTTTTTTGTTGTTCTTTGAAGAGCAGTCCCACTTCAGCCACCAGGGAACGGAAATGATCACCAGAATCAGTCACTTACGCACACATCACAAACGTCACGTTTGACGGCTACGTTTCTTTACAATTTACATACATTTTTTTTCATGTTAGCGCGAATTCTAACATGAACATTTTACATTTAGATGCGCATTTAAAGACTATATATTATTGTGATGTGATCTGGAAATGAAAAATGTGGTAATATAAATCTGATCCATGTGAAATGGGAGAAATATATATATATATATATAAGCAAGGTGGAAAACGGATAATGGTGGAATGTGACTTACACGCATGGAGGTCGTGTATAAAACTACAGAATGCTCAAATTACATCTAAAAAAATTGCATTTATATTTAAGAGCGCGTTGATGTTGTTCGTCGGACGGAGAGGGGCGTGCGCACGTGTCAGGGGGAATTAGTTTGACATTTTATCATGAAGCCGCAGACGAGAACAATGCGCGGATACCGGACACCTGGCGTTCACGTTATGTATTATTCATCACCCGCAAAACACAGCGGAGGAAGGAAGCCCTGCAGGTCGAGTTTTCTCTAAAACACACTGATGTGGTTTATATTTGACACACGGGTGCATCACATTTCTGTATCTGTATCTGTAAGAAAAAATAAAGTTGGGACGCAATGAACAATTAACACTGCCTCAGAGGAGCAGTGGAATGGTGCACAAGCTTGTTCCAGTGTCTGCTCCACCGGGGGAATTTAGAGGCCATTATGTCAGAAATTCCCCTTTTGAATCCCACAAACGCCCTCACGCCTTCAAGGAGACTCGTACCTCCGCACAGCCCGCCGCGTCCCCTGTTCCGGAGCGCCCCAAGTAAATTAAGAGCCGTAAAACTGGCAATTTCCGAGATATCTGTGAGTCTCGAGACGAACCTGAAGCCTCTGTACCTCATATTCCCCCGGAGGCTTCTCTTCAGTCTGAACGCCAAAAACTGTTAGACGTTCCTGCGCACCGACATGAACATGAACAGACTGAGGAAATAAAAAAAAAATACTGACCTTTTTGAAACAGTGTACAAGTGTCAAAACCCAGCTGTATACTCCACAGAGCCGTAATGTTTATTGTTTTTCTTTAAATCCAGGTTTATGTTTGCACCAGCAGTGATCTCCGCTGCTGACGGTGCTGGTGCTGGTGCGTTGCTGGTGCGGTGCTGCGGGGCGGTGAGCACCGGGCGGTACCGGGCTGCTTTATCGCTCCTCACAGGTGCGTCGACAACGGTACATCATAGGTACAAAAACCTGCTGTTAGCTCCGTGCGACTCGCAGCGGCTGCAGGCAAGGGACGCACGCGCGGACACACACGTACGCATGCACACACGGGCCACTCGGGTCCGCCCTCTGCTCGGCACCAGCACACGACATTTAAATGTGTGTACAGGCTCGTGAGCGGGGTCGACACACACACCCCCAAACACACACACGTGGCTGTGCCTTTCGGGTTGTTTTGAAGTTCTGAGTCTGGTGTTTATTACTGTGGCTCAGTTATAGATTATCCATCCATCCATCCATTTTCTACCATTTATGAGACTTTATAATTAGTCTGCATGTGTGGTCACCTGTTGATGTATACTGCTCAAATAATTTCCCATTTACAAGCTAAAATCTCTCCCTCTGACATAGTATAATTTCTACAATACCTCATGACAGAGGATGATGATGTAATGAAAATATAAAGATGAACGGACAGAACTTACTTTGAGTTGTCAGAGCGCCAGCATCAGACAGAAAATGGTGATGTATTAAAAGTGAAATAACTGCAAAAGATGAAAACTGCTTCATGATGTGATGTTACAACATCTAGATGTTGTAACTACCCCTCCGTAATCACAATGAGGCAGGTGGAACTGGGCTTCTCATATTTGTGTAACATTTTTATTGTCTTCTGTTATTTTTTTTTTTCTTAAAACACAAGATGTTGAGATAGGCTCCAGCCCACATTTTAGATGATCTTAGTTGATCTTTTAGTTGATTCTGTCCACACATATACTAGGGTATATATCACAAATCTCTAATGTATGACTTACAGAGTTTTTGGAGAAATATTACCAGAGTTCCAGACTAAAGAAATATGTAAATCATTCTCTTTAAATCAGTTTTCCTGCTGGACACTAGATGTCTTCTCTTTTACCATGAAGTTCATTCCCTCTGTTGGTGACTGCAAATTCAAGTTTCCACATTTGTGCTTGCTGAAAATTAGACAAGGATTGACTCCCAAACTCTTTCTGGCGTCAAAATTCATGCCTGTAGGCCCCACCCTTTCAAGTCAGATTTTCACTGAGAAAAAGCATACTATAGCGTCAGACTCTGCGCATACAAAATTATACACCACGTCCAGCAAGAAGAAGAAGAAGAAAAACACATTTTGTATCTGGGGGAGTGCTTTAAAGAATCAAGGTCATAGTTATTAGAAACTGTCCATGACTTTTAGTACAAGACAGGATTTGTACAGTGATCCAGTCCAAGCTCTCCTCTCAGGTAACACAGCAGAAAAGAGCTTAGAAGACAAGGTTGTCTGTAGTGTTGACTAAATCCAGCAACAAAGAGCTCACAGATGGTTTCAAAGTGAAGGGCAAGCCTACAAATTAAGTAAGATTAAATTAAGAGATGACATAACAAAAAGTAGAAATGATACTGATGAACTACTGATGAACTTCATTCTTCTTTGACTCGATCTCCAGCTGGTTACTTGCTCTTAACCCTTAACAGCACACCCAGTCATCTCAGAAAAAATATTTTTCAGTCAGGACAGCATACAATACTTACTGTGTCAATATGACGCACCTTATCATGCCCCCCTTTTCGTTCTTTATATTGCTTCATGCAGACTAAAACTATGATGACTAACTGACATATCTGAAACCAGTCAAGTTGAGGGTTTCCAGAATTTCAAATCATCGAGGAAATGAATAGATGTATAAAGCACGTCACAGCAAAATAAGTGTCTTGAGGTCTGATTTTGAATTTAAATTTTACTTATAATAAATATTTATTTTTTAGTATTTAGTGATGTTTCTTTAAGGTGTTATCGTAAACACCTTGAAGAACCTTAAGTAAACCTTAAGTGAACCAATACCGAAACTGAAAGAGGACACTGTTGTGCAAAAGAGAAAAAAACTTCATCATATTAATTATGTATTTTTCCCTTAATATAATATAACCTCACTTCATTTCAAGTTAAATCATTTTGTCCCTGCTGGATCCTATAGGAATGATGACTAAATTTTCCAGTGGTTGGATAATAACAAGTTTGAGCTGTTGACGGACTTGATCTGAACTTGACTCTGTAACTCCCAAAATTTAAGAAAAAAAAATGCTTTATCCAGATTAAGTTGGCTCAAGACACATCTCTAGTTAAAAAAACAAAACAAAACTCATGCAAATCGGTCCAGTAGTTTTTGCGTTTTTTGATTAGATAGAAACAAACTCTCAAAGAGCAACACGTAACCTCCTTGTTGAAGGCAAATATACTGTATCTGATCTTTCTCCCTATTTTACAGATATTAACTTTGTGGATTGTCAGATAATGCCTTTTCCATTTATAACTTCATCAATATATGTCAATATATCTGTGAGTAGCTCATTATTTGCTCTGTCACCATAAGGGCACTACAGCCTTCCACTCACAGCATTGTCTCCTTTTATCTTCCAGGCTGATATGCCAGCTAATAAGCTAGTTGTTGCACTTCCTCTCGATTTTGATGGCCTTTATCTCCCCTCAAACACTTCCAGGGTTCTCTCTCATTTTTCTCTCTATCATTTTTTAAAGCCCCAAAAGGACAAAATTAGTTTGTATCGCTACGTAACTAGTTTCTCTAAATATATTTACTCTCATGATACATCTCTTGATGAAACAAAAATGACAAATCCTTACAAAAAACTTGTAAAAAAAAAAAAAGTATGTACAATAATCTTTGGCAGAACACTAACATGCCCCCAGGTGGCTCAACATCACCCTCTCCTCTGACGGCTCTTGGCTGAAGCCCATGTTGACACATCTTGTTGGTGGATCTCATAGTGACCTTAGAGCAGCTACAAAGAAAATTATTCATTCATTCATTTTCTACCGCTTATCCCGTTAGGGGTCGCGGGGGGGGGGGGCTGGAGCCTATCTCAGCATCTTGGGGCGAAGGTGGAGTGCACCCTGGACAAGTCGCCAGTTCATCACAGGGCTGACATATAGAGACAAACAACCATCCACACTCACATTCACACCTACGGGCAATTTAGAGTGACCAATTAACCTAACCCCCAGCTTTGCAAGTTTTTGGAATGTGGGAGGAAGCCGGAGTACCTGGAGAGAACCCACACAGACACAGGGAGAACATGCAAAATCCACAGAGAAACATCCTGACCCAGAATCGAACCCAGGACCTTCTTGCTGTGAGGCGACAGTGCTCACCACTGTGCCGCCTTTGGTTAATTGTAGAAAAAAAAAACCACACAGACACACCCACAAACAAACAAACAAACAAAAACAACAACAACAAAAAAACATGTAGTCGTAGGTTTACGAAAAAAAAATAAGTTGCACAGTTATCTTTTCATCTTTTCAATTTCTCTGAAACTGACACTGACAGATTTATCTTGAAAGTACATTAAATTCTTATGCTTTTCTGTCTGATGATGAGGGGTAGGTATACTTTGTGCATCTGGATGAGACATGAGGGCCAGCATCAATATCTGACTCACTGTGGGGGAAAACAGACTGGTGTTTGACAAAATGTATCTTTCTTTGCATGAAGAAATATTCCACTTAAATATTATTATGCAATCCATTCATATCCAAGGTCATATTATACTACCGTTTCACATTATAGATTTTGACACCTGACCCATTTTCACCACAGTGAGGTTATCAGATGAAATCGTGACAGTAGGACAGACGTCAGTGCGGTTGGCAGGAGACTCATCCAACAGAGCCTTACATCATTTCGATAGATAAGGAGTAGTGATGTGTCGGTCGCGAATGAAACGGCTCTTAGAGCCGGCTCTTTGAAGTGAACGACGGGAGCCGGCTCCTTATTGAGAGCCGTGTTTTGTTTTGTTTTTTCCCCCTTTCTCTCACCCTCTCTCTCTCTCTCTCTCACTTTTTTTCTCTTTTTTCTCTTGCGCTGAGCAGAGGGGGGAGGGGCGGCAGTTACACTCGCAGCAGCAGTTGCACACGAACAGAGCAGGAGAGAGAAAGAGAGCCAGGGGCAACTAGAAGAGACAACATCGACACATTAGAAAGGTATAGTAAAGAAAATGAGTGACACCAGGAAAAGAAGCAAAATCTGGAACCATTTCAATTTTATTGACAATACAAAGGCAGAGTGTAGAGTCTGCAAGAAAAGAATATCATATAGAGCCGGCTCCACAAACAACCTGCACAGGCACCTGAGAACTGTCCACCCATCAGTGCAATGGGAAGATAAAACACAGTCAGTTGAGTGTGATATTAATGAAGGCGCCAGTGTGTCTACTGCAACTGTTGCTGCTGCTGCTTCTGCTGCAGTATCTACAGCATCATGCAGTACACCACCACAACCACCTAAACCTACAACCCAGAGCTCTATGAGACAGTTTTTGCAGAAGTCTGTTTTCCCAGCAAGACAGAACTCAATTGATGAAGAATTGGCAAAAATGATTGCACTTGATTTCCAACCATTTTCAGTTGTGGATGATAAAGGATTCAGGAAATTTATTCATGCACTCAATCCAATGTATGCAATTCCAAGCAGGAAAACATTCTCCCCAAAAATCATCCCAGGGCCATCCGACAGAGAATGTGCATCACTGCAAGAGAGGGTTAAAAAAAGCCACAGCAGTCTGTCTAACAACTGACAGCTGGACATCCCAAACCACCACATCCTTCTTGTCAGTAACGTGTCATGTAAGAGATGCTTTGAAGGTGATGAAGCCAGCTGTGGACAAAGTGAAGGCGATAGTGGAATTTTTCCACAGGAGCACAACAGCCACACACAAGCTCAAATCTACCCAACAACAGATGGGCATGCCTGAGCTGAAGCTCAAACAAGAATGTATCAGAAGGTGGAACTCCACCTTTCATATGCTAAAACGGATTGTGGAGTCCAAGGATGCAGTCATCTCTACCCTGGCTGTTATCAATGCACCTGTTGATCCTCTGTCCCAAGAGGAATGGGAGGTACTGCAGGAGGCATGCACTGTTCTGGAGCCATTTGAGCAGGTCACTGTGGAGATCAGTGCAGACAGGTACAGTGTACAAATGTTATCACATTGTTATTATTTTTTATTAGTTGTTGCAATATTGGTATGAAAAGTAGATTAGACATGACCAGAAATAATCATTATTACTGCTAAATAAAACAAAGCATCATTTTAACACATTGTTTCCTCTTTTTCAGCTATGTTACAGCCTCCAAAATGTTAATCCTGTGCAAGGGTCTGCAGAGAGTGACAGCTGAGCACCAAACCAGAGTAACTACAGGAAAAGTGAAAGAGTTGGTGGATGCTCTCTGTGCATCCATGGACAGAAAGTTCCACAGAATGGAATATAACGCTGTTCTCTCTGAAACCACCATTCTTGATCCAAGATTCAAGAAGCTGGTCTTTAATGACAACAGAGCGGTGGATGAAGCTCTTCAGAGAATAACTGCAGCAGCAGCAAGATCCAGCCAACCAACTCCACTGCCAGGGGACCAAGAGGGAGAAGAGGCAGAAGAAGGTGAACAAAAGGAGCACCAAGCATCTGCTGTTTGGAGGTTCTTTGAAGAACGAGCAAGTAGAGACACTACCAGAAGGAATCCCTCAGCAGATGCAATACTGGAAGTGAGATCCCACATTGATGAGCCCCTTTGCCAGAGAAGTGCAGACCCACTGAGCTGGTGGGAGACCAAGGCTTCAATTTATCCACATCTTACCCAGGTGATGACGCGGAGACTGTGCATTGTGGCAACATCAGTCCCCTCTGAGAGAATCTTCTCCAAAACAGGGCAGATAATTACTGACAGAAGAAACCGGATCAGCTCCTCAAAGCTGAGGCACTTGGTATTTCTAAATGCCAACCTTTACCTTAATTAAAGATCTGGGTGTTCATTTTTTTTCTTTTTGTTTTGCATATTTTAATTTATATTTTATTGTGTTGTGGTTTGCAGTGTTTTGTGTTGTTTCACTTTAAATTTGTTTAAAAGGAAAAAGCTGAAAATTTAAATAGTTAAAAGTTGAATTGTAAATAGTTGGTTTTTGTATTTTATAATTTATTTTTTACATTTTATGTGGAGTGAATAAATAAAAGCATATTTATATAATAAACATATATAAATAAAAAACAAGTTTTTTTACATTAGTAATTCATTTTGTGCATAATTTTATATTGTTGTTGATAATAAATTAATTAAACAACCTGAAGAGCCGCTTGGGAGCCGAAAGAGTCGGCTCTTTTTAGTGAGCCGAGCCAAAAGAACCGGTTCTCTAAAAAGAGCCGGAATTCCCATCACTAATAAGGAGGCGGTGAAGTGGCCCTGGATGGACCTCTGTACCTCAGGCCATGACAACTGGTTGTTGGGGGTTGAGCGGGAGGAAGGACAAGGACAAGTTGAGAGGGAGAGAGACTGAGTTGAGCTGGGCAATCCATTTTGACTGCCAGCAGGCCACTTCCATAAAGCCGGACAGCAGTCAGTCCTTTTTGTGCTATGCAACCAGATTGTTTTTCCAGTTAATGATTATTATGGTTTCTGAGCTTCCTTTATCTGCCTTTAAAAAGTTAAAGTAAAACGTTTTGTTTTTTGTTGTTTTCACAGAGTACTTAAATGGTTTTCACAGACACTCATTATCCTCACTGGGTGTGAAAGAGATAACAATGACCTCCCACCTCTCACTGCTCTTTGCATCCATTGGTTCCAGTTATATAGGTTCCTAACACCTATAGAGAGCAGTAAAAATGAAGTGAAGAAGATTTTAAATGGAAAATGGTTTGTTTCCTGTAATGGCAGTGTAACACTCAGAGGCCACATTTTAACAGCATGGAAAGCATGTGAGAGTAAAGGTGGTGCTACACTCTCATTATCAACAGCAAACTATACATTTATCCACTTATTACACATTTTGTGCAAAATTGTAATACAAAGCACTTAACAGTATAATGAAATAATAAATGTAAAATATAAACTTGTATAAAACAATATAAATGCAGCAAAATAATTATATAGTAAAGAGTTAAGCTCAAATATTTAAATAGAGAAATGAAGAAAAAAATCGTGTGAAGTATAATAATAATGAAGAGGAAAAACAGCAATAATAATAACAGTATTATTATGTATTGTCATAATATTGTATTGCTGCCAGAGTAACTCAGACCCACATGTGGGGCCAAAAACAGCACACTACAAGCAAGACAAACAGAGAGTTGAATCACTATTGGCTCTAAGAGTAGTTAAATTCTGTGTCGTTTCTTCAATCCAACACAGTTCAGGGAATGTTGATATGTTCTTGTCCTGTGATAGACTGAGTGCATCAAAGTTGCTTCCTGGACATAAATTCTAACTAGAATTGAGCCCTTAGTAAAAATGGATGGATGGTGGAGGACTCAGTCTGCGGCGCAAATGTTGCCCTTCTGCAATAGTTAAAATTTATACAATTTATTGGAGTGACAATGTCTTCACGTAGATTTTTCTCTCTCACAATCCCTTTTCAGTGTCTTTTCAATTATCTACCCAGATGCAGTACATGCTGAGCCATTCATAAATCACATACTGAGCTGTTAGGTAAGATCTGACTGGATCTTTTGGAGGATGGAAGTGTATTTGCAAGCATAGTTGACCTTCCAGAGTCTGGTATGTTACAGCAGGGGATTGAGAGACTGAGTGAAAGAGATGGTAATAAAGATGAGGTGAAATAAAGAGAGAGTAAAGGAGAAGGTGAATCCATCAGGGTTTTTACAGCCCTCAAACAGTATATATCCTCAGGGCACATGGGCAGGGAGTGGTTGCTACCAAAGTGCTATTGATCATGTCAGTGTTACCTTTCCCACTTCAGCGTATATAAGTCAAGCCTTCCCGCAGGAAGTAATAGGGTGTGAGCATACTTGTGTGTGTTGATTGTTATCAGCTTCAGGCTTGGGTGGGTGGGTGGTTAAAAAACATATTGACAGAGGCAGGTTGACGTGCCAGTGACCTGTAGCATCAAGTTATTGAGCTGGTCCATAATTTGGAGTGATTATGCAGCAAAGTTGATTGACTTTAGTAAGTCCAGTACTGTAAGTATTAACCTGGACATACAAGCACAACCGAACAAACACTTCCTCTTAGTTTACTTCAGTCAGTCAAACAATGAATCTTGCAGAGAATAAGCATTTCTTTGTACGTCACACACTGGACAGCTATATTGGCACTACTAATCTTTAATCAAGTATGCTTACAGACATGTATTGCCAACAATTAGCATTAGGCTAATCATGTGGTTACTATAGTACATATAATCATATGGTATAGTTAATGATTAAATTCATACCAGTCAGCTGCAACATAAAAACCACTGAGAGTACTATAGTACCATAGATGTGAGCGACAATGATCATGGCTGCAGTGCAATGTTCTAGTGGAAAACCTTGGGTCTGATCATCATACAGATATTCTTTGAGCCCCAGACATTATGTGTTGTTTGTCATGTTTCAACAGGTAAGAATAGTGTGAGATCCACCATGGGGCCTCCATGGATCGTAGTTTTTCAGGCACGTCCCATGGATACTAAACCAGAATTTAATATTTCAACCTGAGGAACATATTACGGTCTTTGTCACATTTCTCTGATAGTTTTGAGTATTTTTTGTGGTGTGGCGGTAACCATTGTCCTATTGAGAGGTCTGATTTTGTCAGAGTGTGCAGGTGCCATGGGGTTATGCTTGGTCTGCAATGGTGTTTCGTACAGATAGTTTGCATCAAGTGACTTCCAAATAGATACTGTGGATCCTGAGTTTTACAACAAATTTATGCACTGTATCAAGATGGTCAGTGTTATGCACTTCAGCAGTAAGTGGTATTAATATATTGTTTGATAGGTGTATGTTTAGCCTATGTAGTAACCCTGTAGTAACCATTCTTATCTTTGTTAATTGTACAGTCCTCGACAAATCAGCAGCTCATAGGACATTACTTTACTGTGTACTCTGATCACTGTGTGATGGGCCAGGCACTGGTGCTGCAGTATCAAGTTCCCCACACAAGCAGAAAGCCGTCGATTCAGGAACACAGCTTGACTGCAAATCCTGATGTTTTACCTGTTTTTTATAGCATTAAACTGATCAAAACCAAACTCAAAAAAGAACACTTGAACATACTTACCTATTTACCGAAAATGTCAGGAAAAAAAATCATAGTAAGTTGATGTGTGCTTTGAATATTGGGTTTGAATTAATAATATTGATAACCAATACAATATACAATTACTTAGGCAGGCAGGCAGGCAGGGACAACACGGGACAACACAGTGTTCGTTATACAAAATAAATGATCATTGTAGTTAACATCAATTTAAATAAGGAACTTAGTTGTATCATATATGAGCAAAAGATTAAAAACATTTATTCTGGGTTTATTCTGAATAATTCCAAAAATATTTGTGTGACCGTTTGAATTCTTGTTTTTAAGCAGAACACTGATGAGTAGGTAACAAGGCTAGTAATTAGGAAGACATTTGTAAACTCAAGGACAATATTTGTTTGGTCCGGGCCTCAATGCTCCATTTTCGTACATAGAGGATCTCCACGAACAGCACTAAAGTTTGTCACCCAAGTTTTTTACCCATGCTTTACCTCAGAAGCTGTAAAACAAATTTTTGTTAATAACCTTAAAATTTCAAGAGACAATGAAGCCTCACATAGCCCCTGCTCCACCCACCCCTCGGAAAATCAATTTGTGACAATCCTTTGTTTTTAGCTTCAGTTATGACATTAAGCTAAAGCACATACACATCTTCCTATGTTTATGTGTTTGAAAACCTAGATATAAAATCTTAAACTGTAAATTAAAAACCAAAGGGATTTGGGTAAATACATCAAACTTTGACCCACTTGTTAAATTGAATGATGCTCAGAATAAGGTCAGAGCAGGTCTGAGTTATTTTGGCATCTTATTTGTTTCATGATGTGATTGCCTGGATGTCTTGTCAAATGTGGAGGTCTTTTTGCACAGAACGTGTCAAAAACATGCTCAACTCTTTAATCTGTATTGACTGGCTGATTACAGAACACATCACACACAAGCAACATGATGTAGGAGTGCTCCCAAATGCCACAAATGGTTCTAGCTTGCTCTTTTAGACCTTTCAGATATCTGCTTAAGGCAGCTTTTGTCCACACATTGACAATCCTTCCAAGCACAGTGACTGCATACAGACTTGAGTTTGCCAGCATTTTCTTTGTAAAGTATGTCCTGTTCCCACATCATTTAGGTCATTTTATACTGACATGGATGGCATCAAACGGTAACTACATTAAACCATTGTGGGTCACTGCCTGATGGAAAAGGATATACCTTGTGTGTCTGGAAGAGATGTGACCAAACAATCAATATCACACAAGCTGGGGATGAAAATTAGCTGGCTTTTAAAGTTCTCAAGTTAAAGTCAAAATTCAAAAATCCTGAATCTTTTCTGTGCGCATCCACACCAAGCAAGATAGGCAATGATTTGAACAAATTGCAACCAACATCCAGAACTGCAGAGAAAATCACCGGTGCCCTTATTTCTGGTATATTCATGTCTAGAGTCAGGAAACATATCATAAGCTTAAATTGGCAGATGCCATCAATATGTCATCATCCAAGCGCACAAAAAACATTTAGACAATAAATTTCACATTTGGTTTAACAATTTTGGTCTACCATTTGACAGTCATATGTAAATCCTGTGTTATTCTATTCTATAGCTCTAGGATATTTTCTTTCCTATATTTATTGTTATTAAAAAGTGAACTGTGGTATTTGGTCAGCTGCAACCTTTTTCATGACAGCAATAAAGGTTAGTAAATGCAAGATAAAACATTTGCTTGTGATGTACCGGTCTTGACATGTGTATGTGCTGTCAAAACCTGTCTGCTTTTTTTCCACATTGCATAATGCTGTTTGTTTTATCCTGTTACTTTACTGGACAGTTATGAGGCAGCGGCAAGTTTCATATTGACACTCGATAAACTGTATGTTTAATGGATGTATTGCTGTCAAAGTATTTGATAAGTGTAAAAGTCCAGTAAGTTGTCTATTTTGAGTTAAAAGGTTTTAGGAAGTTAAGGCAAGCTTTAGGCTATGCGAGCAGAATGTTGTCCCAAAGCAAGTGTAATTACCCTTCGGAGTTTACCAATTCACAATGAAGTTAAGAACACATTATTGCTGAAGGATTTAGGTTTTATTAGTTTGGAGCGCTAACCATCAGGTGGCACCCTAATGGATGTCATCTGAGTGTGGACTGAAGGAAATCTGACCATATTCTAGGTGACCAACCAAAGCCGTGCCCCATCTCTGCAAGCGAGGTGAAATGTTGTTGATCCATAGTCAAGGACTAGTGAAAGGAGCCGACATTTCAGCTAAGGGACTGAGGTAACCTGACCTCCTGACAGATAAGTGACCTGGTTAAATCTTGGTGACGTTCAGCAGTTTCATCTTTTGTGGTCCAATGCACACTGGCTACAACCAGATATTAAGCACTAAGATATTTAGTTCTTTCCTGGCTTTTGGGTTGATTTTGAGTAATAATATTGTGTGTTTGTGTTTCTTTAATCATTTCACTATTGGCCCGTGAATGGAATAGATGTATCCTTCATTGCCACAAGAACAAAGGAACTACACCAGGCGCTGTGGTACTCTTCTATTACTTACATCTTCATGGCATCTATTTCTTTCCTGACCACTTTATTTTGCTCCACAAGCAAATAGGGCTGTAAACACATTCAACAAACTTTCTTACAATTTTATATTTTCTTTTTAATTAATGTTATTTCATAATGATAAATTGAACCACTTTCTTTCTACCATCTTGTTCTAATTCACAGGACTGCATCAAGTCCCCCCAAAAAGAATATTAGAAACAGAAATTGTAACAACTCTCTCCTTAAAGATGAAAAGCAAACCATACATTAGAAAACTAATGTTTAACTACACGCAGTTGTAGAGCCACACGACAATAAATCAGGACGAATGTTGCAGAGAAGAATGTGCACGACATGGGTAGTACATTTGTTTGCATTTTACTGTCCAACACACATAAGATAGTGGGCAGCAAATCTGTGTAGGTCGGGAACAGGGAGTGAACAATTCATCAAATGACATTACTGTGTTAGTTCCATAACTGCTCTACACTGCTTTCTAATGTGTCAAAGTACAGTGCCGTAGTAAGTCCAGAGCTGGTCCAGAGCTGCAGTTCTGGAGAACAATTACAGACACAAGGATTCCAGCTTCACACAGACCAAGCATGCACACCTAAATATAACAGTTTTTTTAAACTTGACTCACTAGATTCCTGTTTTCATCCCATGTGAAAGCATCATAGCTGTAACCAAACAGCAGTTTTGGTGTGTCAAGCCTTCAGTATCAGTCAGTTTTCTAGGGCTGCCTGCTATGATTGTAAAAAAGACTACTGACTGCCACTTTAAACAACAAAGTGAAAGTCACTGGTTTCGTCTTACATATGACATACAGTAGTTCTGAAATTGAACACCAAAATGCTTCCTAAATGGGTGAGCAAATGAGCCCTGA
>KV751388.1:223255-242657 GCA_001698575.1 Mola mola | reverse complement strand
TCCAGGAACACAATCAGGACAGCATTTATGATTGCTACTGCAGTGATTAAAACATTTTCTTTCTCTGAATTTTTCTTCACACACATGAGGGTAGAATCTGGTTTTCATCACCTGAGATGAAAGTGAACAACAATGTGCGACCACTTGCACCTGATGTGTTTTTGTCAGGTTATTGGACTGATACCTGTCAACTGTCTGGCTGCCTCACTGGAGTCTGTACTCATTACTTTCAACAACCGAGACTGCTTCACTTTGTTTTCAGGGGGTAGTGTTTAGTTAGGGCTGCCTATAAAGCACTATGTAACTGTCAAGTGTATCAGGTTGACAGCTCTGCTGTATTAAAGGCTGCACAATAATTGAATTCAGATCTCAAGATCATGATGACTGCATGTCAAAACCTGACAGATTATCAGAGAACTGATTGTACTTCTGTTATTGGAGGAAGACTGGTCTCCAATGTAATAATAATAATTGTGGAAGCAACTTGCATCTCCAACATGTTATTTTGGGATACAAAACCCAATTGCCTCATATTTGTGACTGATAAAAAAAAGAAGAAAGTTATTTTCAAAAGTAAGAGGATGAAATAAATATAAATGTGTGTTAAATACAGAGCTGGAATCAGGATACGACCAGCCTTGCTTAACATAGTAAGAGTCAAAGCAGAGGAAACAGCTAATGCGACTGGGATTGTTTATCTCTTTAGTTCACAAATAAAAATAGTTTATAACAAAACACTGCATCTGCACTAAAGTTTAAGCGTGTAAAAAAAGTTGCAACAGAGTAAATAGGTTGACAACTGCATGGTGTAAATACTGTATGTGAATAATATCTTAAATTCATTTCAAGTTTATGAGAAAATTAATCTGACATGAATCACCTCAATAAATATTCATATTCAAAAAATGAAATATACTTAAACTACAACTATCTCAGCTCTGCTGACTCTCAACTCAAGATGACGGGTCTAAAATAAAATGTAACTAGTCTTGAAATACATCAGCATCTTACAATATGTCCTTGTATGTATCAGAAGAAATAAGTTGTGTCATTAGTATTGTTCTGCCTGTTTGAAATGGGACGGTCCCACCTCTATTGAGCCTCAGTGTTCTGTTGTGATGTTCCTATCTGAGATTAAACTGAGAAATTTAGTATGAGTTAGCAGCTAACTCAAAAAGGACAAGGACAGCAAATATGTGTGTGGACAGGGACAGTGATTGTTATGCTGTGGTTTAGAAATTGCCATTGTCAGTTATATGTCATGCCTCTTTTGCCTGCAGAACATCCAATAACTGAACTCTGTGTTAAAAAAAATAAAAAAATAAAAAAATAAAAGATAAAACTAATAGTAGAAAAAGGTCTTTGCTGTTCTGTTGCACCATCTATGTCAAAAGGTATATTAAGAGAATGGCACTCATTCATATGTTTTATATGTGGGTGTAAGAGCAGAAAAAATGTTTTCAAATGTAGAGTATGCAGTATGATGTCCACATCTGTCTCAGTTCAGAAACGACAGTAGAGCAGTGAGCCAGTGCACCAACATGCAGCCCTTCATCCACAGCAGCACTTCATACAGTGTGATCGTCCACAGGTGGATAGACTCCGCCAGTGTGATCTGAAGACGCTTGCTCCTTGACGAGGCCTTACTCCTCTTGTGCCTGTCAGCCAGAGTAGGCAAAGAAAGAGTCAGGCACAATTTGAAGGTCACCAACATCTCTTCCAAATGCTCTCAAAGTCTTCAACAGCTTGCTGATGATCCACATCAATAGAAACATACACAAAATGACACTGAGACATGAGTAAGCCGAGACAATTTCATCATGTTGGGAACATGAATGCCAGTTTTCATGGCTAAAACCTCACTAATTTAGAGACAGGCGTGATGACAAAACAACTTTTTCAAAACATCCATTTTGAAAAGAATTAGTCTTGTTCCTTTCAGGTCAAGGAGAGTCAAGGTTTTGCTCTTGTCAATGTTGGCTCACTGGATAAATTCTGCCACAAGTGAAACAGAACCTTCATTAGTTTGATTAATTACACTTGTATTTAACTGGCTGGCTTTTGTGAAAAAGATCTGTTGAATAATTTTGAGTTTGGTGATCCCCTGACTGACACCATCATTAGGTTAGCATTAATGGTTCTGACTGAAAACCATCATCTTTGTCAACATGTTCCTTTATCTAAAATTGTTGATAAATATCTGCTGAAATAATAACAATACCATTAGCCTCAGCTGCATTATGTGGCTAAAGCTAATTAAAAAAACATTAGCCAGCATGTGACCATGCTAAACACTGCAATGATATTAGTGTGATTTAGCATATGTTAGCTTCTCCTGGTAATAGCTAATAGTTAGCTCAGGGCTCCAGTGTTGCTAGAGCAGCGTGACTCCTCGTCTTGTCATGGACCTCTGCGTCAACGGAGGCCAAACTTTATCATCTAGTAACTACTAATATGCACACAGATTTCATGTCAAACTAGATAAGAGTACATGTATTTATTGACACCCTCTTTTTACCTTCAGCTGCATACCTCACAACTTATTTCCTAAAAATGACGAAAGCAGTTTTGTGCATTGACTTGACATAATGCATGGCATCATGTACTATAGCATCATGCACATCAAGAGCCTGATGTAATGTGCATGAACCTTCACATGTTAGCCGGTTATGCTAAAGGGAAGTTTTAGTGTGTCAGCCATAGATGCCTGTTCTGTGAGGCACAAGGACAAAATTTAGTATAAAATGTTAATGGGTAAGGGTTGGAATTCATAGTTTATTGGAGCAATGTATCATCACTTAATTTCTTCAGTCTTGAAGTTGTATTTATTTTAAGGTAGGGTAGAATAGACCCATATTGGGCATTTCGCCACATCAGAGGTGTACTAATATGTTAGCAAGAGCTTCATGTATTTACATAGCTCAGGATATCTGGTGTGCATTTACATGGAATGAGTATTCATTTATGCTGTTGCATGTTTAAATCACATAATGTATGTTCTTTTCATGATGAGACAAGTTAAAGATGAGAATCACTGATTAGTTATTTTTAACTGGTTGTGGGTCTGTTAATCAGTGAAGCAGGAGGCTGTAGTGGTTGGTTAGAATAAAGCAAGTGCTAAGAGGATTTAGGTGTTCCTCATCTGAATTTTACCATTTGAGCATAGAATTTCATTCTCCATTAAAAAGGCCCTATCTGGATGGCAGATAATCACCTTCATGTACATAATTTTGCATTAAAACAATTAGAACGATTTTAATATCAGTAAGAAAGGAAAAAAGTGGTACATCCCTGAGACGGGCCAGTCTGGACTGCTTTAACACACTTTGAGAGGTTTTCCTGCAGTGAGTACAGAATGGTGGATTTCATGGAACCATGCACAAAATAGTTTGATTGTGAGAGAAATGTAACACTAACATTTCCATCATCTAAATAAAAACTGATGGTCTACTTTTGTATTCAACACTTGAGATTACACAGATTTAGCTTCCTCGTTTTTTGGCTAATAATCAACTATCTGTTACTGAGTTTATAACGAACATGTAAATGTGAAGGAGGTCAAGGCTCAATCCTGTTCAACAACCACTAGTTTCCCAGTCAGACTCTACTACTCTATTTTTTTATTTTTTTTTTACCAAAGTCTGAAATACATTTCCAAATATCAGATAAACATATGTTAACAGTTAATAACCTACTTGTCATTGCAGGTAACAATAAAGTAGCCATCATATTCAGATTTTTTTTAATAAAAACAAACAAAAAAAAAGAATAATAGTTCATTGCCTGTAGTTCATGCACATCTGAGCTAAGAAAGGATGAAATGTAGTGAGCAAAGATTTAATATGCTACGGCTCTAATAAGATTTGTTGTGGTAAAAAAGAATGTCTTGTCATGTTGTCTTGCAAAAACTGTAAAAACATCCACTTGGGTCTCTAAACTACACTAAACCATCTTACAATGTTGTCACCCTGTATCAGAGGATGTAGATGCTCCATTTGTGAGTCTGTATGAGTTTTAATTATCATCTAAGTTTGATCATAGTGAGAAATAATGTCTCAGTCTAATAAATATCATGCATCTCTAGCTGTATTTTCTTTAGGATGCCTTTTCACTGAGAGCAAAATAATGCAATGTCTCATGAAGATAAAAAAACAACTTTGGAAAAGAGTACAATTTTCTTTTTAACCTGGCCAAGGCGCGGATGCAGCAGCGGGACATGTTGATGAAGGATGAGGAGGCGGCTCTGGTCTGTAAGGTGGATTCAATGCCCCTCAGCAGGTCATTTGTCTTAAGCAGCAGCAACATCTGTCGGGGAACTCGGTTCAACAGCTCGCTGATTTGGGGCAGGTAGAGAGCTGCATTGGTCCGTATTTCAATATCCTGCAAAGGGAAAAAGACAGCAAACATCTCTTTAATGTTGTGATAAATTGATTATTTTTGAAAAAAAAAAAAATCAATGAATTATGTCTGATGTATGTAGGAAATGGTAATAATTTCTGTTACTACAGTAGTTACAAGTAGTTACTCTGTTGAAGAATGGTGATAATTATACAGAAGTGTCTGTAACGATTGATTTAATGTTTATTCAAAGGTTTAGTCAGTTCATCAGGGGTACATCGAGAAGATTTGCTTGCTCCGTAGATAATGTAGGTAGGTTACTTAGAAATGTACCTTTTTATGATTAAACAAATTGGTGATCTGAGGAATATAGGATACTATAAAATGTTTTTTGTGTATAATACTTTGAGATTGTGTGAGTATGATGAATATTATATGATTTTACCTTATTATTATATCTTTACGTACTCCCCATAGCAAGAATGGTGAGATTTCTGATTAATCGTTTATCTCCAGAAACAATGCATTAGTGTGTGTGTCTGTCTGGCTCTCCTTTCTCTCTCTCTCTCTCTCTCCTCAAGTAATGAAGCCAGATACCTTCCTGTAGTCAGGGTCTGCGCTCTAAGGTTTCTGCCTTCTTAAGAGGACATTTTTCTTCACCACTGCTGTAATGTGCTTGCCTGTGGGGATATACTGGGTAGCTCTTATAAATAACTAGATAACTGACAGCAAGTTTGGTCTAGACTTGCTTTAGAAATTAAGTATCATGAGATAATGTTTGGTGTAAATTGGTGTTCACAAAACTGACTTAACTTGTGGAACATGTCAGGGATGATGCCCAGTATGGTTTATTATTAGGAACTAATGAACCCAGTTTGAAACAAATCATGATTATGGACAACTTAAAGGCCATTGTACCACATACACCATGATCACATACTAAGAAAAAAGGCAGACAATTAAATACCATTTTATATTTTTACTAATCCAGTTAAAAGGATAAACCTAAAATAAAATGGTAACACAGAATATTTCTAACACAGCTCATTGAATCCTTTGGTTTAGCAATTTGCCAGAGAGCTAATGTTATGCTAGATGAAAAGCAATAAAATTGTGCATGACTGATAGTAAGTTAAACTTGACAGTATATTTAATAGGAGCAACTTTCTAAATATTCGGTGATGTCATACTATCAGCCACAGCTTGAAGTAAAAAGTTGTGTAATCACTGGATTTTAGATGAGATGATGTATTATGCGATAGCCTTAAAGGGTGGAAGGTGTCTTAAATAATCTGCTCCAAAGGTGCAAACCACCAGACACATTAAGCTCCCAGGTGTAGGACAAAATACAAGTGAAAGTACAAAGAAAACCTCATATGTGACGTTTAGGGCCTGAGGCCATCTTCAGACAAGTAAAAGTGTTCATTGACAGGAATTAATGGATTCTTCATGTCTATAACATATAAAGTATGTAGGCTGGATTTGTATTTCATGCACGCAGTAAATATCCATGAGATCTAGAGATTGTTAAATTTTAAGCACTTTATGACATCAGGATTGGTCACTCTGTGGAGTTTCTGATGAAAAGTTAAATCCACACCCAAAAAAAAAAAAAAGTAAACTAATCAGGACTGACAGGATGTTGCATGGACACTAATCTTAAAATGACCGTTACAGATAACATAAGAGATCATAGATTTCAGAAAACATGTTTAGGTCCCTCTCCCCTAAACACCGAAGGAAAGGAAGTGGAGATGATTCCCTGTTTTAAGTTTCTGGGGACCAATGTCGAAGAGGATCACACATGGTGAGTCAACACTACTGCTGTCATAAAAAAAGGCCCCGCAGCAGCTACACTTTTTAAGGACACTTAAAATGTAATAATAATAATGATAACAACAACATTACAATACGATACATTTCAATAATAATAATTACAATTTACCTCTTGAGCAATATGGCAATAAATATGTCAATAAATATGTGTAACAACCATATGATATTATACCATATCAATGTTGCAATAAATCAGTTCTTGAACAATGCTCTTCTTATGTTTACACCAGAGATATCATGTGCAATTTATATATTGTATCATATAGTGCTATACTGATGTAGAGCCCCCTTAACCTTTGTTTGATATACGAGTGCATTTGGAACAATGTGTACACACCAAAATTTAATTTTAGAGCTTGTGTAATGATAATAAAGCTTTTGATTCAGATTGTGAGATCATGTACTTTAAAGATGATATCTCTCTGCTCTCTCCTGCTGTGCTGCTTTTTTGTGTGATATACCCTTGAGGTTGCATGCTGATTGACTGACAACATACTGTAAAAGACAGAGCTTTCAAAAAAGGAATGCTGAAAGAAGAGAAGGGGCAGAGGGAGCCGTTTGGGACCACAATGATTATTTATTCCTTTTGATATTGAAGTCGAGCCTCCGTGTGAGTGTCTGCATCCTGGGCTACTGTACTTCAAAGTACTATATACTACTATACTCCATGCTGCACATCAACCGGTCAAATTACACTAGTAGTCATGGTACAAAATGGGCTGCAACTTAAAACACTTCTTTAGTAATCAAGTTAAAAGGAAGTGCACAATTATCACAGGATTACAGGACATAAGAGTAAACTGAATATATTTCAATTTACAAGCTATTTGGAAACATAAGCACTGAAATAACTTTAAAATATTAACCAAAACTGAGATGGACAGAAGATGAAACTCCTGTTTCTAGGAAAAGTCTTATGATCCAGCCATCCACCTTGAATATGTGCTATACTGGTAATACAGTTTAGACGAAAGACTCAGTTACACACAGCTGTGCATACTTTGGATTCGTAAATTTACAATTCATTGATAAAAATAATCAGCGTAATATGAGCTGAGATTTGATTTTTAATTCGTTTAAATGCAAGGAGTTACCATAGTTTTTTGTAGACCTCTATAAGAATTTCTGCATTATGTGTGTGAGCGGGAGAGCCACATTGTCAGAGCTGTCAGTGTGGATAAACAGACAGCTAGTGAACACCCTGACACAGATAAACTCTGCCTCTGCTCTCTGTCTCCGATTCCTGCCCATAGGAAGTGATGTGAACAAACAATGCAAATGTATCAAACAAACAGCATCTAATACAGTATCCACAACAAAAACACACAAGTTCAGTTTATTTGTTGTTTAGCTGTTATTTTACTTTGCAGAAAGTGAGTGAAACAGTTCACTTTGCACTTAAATGCCTGTTGTAAGTCTTAAGATGTGTACATCTTAGAGGCCAGACTTCCTAATGGATCTATTGCACTTACTCACCCTTAGTACTAAGCTGCTTCTCTCTAAACTGGATTTAAGTATTACTTGGTCATACTACAAGGCTTTCAAAGTTGTTAAAGTTGTAGTGTTCACACAGCACATTACTTTATAGCTGGGAATGATGAAATTGCACAGTTGTTGAAGATTTGCACACTACATGACTGATCAGGGACACATTAAAAGTTCTTTCACCAAGAAAAAAAACCCAGGAGTCAACCTGGTGTCCAAACTATGTGTCTTGGCTGGTAGCTGCCCAGTGTTCTTTATCATTCCTTCTCAACTCCTTTCTCCCTAAGCCAGTGAATGCTCTTATTGGCCTCATTGGCTTGTTGCATGGGTACCTGAGCGGTTCCTGGTACAATCAAATTATTAGCCTACTTAATATGTTTAAGGCAGGATGGCAACTAAACTTTAAACTCATCAAGATTATAGTTAGACAGTAGTAATGGTTCAACAGCAGAAATACAAGTATTAGAGAGAAAGCTAATATGAACCACAATCATCTGAGTTGAATTTAAAAATATACCGATTCACTACCATGTCTTTACCATCCTTCATTCATGACATTTTGCCATGTGTGAACAAGACATATGTAAGACACTTACAAAATGTATTACTGCAGCAGGGTATCTTTAGTTGATTCAACACTCAACAAAACTTCATCCACTGATAAATGTGAAGACATAATGGTTAACACTAACAGCGATGAACTTCAGTGCAAAAATAGTTACCCGATGTCATCTGGTTGACCATATACTAATACTACTGTAGGGACTTTAACAGTTCTTGAATTGCCAGGTAAGAAATACTGTACATTTGATAAATAAGCTGAGTCAGACAGCATGGCAGACATCAAAGCCCCCTGTAAAGCTTCTATTGAATGGGGGAATCATTTCCAGCATGACCACTAGCAATCTTCCTGTTTGGCTCTGTCCTTTGTCTATACTTTCAATTTTCAGTTAATTATTTTGATCTTTCATTTCTGACAGCATTGAGGTTTGGCTTTTAGTTTTTTGAAAAATGGATATCACCTTTTAGCTTCTTAGGCATTTTGCAGTTCAGTTAACTGTTACATGTCAACTTACATTGTAGCTCATGACTTTTTTTGAGCTCTTAAGCATTTCTGCAATACAACAATGTTTTCAGCAGTTTTCTTTAAGCAATTAAAACTCACTGATTGCTGAAATAAAACTGTTTTTAGATCTTTTAATGCCTGCCATTTTTTAAAGTTATCTACATAAAGACCCTAATGAACAACTACCTAAGGGGATAAATTTGTTAGAGTATTTACTATTTCTGATTAGATCTGTCATGATAATTCTGTGTTTTCTGTATGTTTTGATTTTATGAAAAAGCATTTTTTACACCACTGATATGTTTTAACTTATTCACTGATTCTTAAGAAAGAAAAGACATCCTTTTACTGCACTTTCTTGACTCTAAAAAAAGTTTGTACTTGTATTTATACTGTATTTTTGTGTGTTCTTACATCAGTGGCATAAAACGGCAAAAATATTTATTGCAATTATTTCTGTGAAATGATGTTGTCCTACAAAAGTAGCTATTGTGGCAGGCCTACTTATGAGACAGAAAGCTAAATGTGACAATGTTAAGAAACGTGGGAAATTTCTATACTGAAATTCTGGGTAAATACTTACATTAAAAGTAATATTTTGGCCAATATCTGATTTTCTACAATACTAAGCCCCACCCCCACAAGTTGTTAGGATCGGTTTCTTTAGTTTTCTATGCAGATGAGCCGTGCTGCCAGAATTAGTTTTTAGGAGACAGTCATTGGTGGACTGCTGAACAAAAGCTGACATCTCCAACCTTTTTGGTGTGTATTGTAGTATAAAAAAAACACATATGGATATATTAATGTTTGAAAACAGGATTTTAATAAGAGGGGTCTTTAAATTTGCATCGAGATGTAGGAGAGCAGATGTAGCCAGTTCAAAATTAATGCGACACAACAAATCATTATTGGCAATTAGCATCAATCAATGACATCTCATTTATTGATAAACCGATAGCAGTCAACGGCATCCATATTCGCCGATACCAATACTGAGCCAAAAAAAAAAAAAAAAAATGATGCACCCCACATAATAACAAAATTATTATCATTAGCCAACTTGTATTTTTATAATAAGACAGAAAGCGTATACGTAGGAGTCTTTGTTTAATAAAGCATTTCCATCAGTGACAAAAAAAAAAAGAAAAATTAAGCAGTGGTAAATTAACTTCTTCAGTGGGAACTTTTCAGATGGACTAGAGCCAGAGTGCACATTACTGCACTTGTGCATTTGCATTAGCCTCCCAGTGTGGCAACTGGGACATTATTGCACACTGCTCAGCAGAGGTGAGACACTTCCAGTGTGGGCAGTGGCCATTGCTGCTTTAACATACACCAGTCAGCCATTAAAACCATTACAGTTGAAGTTAATAACTTTATTCAACTCGATACAGTGCAATGCTCTATAAGAAAAACTTGGGTCCTGGCATTCAACTGGATTATTTAAATTTTTTTAATGTTGTGGCTGAGTGATGTAAATAGCTAATCCTGAACAGTTGCACACAGCATATTTTGTAGGACACTGGGTTGTAGATTCTGTCCTTCATAATTTTCCATGATATTTCCATGAATTTCCATGAGAACCCTTCCCAGTTTCCAACCTTGGTTACTTTCCATTCCTTCATTTCCTTTTCCATTTTTATTGTTTACTCCCCCCACCAAAACAAAATTAGAAATCAAGAGTTACTGCAGTAAAGACATAAACTTGCAATATAATACCCCATGAAGAACCCTCAGCCCAGCCCGTCCATAGTCTAAATAACAGGGGGCTGGTTGAGTCCTGCTTGGGGAATAACAATTAGTAGCAATTATAGGAGGCTGGTTAGCAGGCCTCACAGCTGTCAGCAGGACACATAGAAGGCGATAGCGCTCTCATTTGCATCTGAAAGCTTCAATAAGGACATATTGTATTGTGGGTAGTGTGATAATAAGCTGTGCAAAAGGCAAAAGACATGAAGGGAAAGCAATTGGGGGGGTGAAATCTGTGCTGTTGATTTTTCTTTTCTCCCTAGTGTAGAGGAGACTTGACAGGATGATTTCATTCGGCAGGCAATGGAAAATTGTAGGCAACGACAGAATGAGAGGGGGAAGAATGTCAAAATCAACTGGAAAATCTGCTACTACCAATGTCATTTTTGCTCTGCAAGTACGAAAACGTAATTTTAGTAACAAAGTAAATTAACTGTACTTAATGCACATTGTGAAAACTAAGTAGGCAATTTTGAGGATATTCATGTACAAATATGATGAGGCAGTGTCATTAACTGACTATATAATTCTCTGTCTCAGTAGGACAGCAAAACTCCAGATAGCTCCAGGAGAGGAGACACTCTGCTGCAAGTGTATATTTAATGGCCGAGTGTTGTGTAGACTAGTTACAGCGGGATGGAGAGGCTGAATGGACTGGTTGTAGAAGGACGGAGTGGTTAAATGAACTGGTACAGATAAGTTGTACCTGGAACAAGTTGTTAAACTTGTTGGCTCAGAGAACAATGTTCAGGTGACAGAAATGGACATAAACAGCCTGTGCACTAAGGTGTGTGTTGTATCTATAGAAAGGGACCAAAAAACAACTATTTGTCACTGTAGACAGTATGAACAAACCATGTATTTGGTCTTTTAATATGGAGGACCCACTGGTGTAAAGTTCTATTGGAAGATTTTGAATGGCTGGTAAGTTATCCTGTAATAGTCTGTGGGTTGCTGCTGTACATATAACATTGGGTTCCATTAGGTAGTGGCATACATGGCGGCAGCAATAATGATTCTCTTCATGTAACATTTCACTTAAAAACATAGTTGTTTGGCTTGTGGTGTTCCATCGTCATGAAAACCAGGTATGTAAATGTCCTGTATTTATATAGTGCTTTTCTAGTCATTGTTGACCATTCAAAGCACTTTTAAACTACATTCATTCACACACTGGCGGCAGATATTACCTTACAGGGTGCCGCCTGCTCATCAAGAGCGTTAACCATTCTCATACACACACTGATGACAGTTTGGGGATCGAACCAGGAACCTTCTGATGGAAAACATGACATCCTTGACAAAATTAGACTAAATGTGTGTGTGTGTTTGTCTGTGTGCCTTTTTGTCATTGATTGAATTCTTCAACTTTATAGTTGAATGTGAGAATGTCTGTGTAAGGTGTTCTCTCTCTCTTTTGCCTCCAACGTCAGCTGAGATGAAAGCACTTCCTTCAATCCATGCCATTTGTCTGTCTTTCATATACACACACACACACACACACACACACACACACACACACACACACACACACACACACACACACACACACGGCTCTCCTCGAACACGCTGGCCAACTGTGTAGCACTCTGGAGTTAAGACATTTTGAAACATTTCTGTAGCCACAGCCATTCATCTATCTTGCTTCTCTTTGTTGTCCTACCTGACATTTCCTCCTGTCTGTCCTGTGTTCTTTTCTTTTGCTCTCTATCCAAACCAATGCATGCACCATTTTGAAGTCCTGCTTCTAACACCTGATGATGCATTCCATTAGTGTTAATGCAATCGTGTGCACAGAGCAAGGTGTTAAAGTGCTTTCAGAGCTGTGGCTTTTTGCTACCTAGCCTTCAAATCGATGGAATGAATATTTCTCTCCCAAACACTGAAAAACAGTTCATTAAAAACATAATCAGGCGGCAGCTCCACAAACCAAGTGAATTTGATCATATTTTGTCAAATTTTGTCATATTTTGTGAAATTGATCTGATGTGTTCCTATGTTGGCTAAAACTCCATGTTTGGTTGTTTTCTTTATAAATCATACATTTTGATAACACTGATACATCAGTCCAAGAACTCTCAGGCTGTGAGACACCTCAGTTCATCATCCAACTTTACCATAAAAAAAAAAAAATCAATACATTTTTTAGTCCAGAAGTCAGGACAATTATGCCAAAAAATAATGAACGTATTTCAATGAAAAGTGAGAGAAGGGTGGAGAATCGGCATAGGAAGAGGCCATTAAATTCCAAATCTGGATAAAGGGATAAGGGCAGGAATATAACTTAATCATTACAATGTTAAGTTGATGGAATGAAAACAGAGAACAATTGCAAGGGTAGCGCACCACTTGGACGGTCTTCACAGTGACATGCATGAGAGATATCTTGCAATTTATCTTCAAATCTTTGGTTACAAGCTTTTTCATTTAATGAATCAATTATTATCTTTGTGAAACTGAAGTCAAGTTTACAGTAACTAACATGAAGTTTGTTACTTCTATAGAGGAGTTTCTGACTAACAGACAGCAGCATTAATCAAGTTGAAACAACTCTGTGAAGAAGACTGTGCTCTAGATTTTGGTCACTCCACCTCCTTTTTTTACAAATTCACATACGGGTATGACTATAAGATGCTTCCAATGTCAGTAATTCATTAGAAATGATCTCTGCCACGGAAGTTATGTTCTCACCGGTCTGTTTGTTTATGGGTGGGTGGTTTGTTTTTTTACATAAAAATGTCTGGATGGTTTTTAACAAAACTGGTGGGGATCTGAATAAAAGAGCATGAATTTTTATTTGAAATTAGTCGTAGTTTGTGTTTGTACTATGTATCATTATGAAATAAGAGTGTTGTGACCATTGATAATATGTCTAATATCCATTTTTCCTGCATGAAGGTAACTGGCTTCATGGATTCCTACATTGCCCAGATCTCAATTCAGATGCTGTTGAGTTATTTTACTGGGTGACATGGTAAAATGTAAAAATGCCAGTTTTGAGTTATCACCAAAGGATGAACTATGGGGCCTGTCCTCTAGAACCCCCCTGAACACATGTCACATTTAGAGTTAATGCTCAAAAGATAACTGCATTGATTGTTTGTTGTGTATTGTTTTATTCTCATCTCACTGTTAAGGCTGCGGAAAATGATACTGTCCTTTTCCCCATTTTCATGTGTAGATTAGACTACTGTTGAATTTTGAACCAGTGTCACAACGCATTTAGAATTTTGTACAATATTTTCATTGTTTCAATTTAATGTCAATGTTTTTTTAATTGCCAAAAATATCACCTTAAAAAACACCAAAAGACACAAACAAACTCTTACTTACCGGGCCCTTTTAAAATTTATATTGGCCTCACAAGTGAAGGAGTGCCAGCATCAAAATGTTGCATAGGAGATGTAAAAATAAGCTCTCTCTCAGGGACAGATGGCATCGTGGAACCCCTGCAGCTAATGGGACACTTACAAACATACACAAAATAGTTTTCTGCTGCTATAAAAAAAATACAAAAATAAATAAATGAATCAAAACATGGACATTCCCTTATGTTGTGTTTCGTTCATATTTCACTCTGTAGTTGTTGTACTTGTTTAGAATAATATAATGTGACTAACCAGATTAATCCAGGTTTTTAGTATATTTTTTATTGCTACATGGCAAACAATTTACCAGTAGGTGCAGTAGATTCTCAGAAAACCAACAAGACCCAGCATTCATGATACGCACGCTCTTAAGGCTGTGCAATTGGGCAATTAGTTGAAAGGGGTGTGTTAAAAAAAATAGCCTTAAGAGCGTGCATATCATGAATGCTGGGTCTTGTTGGTTTTCTGAGAATCTACTGCACCTACTGGTAACTTGTTTGCCATGTAGCAATAAAAAATATACTAATAACAGTTGATTAATCTGGTTAGTCACATTGGACTGCTTTTATTTTGAACACTACTGTATAACTGAGCTCTTTAAGCAGGTTATGGTGTTCTGCATTAGATTTTAGGTCTCACTTGGGATATATACTCAGCTACAAAGGATACAGCTGGTTCAGATCTTGTGCAACAGCACCTTTTTTTTTTGTCCAAAAAGACAGCAATATGCCTAGAACTCGATGCATCAGACAGTTTGATCAGATTTTAATAGTAGTGGTATAGTCCTTGGTAGGTATATGGTCACAGTGAGGCATTCCTATTTATTGCCCCAAATGTGTACATCTGAAAGTTTGTCAAAAAAAAAAAAAAAGTTTTGATTTTACTTTATTATCTAGATTTGGCTCTGTATTTTACTTCTGTGAAGCTATTTGAAATATAAAATAAGTTCTAGGCATGTGTGTGCATGTGAGCTCATACCTCAGAGTGTGTGACAGGCACAGAACTGATGCCGGAATTGATGGAGGTCCAGGAGCGAGCGGTGAGCACACAGGCAAACAGTGGGTACAGATCTCCAGCTCCCAGTCTACGACTGTAACGCTCCACCCGAGGCATGTCACCTTTAATCAGAGCTTGCCATAGACGACAGTAGTCTAGTCTGAAGTCTGACTGCAGGACCTGGAGGTGAGGGGAGGGGAAATTGAATGATCAGCTGTTTTTTTATTAAGATTTTATTTGATTTCATGTGGAAATTTTCTGTTTGTTTCATCCTCCTGGTCTCCTTCTACCCTAAAATGGTACTGATGTATTTTGAAACATAGGAGCGTTGAAAGCAGCTTTAACAATAGTTATGTCTTGAATGCTTCTTTCCAATCAACATTCTACAACTACAATCAACAGTTTCTTCATTTAGGCCAGAAACATGTCTTTTAGAGCCCATCCCAACCTGGCTGCTTAAAGAAGTCCTACCTCAGTTATGTCTTCAGCTCTAAACACTGTCAGCCCGTCTTTGGTAATAGGTTATGTACCAAACGCCATTAAAGAAGTTGTAATTAAATGTCTTCTTAAAATGCCTAGTTTTGACCCAGAGGTCTTTGCCAACTTTAGACTTATAGTAAAACCCCATTTCTCTATCTTCTAATAGACGAGAGGCTCATAGTCACCCCTGTGGGATGTAAACAATGTTTATGATGACCTTCGCAGTTATGTTGTTGAGTTAACTAGCTTAGTCAGCTAACTTCTTATCCATGAAAAGAGACAAGGCTGTAGTTTGGAAGAAAGGCAGGGGTTTCTTCATTGTCACAAACATGCTGAACACATTTTGCTTACATCCATGTTTGCCCTGCAAGCAGTCTTCACTGCCGTTTTTTGAGTGCTACTACAGTCTACTTTTACACAAACTAGCATGATATCAACAGGAGAGTAAATCTTAATACATATTCAGCCCCCCCAGATAAGAGCCCAAAGCGGCTTCCAGACAAACTACAACACTTCAGACAGCACAATATATGTGTCTGTGTGTGTGTGTGAGAGAGAGAGAGAGAGAGAGAGAGAGAGAGAGAGAGAGAGAGAGAGAGAGAGAGAGAGAGAGAGAGAGGATTAATATTCTACTTCAAAATGACAGCTAAAATCAGAAGTCATTAGGAATAAATTGGTGCCATTATGGTCTAAGAGAAGACTGTGCATGAGTGTCTGAGTGTTTGTGTGTCTGTATGTGTGTGTGTGTGTGTACGTGCATGCGTACGTAAAAGATGAAAGAGCTGCATATTTATCAGTAAATTCTCTTCATGAAAACAAGAACAAGCAGTAAACCCATGTTTGCACTGGGATTTAAAGCTGTGTTAACAATCATACACTGTATGTGTGTGTGTAAAAACACGAGTACACACATGAACCCATAATTTAGGTTGTGATGCACTAATCCAAACCCAGCATACTGCACTCTGCATCAAATGAGTTGTTAATCAAAAAGCTTTTCATCTGCTGTAGCCATACTGAAAGTGTGCACGGCATCCATGTTTTTTGTTTATTACGTGCCCTCTGACTGTTGTTTGTTGCTCTACTTATTTACTAAGTGCCTTAGACAGCAGTATGAAAAATAAGAAAAATAAAGCAAAATTAGAACGAATGGGATTTTCTTCATGTGTGGGCAGCTTGGAGATTTCCCACCTGATAAAGGCCATGATCGAGCAGGACAATCTGGGTCTTCTTTCTGTAGGGACACTTGCGGACCAGCACGTTGCCTGGGTGTGGGTCGCAGTGAACAAAGCCATGGACGAAAATCATTTCACTGTACATCTTACCCAGGTTTTCTGAGATCTGTTATGAACGAGTTATATTCCAGTTATGTTCCATCATGTGTTTCCCTTGTGTCCTTTCACCTTGCAGGCTCTAATATGTTACACTTGTGTGTCATCAACCGCCCTCCCTTACAGAAACAGTTACTAGAAAACTACGGCTGTAAGTTTTGATTTTCTTACCACTATGTAGACAAGACAGATTGTCAGTTAATTGTTAAGTAATGTAATTGACACAGAACCATAAAGAGCGGGTAGAGCAGTAGGTACCTCATTGACACTGATACCATGTTTCTTCATGTAGTCCCTATCGTTGACCTGGCCCCCTTCAGCAAACTCCATTGTCAGGATCCTCTTTGTGGATAAGTTCCAGTGGATAATAGGAACCTGTGGACAGAGAGGAAGAAAAGAGGGGAGGAAGTGTCGATCATTTGTTTACTAGATTTCATTCTCCTGTGAAGTTGTCCTACAGGTATATATTATAGTTTTTTGTTCCAATCACCTTCATTTTGACATTTTGACCTTCATTCCCTCCTTCCTTCACTAGATAACGCAGTGAAGAATTTAACACATATTATACTACAGTGAACATGACCTTTGAAGTGAAGAGTTGAAGTGGACTTTTGTGGCAAATTTAAATATATTTCCCTCATGTGTTTTTAACATATACCATTCACAAGATTGGACTGAATGGCAGATAGAAGGACTGACAACCCAAAAACAGTAATGATTCTATAGTAGATCGATCTGAAATCAAAAAGGTATTATATATAGAGGGTTTTTGCAACCTTAAGTAGAAAGGGCTATATAAATGCACAGGGATACTGTGGTGAGATCTTGTTTTGGTGCCAAGTTTTGAGCCAATTATGTGCTGCCATTACTCAATGTTAGAGAATGGCACAATGCTGAAAGGGCTGTCAGTTTCAACGCAGCTTAGACAGTTAGTAAATGCAGAATAAAATGAAGCAGTTGGCAGAAAATAATACAAAACCAAAACAATTTTAGCTCTTTCTGTCTGAGCATTAAACAAAGAAACTGGAAAAAGAAGTTAATTCACTTTCAAAAAAGCTATTATAAGTTGTCAAACAGTGATATTAAAAAACACCAGGAAATTAAATGATAATGGACATGAAGTTCAATTTTTTCTGTCAAAGGAAATATGATTAGCAGTGTTCTGCTATCCTGGCTCTGGTAGAATTTAGTAAGAACCTAGTGGCACGGAGGAAGTTGTCTCACTCTCACTCTCACTCTCACACACACACACACACACACACAAAAAGGTCCAGACATTATTAAATTATTGTGTAGAATTTTAAATGCTGGGGACTTTAAGTGAAAGAAACTCTCTCAGATCACTACTTGATATCTATTAGTATGGGTGCAGATAGAATCAACTGAATCGAAAATAAAACACATAAATTGAACTCCTATTTAATAAGGAAGTCAAAAGGAAGGAGTTACATTTTACCTTGAGAAAGGGAAAGTGGGCCAACATTTTGGCCACTTTCTCTGCATTGCGTCCCTCATTAAGAAAATCTAACTCCAACGGCATGTTCTTCTTGGCTTCCTCCATTAACCACATGAAGGCCAAGTCCGGGAAGAGCCAATGGACCGCCTTCACCAAAACCTTTGAATTATAAATCAGATCTTCAATGTCAAGTGCAATAAATGTAAAGATAAACAGATGCTTTCTTAATGGCTATAAAAGCTTAGTATAATTTAGGATAATGGCAGTTGACCAGCAAACCAGGAAACCTAACCAATTAGATTTGTCACCTAAACCATTAGTTTTTGTTCCAAAACATAAGGATTTATGTAGTTAAGATAACCAAGTTATTTTGGTGCAACTTGTAACCTAACTGTAGAAAACAAAAACATCATGTGATGGGATAGAAATCCCAGGCTTCTGGGTGAAAACCCAACTTTAACTAACCTAGTAACGTCAACATGCTGGCTGATCAAGTTTAAAAAGGTTCCTTCCAGAAAAAAAAGCCAACTTATTTTGAGGTGTCCAGTGCTCACATTTGAGGCCATCAGGGCCCCTCAAAACCTAGTAGACGAGAAGATAGCCAGACGGACTCACCTCCATCACCATTATGTCCTTGGTGCTCTGTCTCTGGACTTTTGGATGTTGGACTTTGACAGCTACTGTCCTCCCATCATGCAGTACTGCCTTGTGGACCTGAGCTAAGGAAGCTGCACCCTGAGGCTTCTCCACAAAGGAGACAAATAAGTCTGACAGCTGGAAGAAGTGGAAATGGGGAGGGTAAGAAAGGCAATGATAAAGAAGATGGGAGGGAAGGTGGTGTGGAGTTGGGAGTGGGAGAGAAGTGCAATCATTAATCTGATTAAGTTTATTTTCAAGCTATTATTAGATATTGTACAACTGAAGAGTTTAGATATAAATGTGATTACACTTTTTTGCATAGCATAGTTATTTGTTAACAATAGCACACCAAATCAACTAAAACAAGGTGGAATGATTGATGTGGAATGATTGATGTGCAATAGTTAGAGACTACTGAACTGACACCAGTCAAACACAGATACTAAAAAGGTGCAAAAAAATCAATGAATGAATGCAAAGTGGACTGAAAAGGGAGGGCCAAGAACTGTTAAATGTTTGAAAGGGTTCACTCTGCGGCTGACTCCAGAAGCAAGTTAATCATCCATGTTAAAATCCCCAACTTTCCCCAACAGGGCGGCCGCAGAGCCTGGGGTAGTGGTGGCCCTGGATACTGGGAGGGTGTGGGTGGGGCGCAGGG
>KV751388.1:168379-222239 GCA_001698575.1 Mola mola | reverse complement strand
CTGGTGCTTGTAGGGCTCCCAACCAGGGGCCTGGGCAGGTCGCTGTTTGGCAGGACTGTGTGGCTGTGGACTGGGCTTGCGCTGGGGCGGGTGACCCTGGGTGGGCCCAGGGGGGCTTCAGCTCCCGTGTCCCCCGGTGGGCCCCTTGTGTCCTGGGGGGTTGTTGGGTTCTCTGGTGGCCTGGGTCATAACCTTCCGGCTGCTTGGGGCTCGGGAGGTGGTGTTCAGCCTCCCTCATCAACTACCTACAAAATCCAATGAAAAACTTACAAGCACATGCAGACACACACACACTACACAATGGATAGTTGTGTAGATTCGATTGCCCCATGTACAGTACAGGGTTAGTCCTTTAGCAATTTTGGTACAATTGTAATTGTATATATTTTGGGCAATCTCTTTGCTAACACTGTAAATACAATGGTAAATTTGCATTGTAAACCCTACGATTAGTGCTGTTGTTGTTGTAAGCTATTATAGTTATAATGGCGATCATTGTTACTGTTGTCGTTATTGTAGTTGTTATTTTATTTGTTTTTGTTGTTGTGCTCTTCGTGTTCCCCAACCCTTCTGTCTTCCCTAACCTGTCTCTTTTCTCTCTTTCTATCCACTCTTTTGCCTCACGTAATCCAGTAGCCACACCAATAAATTTACACACAGATCTCAACAGAAGGAGTATATCAGACTCCTCCTTTGTAGAGCAAATCTGTTGTAGCACAACAAGGCATCTAGAACCTTCACACTGCATGCCTCCGCTGCTGACAAGACTTTACAGCAGAAATGAACATAATTTAAGCCATACCAAATGTTTTGCAGGTTTCCTAAGTTCACTATCACTATCATCAAGATTAAAGTTATATATAATTAAGCCACTTTCAATGTTAGTGCTCTACTAGCTATGTGTTAGCCATCACCTCAGTTTGAGAGACTGAAATTGAACTGTCATGTTAGACCAACTACAGAGGGCTGGCCACTTTATCTATCTATTCCTTCAAGATTCAGTACCATGCTGCTCATAAAACCTCAATGCTGAGGGGCTCTGTAGATGATGGCATGGGAATTGCTGGGCTGGCTATCATTTGCAGAAAGTGCAAAACAACATAAGTTAGTTCACACAGCAGTATCTGGCTGATGCCAGTTCCACAGAAGTGGTTTCCCCAGAGGTTGTCTTCGTCACTCCAATAAATACTTATGTCATCAAACAGTAGAATAGTCTCTGGTTAACTTCTTGAGATGCAGTGTCATGGAGAATCATCCTTCAATCCCTCTGAACTGTCTTAAAATCTGGCATCACTCTGTTAGGGATATCACAACAATGGCTTGAGAAAACCATTTTCAGTTAACACAGTATGTCGCTGCATCTACAAATGTAAGTTTAGACTCTAGCATGGATGTTGAAAGCCATTTATCAACATTCACAAGTGCTGATGACTTCTCCGAGCCCAACGTCTTCTTAGATAGACTGACCTAAAGTGGAAATGCATGCCGATGTTGGATGAGTCTACTTTTCAAATTGTTTTTGGAAAGAATGGCCATCTAGTCCTAAGGGTTGAAAAAGGAAAAGGACCATCCAGATTAGGTTGCAACGCAAAGTTCAAAAGAAAGCATCAGTGACAGTAGGGGTATGATTCATAAGTAATTTGCACATCTGTGAAGGCACCATTAATGCTGAGAGGTACATACAGGGTTTTAAGCAAAATACAGTATGCTTCTATCCAGAGGACGTCTTTTTCCAAGGACGCCCTGTTTATTTCAGCTCTTTCATTTCATTTGCTCGTTACAACCCAATTAACAAGTACTGAACATTTTCCAATGAAATACCTTTACTGTCCTGAACTTAACATACAGTACAAGAAAAAGTATGTGAACCCTTTGGAATTACCTGGATTTCTGCATAAATTGGCCATAAAATGTGATCTGATCTTCATCTAAGTCACAACACTAGACAAACACAGTCTTCTTTAAGTGATACCTGACAAAAAAAAAAATATGTGTTTTCATGTTTATATTGAACACAACATTAGACATTCACAGTGCAGTGTGGAAAAAGCATGTGAACCCCAAGGCTCCAGAAGCATAGACTGATGTGAACCATGCCTCACACAAAAGAGCTCTCAGAAGACCTACGATTAAGAATTGTTGACTTGCATAAAGCTGGAAAGGGTTACAAAAGTATCTCTAAAAGTCATTGTATTCATCAGTCTACGGTAAGACAAATTGTCTATAAATGGAGAAACTTCAGCACTGTTGCTACTCTCCCTAAGAGTGGCCGTCCTGTAAAGATGACTGAGAGCACAGCGCAGAATGCTTAGTGAGTTCAAAAAGTATCTTAGAGTGTCAGCTAAAGAATTACAGAAATCTCTGGTACATGCTTACATCTCTGTTGACAAATCTACAATATGTAAAACATTAAACAAGAATGGAGTTAATGAAAGTCACTGCTGTCCAAAAAAACACTGCTGCACATTGGAAGTTTGCAAAAGAGCACCTGGATGTTCCACAACACTGCTGTTAAAATATTCTGTGGATGGATGAAACCAAAGTTGAGCTGTTTGGAAGGAACACACAACACTATGTGTGGAGAAAAAAAGGCACAGCACACCAACACCAAAGCCTAGTATGGTAAAGGGGGCATCATGGTTTGGGACTGTCTTGCTGCATCAGGGCCCGGATAGACTGCTATCATCGATGGAAAAATGAATTCCCACGTTTTTCAGGACATTTTGCAGGAAAACTTAAGGCCATCTTTCAACCAATTGTAGTTGAACAGAGGATGGGTGATGCAACAGGATAGCGACCCAAAGCACAGAAGTAAATCAACCACACAATGGCATAAACATAAAATACGCCTTCTAGAGTTGCCCAGTCAGAGTCCTGACTTCAACAGATTGATTCACACCAGACACTCCAAGAATATTGCTGAATTGAAACATTTTTGCAAAGAGGAATGGTCCAAAATTCATCCTGACAGGTGTGCAGGTCTGATCTGCAACTACAGGAAACGTTTGGTTGCTGTTATTGCTGCCAAAGGAGGGTAAACCAGTTATTACAACCGAGGGTTCACATACTTTTTGCACCCTGCATTGTGAATGTTTACATGTCGTCTTCAATAAAAACATGAAAACATATAATTGTTTGTGTGGTATTAGTCTAAGACGATTGTGTTTGTCTATTGTTGGGACTTAGATAAAGATCAGAAGACAATTTATGACCAATTTATGCAGAAATCCAGGTAATTCCAAGGGGTTCACATACTTTTTCTTGTAACTAATTGCCAGTGTGCTAGTGTACATCTGTAATTAATAATACATGCCACAGTCATAAAGATAATTGGAAATCAAAACAAAAAATACCACTGCATCTCTATGCATTTCTGTTGACATGGCAGAAAGTACTGTGCTACAGCAAATGCTGTTTCCTTCAATTGAATGATTGCCCCTTTGCTCTTGTTTTACTTCGGTCTCTATTACTCTCGGTCATCACTTTCTTCACTTTCAGAATAAAGTTTTCACTGTTATTTTATTTGTTCTAGTGTCACCTGGGAATAGTGACCATGAAAAATAATGCTTCTTCCTGTTTTGGTTTGTCATAATGATGTGCATCAGGGACCAATTTTAAACCAAACCAAGGTGCCAACTGTGTACAGTAGGAGGCACACTTCTCATAATGTGAATATACAGAGAAGCAGGATTAGATGCGGCTACTGTTGCCTTTTGATATGCTATGTCCTCCCACAACTCTCTTATCACAGCACTGAGCATTTAGCACCCAGTGTGCCCTTTCAGCAGAGATAGTTCCTCATTAGCTTCCACTCATCTCTGTGGACACAGAGAACATACACATAAATTAGTATGTAGGCTTGAAGGTTAAATAGGCTTCCCAAGGGACCTGGAGTCATCAGAACAGTATGCTTTGGAAGCTGTGCACAGCCCAGTGCCTTCCCCCTCACAGATAAAAACCTGTTAACTGAACAAGAGAAGACAGCATTCAGCGTATTAAAAACACAGCTTCTACTTAGGCCCACACACTCTATCAGCTTTAAGTGTTTGGTGTTATTCTTAGCACCTATTATCCTGTGGTAGGGCTTTCACCAGACAAAAATTCATGAGGTGATACTTTGGCTCATTATTAACCACTAATGGACAACACCTCTAGAGATGCCACAAGAATATAGAATAATATGGAAACAAACCAGCAGGTTTGTTTCCATAGGTTGACTGTGGGGGGAAAAAAAACCCCAAAAATTTAACAACCCCCCCCTTTAATCACTCTAAAAGAAAAACCTTAAACCTCCAATGAAGAGAAGTAGTTACCATTACCATCATTCTCATGTGAAGATGTCTCACTAAATGGGTTAGTTCTCAAACAAAGACGCTAAATTTGGAACACATAGGGACAGGCTCCTACATTGCAAGAATTTCCCTAGAATTAAATGACTATTCTAGTAATAAACTGCTTATTAACTTAAACTAAATGTTTTCTGCTTTTCTAGTATTTCTTTTATGTTCTATGATTAACCATTTATTTATTTCAAGTTCATATCACTCCAGAACTCATTAACATAAGTTCTTCATCTACTACGTAAATGTACTACGTTATTAAATTTTAAGAAAAATCAGGTTTGTTTTAAAAAAAATTTAAATACTGTCGAACCATAATGAAGGATGGCAATGATTGACATCCGTTTCATACTGCCTTTGTCTTGCTGCAGTTTAATTCAAACGTTGTATTCAGTCTAAGTAAAATAAAATACATAGGGCAGTTGAACTTAGCAATTTTAAGTTGAAAAACCCCAAACTTATTTAAAGTGAGCCTGGTTCAAGGAAAAACCCATAATTTACCAAACAAAGACTAACATGAACACCATGCGGTTGTACGCCAATTTGTATAATGTATTTGCATGAACTTCTCTCCAGATTAGAGAATAATATTCTGTATGTAATGTTCTGACTGCTGGAAAACTGGTTGGTCACATATTGCAACTATAAAGCTTTAAATGGATCTTGCTTTAAAGTATTTTCAAATTCTGAAACATGGATTCTTCACACACATTCAATGAACAGCGCAGGAAATCTATACACTCAGCATTTAAATCATTTTCTCCCTTATTACTACTACTTGAATCTTCATTTATACTACAGGCCCACTGGTTATTTGCAAGTTCAAATTCAATGCAATTTCTGCAACATTTTAGAACTTGTTGCATCGTCTGCATGTTCCAACATTTATAAAAATACAACTCCTCAAATGAAAATGACCTGGTAGAGGTGATTACAGGGATCAGACAATGGGTTTTCTCTCACTTGCCCAGCTAGTCAAAATGGTCAGAAAACTACTCACACAGTCAGTTTTAGTTGCCTCCACACAAACTGCTCTATTTATGTAAAAAAAAAAAGGTGTATTGTCGTGTTTGTCCTCAAATTTGCAGGAAATTATATTATACACCAGCCTAGCAAAATGTACTCTCCAGCACAAACAGAAATTTGCTGTTTCCTGGATAGCTGAAATGTTTACACTATTATGTCTTTATCCTGCCACAATTTTGCCTAGTCTCTACTGTGCATATTCACTTCTCAGCAGGCATAAGGGGACTGGAATTGGCTCACTCCTTTATTAATTTCAGCATTAACTTTTGGAGAAAACAAGTGTTTACTTATATTCAGATGTTAGATTTAATAACCCAAGTTGGCATTTTACAAGCAAGCTGCCCTTAAATGTTGAATTTTACCAAAAGTGAGATGGTCATATCATATTTAAGAAAAGGTCTAGTTCTTCTCTCTTTATCTCTAGTATTCAGCATGCTTGGCTTGTCTAATGGCTGGGAGAAAGACTGGACATTTTCCTTTATAGACATACTTCCAACCTGTACCTTAGGAGAGAATTCCCCTGCTGTTTGTACCTAACGAAATATAAAAAGAGGCTAATTTGAAAATGATGCTGGCCCATCAGGTAGAGGCTGAACTTGAACCCTGTAGAAGATGTCAATGGATGATAAATTATGCAAGCAGCAAGGGATCCAGTGTGGGAACAGCTGAGTTGTTCATAATGCAAATAAGCTAAGTGGAATGAAATTTTTTTCACCCACCAGTGCCTTCCTACTATGACGATGAGCATATGTATCCACCATTCAAAGAATGTTCTCAACAAGTAATTTCTCAGGTAGACCTGTCACTTAATCTCTCTTGTGTTTGTAGTGCTCACAGTTATAAGTGAATCCCACCAACATGTAGAACAAATTTCAAATATTGTCCTATCATGCAGTCATTGCATATGTTAATCTCAGCTGTGACATTAATAAACATAATAATGTATGCGCATGGGCCCTGCTCCCAGAGGGAGGATCCGTGGTGACATATGTTCCCTACAATGAGTTATAGCCCAAATAAAATGACCGGGAGGCTTCACAGTTTGATGGAAACACATCAGCATCTATGTAAGTTTAGCAAGGTGGCTATTTCAGCTGGTGACACCTGGCAAGAACCAAAACTGGATAAAAAATACAGCAAAGAAATGCAAGTTCTACTCTAACTTCCCTTTATTAATGGAAGGGGCTCAGGCAATGAAGGAGGAATCGGAAGCCGTAAATACATCTGTAGAGGAAACTAAGCTTTTTAGTCAAAGCAGGCTATACTACAAAGCTTCACTCTTAATTTCTTCAGGAGTATGTGCCGTAGTATCCAGTTCCCACTCATACACCTGCTTAATTCGATCAAAACTCGAGCTCAGCTGTCCATCATACGTTACACCCATTATTAATTGCATATAACAACATATTAAAACCAAACTGCCCAGAAAAATGAACACTAAAACATACATCAGTGTGATAAGAGACCATCTTTGGGAAACAAATTGACACCTTGTTTTTTGTTTGCATAATGAGAAATCTGCTGATGTGGAAGGGGAGGAGTTTATGAGAGAGAGAGAGATAGAGAGAGAGAGAGCCAAATGCCTCTGGTATGTCCACAAATGTTTTTTTAGTTTTCGGTTTTAGGACCAAAGCTTGACCAGAGGGTAGACATTATTTCCCTGTTGCTCCTGGCCTCCAAACAGGAGCCCATTAAACATTTCTAAATAAACAGTTGTAGCTGGAGGATAGCCGTAATAAGTTGTCAACTGAAATGGAAAACTTAGTTCTAAATGACTGTCAAAGACTTGAGTAAAAGTTTGTATAATATGGATTTTATAAAACCCATTGCTCAAAAACATAAATATTACAAGTCTCGGAGTGTTTAGTAGGAAGCAACTGAACTTCTTATCTTGTTTGAAGACATTTCGCCTCTCATCCGAAAGGCTTCTTCAGTTCTGAGGGTCAGTGCCGGAAACCCAGGTATTTGACCCAGAGTGGGTGGAAACAATCACCAACAAAGAGGATGTGGTTGAAAGCACCAGCCTGGGGGGGGGTGATCCTCTGGCTAGGCATCATGTGAGTCGTTAAGGTCACATGAGCCCAGGTGTGAATCACTCAAGAGTGTTTGCCCCTCACCCCTGGTTTCATGTGACACCTTGGGCTCACATGGCCCCAGGTGTGTATGGGGGTTAAACCACTTGGGGAGGGGCTCCCAAGACAGCATTGCAGGTTGCAGACAAATGGTGTCTTAGTCCACCACCCCTGTTTAGAGAGGGTTTCACCAAGTGGACATAGATGACCTCTTTTACTCCTCTTTCAAACCATCTGTCCTCTCTGTCCAGAACGTGGACATTGGAGTCCTCAAAGGAGTGACTTTTCTCCTTAAGATGCAGATGTACAGCTGAGTCCTGTCCCGATGAGGTGGCTCTCCTGTGTTGTGCCATGCATCTGTGGAGGGGCTGTTTGGTTTCCCCTATATAAAGGTCAGAGCACTCATCTGTGTATTGAACGGCATAGACAACATTACTGAGCTTATGCCTAGGTGTTTTATCCTTGGGGTGGACCAGTCGCTGTCTTAAGGTCTGGCCCGGTTTGAACTCTTGTTTGAATTTTGTGTTTTTGGAAGATTCTTCTGAATTTTTCCGATAGACCTGCCACATATGGGATAACCACGTTCTTCCGTTTTTCCCTTTCTGCCTCGGGTGGTTCTTTGTGGCGCCTTTTGGACGATTTGACAAAGGTCCACTTAGAGGATCACCAGAGGATCGCCCGCCCAGGCCCGAAATTCAATAAATGTAGGCACCGTATCAAGTTCAACAGGCATCTTGGACCCATGACTAAACGGTATAGGAAGTCTTGCACTTTTAATTTTCTGTGCAATTTTTGTGCTGTTTTTGCCATGTCCAGGGGATTATATCTAAATAAAACAAAAAGTAACCAAAAGTAACCCAATCAGCTTCACATTTTTTCATTGCAGTCTTAACACGTTAAGGATTAAAAGTAATTAAAAACAACAGTGGTTGTTAACTGGAGTTCCATGGCATTGTGTCAAATTTCGATATTATGCCATGAAAGAAGACAATGTTGTAACTCCACTGTGTATGGGCCAACCTCACCCAAACCTGACATGCTGGATGAAATGTGAAGTTTGTATGCACCTATTTATCACCTTTTGGAAACAGGAAAGGGTGAATTTTATAATGTGATGTACTGTTCCTAGACGCTTCACCAGATCAAATTAAAATATCATTAGAATAGCCCGTGGACCTTCATGATGCTTGATGGTTAATGTTCACTATTTTCAATGACCTGTGACTGCCTGGCATTAAGAGCATTAATCACGGTGGAACAGGAAGGAGTCAAATCATCAATGGACATTTTTCAACCAGCACAATATTTCACATGGATGCTACATGTCCCACCCTGAACACATCCTCATGCCATTTCCATCCCCTTTTTATGTGTGCCGACTTGTTCTGGGTTTAGTTCCATATAATTTTGCAAATTAAGGCAAGCATTATTAATGAATCCATGCTCACCAGAATAACAGATGGTAAATGGTAAATGTCCTGTATTTATATAGCACTTTTCTAGTCATTGTTGACCACTCAAAGCGCTTTTACACTACAGGTCTTACATTCACCCATTCACACACATATTCATACACTGGTGGCAGTGACTACCTCGCAGGGTGCCACCTGCTCATCAGGGGCGTTAACCATTCACACATGCACTCATACACCGATGGCGCAGCATCAGGAGCAATTTGGGGTTCAGTGTCTTACTCAAGCACACATCAACATATTAACTGCAGGGTCTGGGATCAAACCATGAACCTTCTGGTTTACTGAACGACCGCTTTACCTTCTGAGCCACTACTCACCTCTTTGCCGAGGTCTTCTCTGATGACCTGCTGGATCTCTTCCATGCTGCTCTGAGGAGCTTGGCTGTGCAGCACCTTCAGTGTGGACGTGTACTCTTCAGGCAGCAGGTAGTCCAGAGCACCAAGGTGCTGGCCAACTTTGATGAAAGTACCCCGGTTGGCACAGCACAATCCTCGCAGACGCTCTGCTGACCGCAAATGCACCTACGTGTGATGGAAGAGAAGCAAATTAAAAAAGAACCCAACACTAATATGGAAAATGGAAACAAAAACAAAGACAAAGGAAAAAATCTGATTGGCTATAATCTGCATTTTAGTGCTTTGGAACTTAAAATGCAAATATTATACCGTCAAAGAGTCAACAATAGTTTCTCTTTTATGAAATGATTTTTTCAAAACATTATCCAAACATTTCATTCATTTTATTTTTTCCCCCCAAACTAAACCACACCTTTAACTAAAGATTATTATCATGTTACCGTCATAAACGAAAATACTGGTTAAGGAAAAATATGTAATCCTCATTTTCAGTCCTTTTAGTCATATACTTTATCATTTGAATTAAATTTGGTATGAAATGTAGAAGGAGAAGAAAAGTTAGAATTCAACAATAGGCGAGCCAAGAAATTAAAAAGTGAATCAAAATATTGTTGTTATATATAAATAACAGTGTAACTATCATTTTAACACAATACCACAAAATCACACATATATCAAATATATTAAATCATATTCTAAAAAAAGGGACTTAAATTATTTCTATGGTGTGTGTGTGAGTGTGTCAGGGGGACTTCTGTCCTGTCTGTCCCATTCGAACCAGCTGGAAGTGATAATGCTTATAGAGAGATCCTCTCCTGAGACCAGTGCAAATAAAAAGCCATGAAATTAGCTCCCCTTAACCTCCGTAACCCCCATGACACCATCCATGAATACAGACCAGCACACACACTCATTCCCATAGGACCATTTGACATGAGTGTCATCTGGGCAATTATGACAAAGCAATGACATAAACAAGTCGCCAGAGATTACCAGATGAGTCTTCTTGCTCAGACATTAAAAAAACAAAAAACAGCACCACATCATCAAAGTAAGTTTAAACATCATTAATGTTAAAACTCAACATACACAAGTTTTAATTTTTCAAATTTTAAAAGTCACCTCTGCTGGAAAACAATGACTTATTTTTTTTAGTTTTTAATTGTGGGTGTGTGGGTGTGTGTATGTGTGGTGGGGGTGGGTTTAATAAAAGAATAAAAGAAGTGAGGTAATTAACAAATTTCAAATTAAATCTCACAGTGATTAGAACTGGAAAACATAAATTGCTTATATTCCAAAGTGTAAAGAAACAAAACAAATTCATTGTTCTACCTGGGCATTTTTCCTGAGAAAATATTGTTTTTATAAAAAGAGATGTTAAATGTTTCTGTGATCTTTATCCCAACTCAGGTCTGAATAAGTATGGAAAATGTACTGGGTATGAGCACTACTTTTTTCTTTTCTCATCAAATTAATTAAATCAGTTAGTTATGTGCAACAGTATAATAACAACAATAATAAAAATAGCAATAATAATAGAGCTGGAGGAGAAAGAATTACTGCAAAAAAAAGTTCTGATATTTAAGTTGTATAGTTGCAAGAAAGAAAACACACAAATTAAAACAAAAAAATAATATTCAGAATTTAAAAAAAAAAACAACCTGATTTAGATGAGATGAACACATCAGAAACTATTACACAATTAACCAATGCATAGATGACGCTGTGTACATTTAAAATCACAAGTAATTTCTTGCTTTTAAATCCAACTATAGATTGTCACTTAGTTCCCTCAAACATACAGCAAGATGTGTGTCTGCGGTGCATTCATTTGATCTCAAGTTTTTCCTCATTCATTTTTGACTTGATAATCTCAGAAATTTGAATTTTTTCTCTGACTATTCCATCAATTTTCTGATTTTGGCAATAGCCTTAAAATTTTACTTTAAACATTCATTTTAAAAAAAGGCAGCAATCGTCAGCCTGTTGAATGTTTTCACTTCAGACAAACACTGACGATACGATAGCTATGTAATCTCAGTCTTGAATCGTTTATCTCTTCTGTCATGCATATGAATGAATACTGGTTTGTGCTGTACAAAAACATGACAAAAACATAATGTTACAGATAATCAGTTTGATAATCAGATCAGAGATTTCAGTTGCGAGCAACAGCCCCTGCCTTCAATCAGTAACCTCAAATTAAATCACAGACATTCATTTCACTGAGTGTGTTTGGCGAGGGCAGATCAGAATGAAAACCTGGCATCAATTTGGTGATAGTGTTTAGCCTAATCATTAGCTTCATCACTCGTCTCTCTCTTCTAGTATAATCAGTATGCTTTGTCCAATAGAAGCCGGCTCACAGATAGAGGATGACATCTCCATGGCAACGCTGCTCACTGACAGCCTGAGGGGCATGCTGCTCTGGGATAGGCTGGTGCTGGCCTCCACCCACTGTCTCCACAGAGACACCAGCCAATCAAGTTGAGCATTGGTGAATTAGACACACAGGTTAATTTGTGGGACAACACAGATACATGGAGCTAATCGTGCAACGCTGCTGGATATCTACACTCATCCTCTTCACACACTTAGCAAGGTAAATGTAAATGAAAGGTGTGTGTGTGTGTGTGTGTGTGTGTGTGTGTGTGTGTGTGTGTGTATAATGGGGGACAGAGGCTGACAGAACAAGAGAATAAGAATGGATAAACTGATAAAGTAAGATGGGTTGCACTTGATGCAAGATAAAAAAAAAATATTGGAAGAAGGAAAAGAAAAACCTTGAATCGAAGAGGCTTCATCAGTTCTAAGTTCCTGGCAGGGAGTCCAGTGTATTCAACCTTCAAAGGATCCTTCTCACTCAGTGTAGTGGGCAAAGGGTACAATGCCCCACCCACCCATCATTTGGGTTGTCACTGCCCCGAGTCATCATGTGAGTCGCTGGTATCACATGAGCCAAGATGTGAACGATGGCTGTTTTCTGGAGAGCGATTTCAAAACTGCATTATATGTGGCAGACAATTGATGTCTAAGGCCTCCTTCTCTGTTAAGTGATGGCTGTTCCAGCTTGACATAGATGGCCTCCTTGACTCCTCTCTCAAACCATCTATCCCCCCTGTCCAACACATGCACATAATCATCCTCAAAGGAGTGTCCCTTCTCGTTTAAATGTAAGTGGACTGCTGAGTCCTGGCCGGAGGAACTGGCTCTTCGGTGTTGAGCAATGCATTTGGGGAGAGGGTGTTTGGTCTCCCCAATGTAAAAATCTGCACACTACTCACTACACTGGACTGCATAAACAACATTGTTACGTTTATGTCTGGGAGTTTTGTCCTTGGGGTGAACTGAACTGGGATGTTATGCTTAGAGAAAATTCTTCTAAATTTCTCTGACACCCCTGCCACATAAGGAGGGGCATTCCTCATTCCTTAAACGTCTTCAAGGGACTAGAAGAAGTCCAGTTGCCTGCAGTTGAAACACCAAGACAATTTCAAAATGTAGTAGCGCAGAAATGAGGGAACAAAATGAAAAGTATGTAGACTTATACTTTGCAGACAATGAGAGGCAACAATAGCCTTAATCAGATGTGTAGGTAATCTCATGATTCAATTTGATTTCATATTTTTGGTAGTACATTTAATTTAGAATTAAGTATTTATTCAGAAATCCATTTACTATGAAATCATTTTTCATGCTCTTAGGCCCAGTTCAGGCAAGGACAGGTTTAGTTGCTATTAGCCAGTAGTTGTGTGCCAGGTTGAGAACACAGTTCAGGTTAAGCTGGGGATACATTACGTGACTATCACAATCCTACCAAAATAAAAATTTACACTAATCAGCTGACTTACGCAGTTTCTTTTTTTAAACGACAACTGACAAACTATGAATCACACATAATGAATACAACAAATAAGGGATCACAGGGTACACAACTTGCCACTAGAAGTTAAGATATGTGAACTCAAGAGTGTTTAGCAGGAAGCAACTGGACTTCTTATCTTGTTTGAAGACGTCCAGTTGCTTCCTACTAAACACTCCGAGATCAAGATGACCTGGATGACTGAGAACCTTCACGGACAAGATATGTGAACATAAAAAAACTCCAGTGAAAACAGTTCTCTTCACACCCTTGTTGATTTGGGTGTGTTATATCCCATACACTAACAGATATAAATAAAAAAGCAATCAACGTCATTCACTGAGGATTTCTGCTTTCTGTCCGTGAAGGTTCTCAGTCATCCAGGTCATCTTAATCTTGGAGTGTTCAGTAGGAAGCAACTGGACTTCTTATCTTGTTTGAAGACGTTTCGCCTCTCATCCAAAAGGCTTCTTCAGTTCAGAACTGATGTATGGCTGAATTACTCCGAGGTTAGACTTTGCAACTGTGCAGCAGAGTGAGAGGAGATGGGGTGGGACTAAGGGCTTGGACACACCATGCTGACACTGTTGGCCGTCAGAAAGTCTATGAGCGTCTGTCACCCTGGTCTCTTTTGTGTGTCTTTGGATTAACTTTTTTAAGACCAAAGTTTAGTGCAAACAATTATTTCATGTTTTCACTTCAGTCTATAGGGTATTGCTTTCAGTCTTTATGCCTGGTAAAAGTTATAAGTATGTTATTTGATCTTTCACACATTTTACCATCATGAAAATAACTGGTGCTGCTTTTAGTAGAAGTTTATGGAGCATCTGAGGGGCTTCTACAGTCAATGTTAAATCTGAATGGAGATTGTTTAAAGAGTTCAGTGCTTTATCAGGCTTCAATCCCAAAGTATCCTACACAGTTTTGAGTAGGATATTTATATGCTACTTGAAGACTGTTTCAAAACAGTGTTTTGTTTATTTTTAACTCTCTTTAAGTCTGTAATCAAAGTGCTGGCCCTTGGGCCATTTCCCTGTAATACAGGTCGTGGGACAGCCTTTCAATGGTATTAAGCACAGATGGCAAATTGTTTTCCAGGAATATCTCCTCCTCTCTCTGTGCTACCTGACTGTGCAAGACAGACATGCCTACCAAAGGCACAATAGAAGTAATAAAGGGGAAAAGGAAAATGAGCTAAAGATCACTCATTAAATACTATTTAAAAGGAATGCAGTGATCTAGAATCTCACGTCCATCAGACTGAGGGACTAGAGAGAGACTATGAAGAGAAAAATTACGCCATCAGTTTTTCTTTTGGTTTCCTATAAGCTTTCACAATACTATTCTGTCCTCCACCAGGCTGGAATTTTCCTTGAAAAATGATGGCTTGATTTACGGCAAAATGAAGCAGGATTTAGTTTTCCCAGTTTGCTAAAACTTTGAAATCTTAAAATAACTCTTTTGACAGAGGAGTACAAAATTAAGTAAAACGTGGAAATCGAATGGCCCTGATTAAATTGAAAGGTGTAATGACAAAGGCTGTTACCACCGGCCTCCTCAGTCCAATTTCCGACCTCAGACCAAGTTAGATTAATTGGTTACTTTTTAAAAATACTTTCAAAAATTTTCTGTGGGTTTCAATGTGATAGTCAAACGTGCATAGTTGTCTCTGCCCTGTAATGAACTGGCAACCTGTCTTTCCAGGGTGTATCCTGCCTTCAGCCAATAAAGCTGGGATAGGCTATAGTGCCCCTGTGTCCATAATCAGTGTAGTAATAGATTATGGATGGATGAATGGATGGACTTCAGATTGTTCAAAGCTGACAGTGAGATGTCTTCTTTTTGCTACATCAGCAAGACAGACTGACAGCTTAACCTGGTGTTATATTGCCTTTATCAGACAACACAGTTATGTTTTTCATCCGGAATTCTGGTGGTTGTTTCTTTGTTTGGACAATAACCCAGCTACCAGCGGTAACAATTTTTGCAAATGCTACTGCTTAGTAACTACTGCAATAGCTAAAGAGCCACCTTTGTGCAATTAAAAGAGGCTTACAAAGAACCAATCTAAATATGGATAGTGTTATTTTTCTTTAGCCATTAAACTGTGAAAAAAAAAAATTATGTTATGGTACCGGACAATTCCTAGGGTTTTCCTTGTGTTTCCAGTGCTCCCCTGTCTATCTCTCTGCATTTGTTTTGTTTGTGTGTGTGTTGGCCTGGTAATGGCTCGCCTGGCTCCCGGCTCTACACTCCTGTCTGCAATCAGCTCATCACCTGTCCCAGTCTGCTCACCTGCCTCATCAATTCATCAGACTGCAGTATATCTACCACGGCTCTTCACCTACTCATCGCCAGATCGTTGAATCCACTTCAGTGTACTCCTGGACCGCTACTCGCCTGCCTGCCTGCCTGCTTGCCAGCTCTCCAACCCACTACCGCCTGCTTTCTCCTGCCCTCTCCTTTCTCCCTCACTCATCTCAGCACTCCAGTCCTCTGCCTCGGCTTGCTTCATTCCCGCGTCATCCACCTCTATTCCCCCACTTTCCTAGCAATAAGACCTGCTTCATCCATACCCACGTTGTTCTTTGTCTGCGTTTGGGTCCACCTCGCTACACACAACAATTTACTTCATAATGAAGTTATGACAAAAAATAGTCTATTTCATCTTGAAATGTTTTACTTTAAGGACCAGTGTGTGAACATTAGTACCATTTAGTGGAGGAGTACTACAATGCATGAAACAGAATGTTGCCTTGCTTCCTGTTTCCTGTGGAAGGAGGACTCACTCCGATGTAAATATATTATAAATTTATTTTTAAAAACTTCCCCACTCGCCCTCTCTATGGGCGGTCTTGTGTCTCCTTTTTGCTCAGGTCCTCTACCAGAGGCCTGGGAGCCTGAGGGTCCTACGCAGGATTTTAGCTGATCTTAGACAGGATTACACTCTTCTGGACTGAGGTCTCGGGTGTTATTCCTGAGATTTGTTGGAGCCACTTTCCCAGCTTGGGGGTTACAGCCGAGTTTTCCTATCACCACTGGTACCACTGATGCATTTACTCCCCACATCTTTTACAGCTCCTCTTTCAGCCCTTGTTATTTCTCGAGCTTCTCGTGTTCCTTCTTCCTGATATTGCAATCCCAAGTGATCTTGGGATTGCGACATCTTGGGACATCTACCACTACCGCCTTCTTACCCTGCTTGTCGACCACCATGATATCCCGCTGATTAGCCACCACCATCTTATCGGTCTGGATCTGGGGGTCCCACAGGATCTTAGCTCGGTCATTCTCAATCACCTTAGGAGGTGTTGCCCACTTTGATCCTGGAACCTCCAGCCCATAATAGGCAGATGTTCCTGTATACTATGCCGGCCACTTGGTTGTGACGCTCCAAGTATGCCTTACCTGCCAGCATCTTGCACCCTGCTGTTATGTGCTGCGCTGTCTCAGGGGCATCTTTGATCAGTTTGCACCTTGGGTCCTGTGTGGTGTGGTAGACCCCAGCCTCTATCGATCTTGTGTTCAAGGCCTGTTCTTGTGCTGTCCTGATCAGTGCCTCTGTGCTGTCCCTGAGACCAGCCTTCTACAGCCACTGGTATGTTTTCTCGATATTAGCCACTTCCTCTATCTGACGGTGGTACATCCTGTGCAGGGGCATGTCCCTCCATGATGTTCTCTCTTCTTCTTCCTACTCCTCACTGGGTTTCTGCTGCCTGAGGCAATCACTTAGCAGGTCATCATTGGGGGCCATCTTCCTGATGTATTCCTAGATCTTGGTTGTTTCATCTTGGATAGAGGCTCTGACACTCACTAATCCCTGGACTCCCTCTTTCCGCTTTGTGTACAGCCTCAGGGTGCTGGACTTGGGATGAAATCCTCCATGCATGGTGAGGAACTTCCTTGTCTTGATATCTGTGGCTTCTATCTCCTCCTTTGGCCAGGTAAGAATACTAGTAGGGTATCTGATGACGGGCAGGGCATAGGTGTTGATGGCTCGGATCTTGTTCTGACCATTCAGCAGACTTCTCAGGACCTGACTTACTCTACATAGGTATTTGGCTGTGGCTGACTTCCTTTCAGCTGCTTAATGTTTGCTATTTGCCTGTGGGATCCCAAAATATTTGTAGCTGTCCTGAACATTGGCTTTGTTGCCTTCTGATATTTCAACCCTTTCAGTTGTGATTATCTTACCTCTATTTGATATAATTTGGCTACATTTGTCTAGCCCAAATGAAATGCAGATGTCATTGCCTTAGATCCTGGTATTTTGGATCAGTGACTCGATGTCTCACTCACTCTTCGTGTACAGCTTGATGTCATCCATGTAGAGGAGGTGGCTGATAGTTGTTCCTTTTCTGAACCGGTATTCGAGGCTACTCTTTGTGATGATCTGGCTGAGGGGGTTCAGGCCAATGCAGAACAGCAAGGGGGATAGGGCATCCCCTTGGTATACATCGCACTTCATGTTAATTTGGGCAATTGGCCTTGAATTGGCTTCCGGAGTAGTCTTCCACAGCCTTATCAAGTTCTTGATGAAGGCTCTTAGTGTCTTGTTGATCTTATATAGCTCCAAGCACTCCAGTATCCATGTACGTGGCATTGAATCATAGGTTTTCTCTTGTCAATCTAAGCAGTGCACAGGTTGGTCTTCCTGGTCTTACAGTCTCTAGAGACTGCCCTCTCCACCAGTACCTGGTGTTTGGCTCTCCTGGTCTCACTACCAACCCCTTTCTGGGCCCTGCTCATGTGATACTAATTTGATACTAATTTGGGCAAATGCCTGACAGGAGCTTCCATGCCGTGCAGAGGCAGGTTATTGGCCGGTAGTTGGATGGAATTGTTCCCTTCTGGGGGTCCTTCATGATCAGGACCGTCCGGCCTTGGGTCAACCAACCTGGGTGGGTCCCATCTTTCAGCAGCTGGTTCATTTGAGCTGCCAGGCGTTCCTGGAGTGCAGTTAGTTTCTTTAGCCAGTAGCTGTGGATCATGTCAGGGCCCAGTACTGTCCAGCTCTTCATCCCTGAGACTCTTTCTTGTATGTGTGCCATTGTGATGTTTACTGGATCTTGCTCTGGGAAATGGCTGTGGCCCTCTCTCAAATCCACCAGCTACAGAGCATTGGTGTTATGTGATGACTCTTTCTCCCATATGCCCTTCCAGTACAGTTCAGTCTCAACCCTGGGAGGGTCCTTCCTTGTCTTATTACCCTCCCACTGAGAGAACACTTTGGATGGTTCAGTGATGAAAATCCTGTTGATTCTACGGGCCTCCACGTCTCTAGTGTACTTCTTCAGGTGGGCAGCCAGGGTTGTGAGCCTCTGTTTGGCAGTCTCCAGTGCCTCAGTTACGGACAAGTTGCTGTACTTCTTTAGTGTTTTTGTGGTCTCGCCCTTCTCCAGCTCTGACAGTTGGCTAACCTCTCTCCATGTTACCTTGATGTTAACCTCCAAACATTTTCTCCATGGATGGAATTGCCCCTTGCTCGCATGCATCTTGTACCAAAGAACCCCTAGGATTACTATTGCTGTTGCATATATCAGCTTGTTGGTGTCAGTAATGTTCACGGTAGGGATAGTTTGTAGTGCCGCATTTAGAAGACCTTCTGAGGGTGTTTTGCCACTAAGTCTTGGTAACCGTTCCCGGGGGTTCCACGTATCCATATTAGCCATTATCTGCCTTCTCAGGTCAGCTTCCTTTGTGCTAATGTCTTCCCGGCTTCTTATTGGGGCTTTGAACCCAGTATCTGTGTATCTTCCTCCACTGACCTGGCGTCCTGGCTCGCCCTTGCCGTAACATCATTGTTGTACTTCATCCTGCCAGACCAGGGCTAAATGACTGGGATTTGAGGACTATGAACAAGGCCTATTTATTATGGCGATGCTCATGACTAGCTTGTTACTCGGCTTACGGAGCCTCATCGAGCTGCCTCTCACTGGGGAGAGGTGGGAACAGTGCAGTTGTGAGTGTTGCGCATGTAGTCAATAGGCCTCCTTTGTAAGTATTACAGGAGTGAAGCCTGGAGAGCTAGCAAGACCTTCACAGATAATCCTCCAGCATTTAACACAATGACATCTAAATTCAGAGGCTCAGTGTAGGCCACTCTGCTGCTCCAGACATTAAAAACACCCTTTATTTATAACACTGTCCCACAGCACTATAACACGGTGGGAAAAAATTCAAGCTGTTTGTTATCTCCGAGTGTAGACATAAGCCCTTTCTGTGACACTGCTGTTTTCTCTTACTGCGATATGAGACGAAGAGTAACACTATGCAACTTAAATGAGGAAGGGTGACAAAACTGATGGTGTGGGGGGGATTTTTCACTGGGAGCCATAGTTAATTTCATGCTCTGCATTTTATTGTCATGCCTCAGTGCCTCATGAACTGCAAACACGCTGCCACATGCCAACACATACACACACACACACACACACACACACACACACACACACACACACACAGTGGAATTTTCCTGGGACAAAAAAAATTGTTGCAGAAATCCAGGTACAACTTTAAAAAAAATAAATAAATAAAAACAATCATAGTACAAATTCATGTGTCTTTGCAAAGCACATGCAGTGTACCAATTTGAGCTGTCATAATATCCATATAAATGAAAAGTTTCTGGTTTTGGCAACATGACCTCACAGGAAGGCGTATGCCACTTTTAAAGTCATTTTGTGTGTCATTTCATGTATTTTAAGTATTTTGTGTTTTATTTTACACACAAAATATGCAGATAGTTGGTTTGAAAGAAAATGCAGAGGACAGGGGAAGATGGAGGAGGAATATTCGCTGGGGCGACTCCTAGAAATACGCAGGTAACGACAAAAGAGAGAGAAGAAGATTCAACTGCATTTGCATTAAACTCTTTTTTGATATGCACATAAACATAAAGTGACTTTCAGCCATTGACATTCCTTTGAGGACATACAGTTGTAGTTCAGGTATGTTTAGGCATATAAACTTGTGAAACAAGTTAAAACCAACTCATAATTTAACATATGCACGAAAACCATGACACAAGACACTCCGGTCACTGCAGAATTCCTGCTTTTATACTATGTCATTTCACATGGGTGGTTGGTCTTTCTGTATCGCATACATGAGATAAGGGTACTACAGATACAGGAGGTTATAAAAAAAGTGGGGAGAGAAAGATATATACAGAATGTCTTTGAAGCTGCAGCGATGGATCACAACGAACTGATTGACACTGTGACATCGTACATCAGTTTTTGTGAGGATTTGTGTGTGCAGACCAAAACCTTCTGCATATACAACAATAAACTGTGGTTTAGCACCAAACTGCGGAAACTGTGCCAGGCCAAGGAGGGGGCCCACAGAAGTGGGGACCGTGCCCTCTAAAACCAGGCCAGGAACACATTGCCCCTTGCCCCTCCCTCCCCCCTCCACTCAGACCCCCTGCCTGCACTGAGGATCTGTGAAGAGGATGTGTGCGGGTTTTTTCAGAAGCAGAAAGATCAGGAAGGCTCCAGGACCTGACGGTGTGTCCCCTTTCTGCCTGAGAACCTGCGCTGACCAGCTGGCCCCCCACTTCACGCAGATCTTCAACAGATATCTGGAGCTTTGTGAGGTTCCCTCCTGCCTCAAACACTCCACCATCATCCTGGTCCCCAAGAAACCCACCATCACAGGGTTGAATGACTATAGGCCCGTCGCCCTGACGTCTGCAGTCATGAAATCCTTCGAGATACTGGTGCTGAATCACCTGAAGGACATCACAGGACCCCTGCTGGACCCCCTGCAGTTTGCCTACCGGACAAACAGGTCGGTGGATGATGCGGTCAACATGGGACTGCACTTCATCCTCCAACACTTCGACTGTGCGGGTTTTTTCAGAAGCAGAAAGATCAGGAAGGCTCCAGGACCTGACGGTGTGTCCCCTTTCTGCCTGAGAACCTGCGCTGACCAGCTGGCCCCCCACTTCACGCAGATCTTCAACAGATATCTGGAGCTTTGTGAGGTTCCCTCCTGCCTCAAACCTAAAGTGGACCTAAAGTGGACCTCCCACATAGAGTCTGTCAGGAAAAAGGCCCAGCAGAGGTTGTACTTTCTGCATCAGCTGAGAAGTTCAACCTGCCTTGGGAGCCGCTGGTCATCTTCTACACCACCATCATCCAGTCTGTTCTCTGCACTTCCATCACTGTCTGGTTTGGATCGACCACCAAACAGGACAGGAACAGACTGCAACGGACTATAAGGTCTGCAGAGAAGATCACTGGGGCTGACCTGCCCTCCATCCAGGACCTTTACAGGTCCAGAGTCAGGACCGGGCAGGTACCATCACCTCAGATCCCTCACACCCCGGACACAAACTGTTCAGACTACTTCCGTCTGGTAGGCGCTACAGAGCTCTGTTCGTCAAAACCACTAAATTCAAAAACAGTTTCTTCCCCCAGGCTGTCTCCCAGATCTCCCCATAAGCCAGCTGTCAACCTCATGAACATTTGGACACTTACACATTACTGCACTATCAGGTACCATCACCTCAGATCCCTCACACCCCGGACACAAACTGTTCAGACTACTTCCGTCTGGTAGGCGCTACAGAGCTCTGTTCGTCAAAACCACTAAATTCAAAAACAGTTTCTTCCCCCAGGCTGTCTCCCAGATCTCCCCATAAGCCAGCTGTCAACCTCATGAACATTTGGACACTTACACATTACTGCACTATTACAACATTCCACTTTCAAATGTCAATGTATATATGTATATATATTTATATATCTTTTCCTTGTCTTTCCCTCACGTGTCCAAGACAGAAACACCAGAGTCAAATTCCTAGTATGTTTACACATACCTGGCAATAAAATCTGATTTTGATTCTGAAAGGGGCCGCGCCAGAGTGCCCAGGGGCAACAGTCGGAGACCAGGGTGGAGGACCCATCACCCGCACACGGAAGGGCGGGGAGGACCCAGACCCACCATGCACGACAAGCCCCCTGCCAGCGGCCCAAGGCCAAGGCCCCTTCCACACACGGGAGGCCAGCCCAGCCAAGCAGGGTGTCTCTCCCCCATCCACCCGGCCCCTCTTCCCCTCACCCCTACCCCGTCCATCATTCCAGTATCGGGGGTCGCCACTACCCCAGAATCTGCTGACATGGGCCTAGCCCACGCCGAGGACGGACGCAGGCCCCCATAATACTCAAATTCAATAATCTATTTGTCTTTTGCATATATACATTGATGAGTGCCAAGCTTAATACTGTGCGAGCTGAGAAGATATAACAAGTGATGGATTAAGAAATTTTATTCATCTGCATCAGATATATTGTACAGTTTTTAAAAAGTATACCAAAGCTAATGGCAAAATTGTAGCGCAGCTGTACGGTCAAGAACAGAACAACTGTTATTAATATGAACAAATGTTGAAATCAAACTGCTCACATCTTTTGAATTGATCATACAGTAATATACACTGTATATTACATAAACATTAATGGCTCGCTTCCCACCTCCTGTTTCTATACAGCTGAGGGCAAGAGAGGCAAAAATGTACGAATTAAAGATGAATGATTTGATATTTGCAAACCAACTTTAAGAAGCTTATCACCTTAAATCAAAACAAATAGCTTAAAAACATTGGCAGATAACTTATTCATCAGCCAATATCTAGTAATATAACTAATGAGCTGTAAGATATCAGTTTTTTGGAAACTTCCCAAGGACTACAGCTACTCAGCATGTACTTTTATGTATAAATTACATTAAATCTTCATAACACTCATAATCAATCTCTCTCCCATTAACCATTATGTCTGGATTATCCATTGTTAAAATGGATGATCTGAAATGTTCACAATGTTAAAACATGCATCATGACATACATAAAAAGGATGAATTGATAATTGACAATATGATTTAGGGATTTAAAATTTTACAAGGTTCAAGATGTATATTTATCATTTCCACAACCAAAGTAAATGGGAATGAGAAGGCATTTCACACAGCAACAAGACACAGGCATATGAAAATATAGAATAAATAGAGTAATACATCTTTTCACATATTTACAACTAAGTGGCAGAAAACGAAAAATTCAGGAACCAAACAGTATTATGTTCAAAAATATGATGCACAAACTATAGAATAAATAAAGATAAAGAATATAGACAAACTGTAAAAACGATAGGGTTGTGCACTAATAGTAAAAAAAAAAAAAAGTCAATATATTTCTTTATAATGATAAAATACTTCAAAGGCTACAGCTTCCCCAGATCAAGAAAGTTTATTATTTGTTGTTTCATTACTGCTAAGGAAAAGGGAGCGTGTAGTTATGAAATATGCCTCCACTGTTCCCTGACCACTGTCTGGACAAAAAGCAGGAAATGGCCAACACTGACATTCAGTTTGCATACATTGCTCATATTTTGACAGAATTGATGGGGGAGAATATCAGCATTTTGAATATCCATCAGTCCACCAGTATCACTTCAGTCAGGTCTCATCTTGCTAACAAACACCAAAAAAATACACATTTTGACCTGATTTTTATGATCAAGGATGAATGCTTTTCCTCATTTATCCAATAATGAAATTACCACTGTTTAACACTGAAAATATTGTCAGCAGCTGTTGCTGCTGGCCCTGTGGTGATTAGGATGTGGCTTTCAGTGTTTGCATTAGCCATGCTAAAAGCTTCATTTTATATTTCTTTAACAACAGAAGTGTGAAAAATACATCCTCACATTTGTCATGCTAAATATGAAGCACGTTTTCTTAGTACTGATAGAATTAATTCATTAATGCATCGCCAGATAAATGGTTGCACTGGATTATGTCTGGTCTATTTCAGGTTCAGAATCAAAGCTACAGGTGTTTTTAAAATGCTACTCTTTAGAGTTTTAAGACTTACAATGTCTTGTTTTTTTTTTTTTGTTTATTAGAAAAATCCTGGCTACAGACAGCGTTTTATAAGATTTTCTCTCTGTTTCAAATTATACTGGATATATAATATTCTATGATTTCATCATGTCACAAAATAAACACAGCTTGTGTCTCTTTGTGGAGTAAAACAAATCTGAATGCATAGTTATCTTGACAATACAGTTTTATTTTTGACATATTTTGTGATTTGACATACACCATGTCTGAGTAGCCACCAGACCTTGAAAAATATTACATTCAAATGGAATGTTTAGGGGCTGTGTGCCAGCTGCTCAGCTCCATTGCCAGAGGTGGCACAGACAGAGCAGCAGTGGAAGAGAAATGGAGTATTTGGACTGCTGCCGCTGGAGATCAGCTTGTCAGCGATGATCTAACTACAGCAGGCAGCTGGGAAGCAAATGTTAAATGTCCCCTCCTCTCCATGTCCCTTAAGGATTCTCCCACCTCAGACTTGTTTGGCTGATAAGCTGCTGTCATCTGCTTACTAAGGTCAACAGTTATCTAGCCCCACCCCATGCTTACACAGCACATCCTTCAGAAGAGCCAGATCTTAAGGACTGGTGGTGGGCACCTAATATGAGGGTCCTCCCTCTTTCCTGTGGGAGAAAGGCAGTGCAGGTGTGCTGAGGGATGTGGACAATGCTCACATCTGCTGGTGGAACACTGAAGTGTTTTCTGTCAAACCAGATTGTCAGTGAGCACAGACTCTGAATGAACATCATTCTACAAAGTAAAGCTCCAATACTCGGCTGGAGGAACAAGAAGACAAACACAGCTCTGACAGAAAGGGGGCTGTAATGGTGGACCTGCATGTTAAAGCTCATTTCAGCATAACATAGCATTAGTGGTAATGACAGAAAGCATTTTACTATCAGTATAGTTTTTTATGAACATTTTGACAAACTTAAGAATTATATCTACATTTATTTGACAACTTTAACTGGTGAACACTGGATATTCAATTGAGAGCACAATTTAATGTAATCAAACACTGTTGCTGTGATGACCTGTTTTATGTTTTTCGAGCTGTGAGATCACTGTCCCTGGGAGTTTGGGTGGTTAACAACATCGAATGAGTTTGGCTGACAAAAACAGCCTGCTCTCCTCATAGTGACATCTACATGTCTGCTCTCAGTGTGGTTACTTATTATTCTACTGATGTGGTTATAAGTTATTTTGACACAGCCTACATAAATCATTAAAAATCATTCTCTAGACATTCAGGATACTGGCAAACCATGCTGGTTTCCATTAAAAAGCATTCTTTTAGATCTCCCCTGCCTCTTTTCAATGCCAAGAAGCAGCAACTCTACTCAACTCCACTTACCCAGTTCTCTGAGAAAATGCCTGCCAATGCATAAAAAAAAAAAATAAAATTGTGACTTAATGTAAATGGTCAGTTGACCACTGGTTAAAACCTAAAGCAAGGCTAAATCAGGCGAGCATATCAAGATCTTAATAATACATGTAATGGTCAACTACAACGTCCACATTACTGCAGACGCAGCATCAATCAAACTGTCAGTCTTAGCCTCAACTGTGAAGATGATTACAAGAAAGAACTGCTTTACTATTTGATTTGCAGCAAACCCCTAACCCCAATGGTAACAGTCCATTGTTTCAAGCACAGATGTGTCTGATACTGCTACAAACTGCTCCAGATCATCATCTGACAAAAACTGCTCAGCCACATCATCCACGGAGCACAGAAGCATTCTATTCTGGCAATACATTGAGATCCCATCCAAATTTGAAGATCCAAACAGTTCTTAATCGGATATTTGTTTCAAGACAGGACAAGAAAGATTTGAATAATCAATTACACAGATATAAACATGAAGAAACGGTAAAAATTTCATAACTCATCTGATTTGTGAATGTTTTTGCAATTGTGGAACTGGGTGGCCCGAGGTTTTACCCCAGCAACAACTGCAGTGTTTCTCAAGTTTTCCTGAGAAGGCACTGAACCCTCTAAGCAGGTCACACACTGTGAGTTAGTCAGCTTAGTGACAGATATGCAAAATTTGAGAACTCATTGTCACAGCTGCTGAGTTTTGTTTTTTTTCCTCTAGTGAGAAGTCACTAATCACTATCAGCAGAGCCTTTGATTTCCTTCCCTAAGGTGCCTTCAATTTACTGTGACAACCTCAGACACATTCACCATAAGAGGGGTAAAGGAAAACTCTTTATCGCTAACCTTGGGGTGGTGTTGAAAGAGAATTTGCAGAGAGAGAAAGAGATACTATGCAGAAGTGCAGAGTGAATCTGTGTTTTGTTCTCTGTTTCATCTCAGCCATGAAAAGCCAGCCCCAAAATGGCTGCTTCCCCAAATCAGCTTTATTCTCCTGCTTTTTCCTCGTGCAGCTGAGGAGGGAAGGGGATCATTAGACATCAGTATCGGTTTGTCACCATTTCAACATCTCCCTCCCCTCCCCCGGAGTCTTCTTTTCACCCCATTCCCAAAAATAACCTTGTGAATTGTAGCATATTTGTCATGTCTAATCTCCTCATGGGGCTGCATACAAATTTGCCTAATAATAAAAGACTCAATCACTTTGTATGCCATCACAGCCTTTGCCTAAAATACTGAGGTTATAATGATGTTAATCAAGATGTAATTTAAAAAAAAAAAATTGGAAAAATCTGGTTTTGTAGACTATGGTGAAGACGCAGTGAATCATGTATGGGAATTGAGTCAAGATTGATATAGAAATGAGTCATTTAAAGAATCAATACTAACATATATTTAATAATTTATTAAAAGAAAACCACTGACAAAAAGGTGCATAAATCCAGCAAACACCTAAAACTGTAGTTTTGCAATCGTGTTGCATACAAAACAATCAGTAGAAGCACACACATCAACGTCAAGGTCAAATTTATATTTTTAGCACATTCAAAAACAACCAAAATTTGACCAAAGTGCTTAACAAGCCAAGAATCAACAAAACACAAAAGCACATCAAAACAACAGGATAAACAAAGTATATGTGGAGACAAAGTGTCAACTTGAATTGAAGGCCAAAGAAAATGGGTAGGTCTTCAGCAAGGACTTGACAGTTTCAATGGTCTGAGCCACTCTTATATGAACAGGTAAACTCTATTCCACAAAATAGGGGCAGCCACTGAAAATGTCCGGTCGCCTCTAAGTTTGAGTGTGGACCTTGGAACATCCAGAATCATCTGACTAGAATATAAATATATAACAGTTCACATAAAAAAATGGGAACAAAGCCATTTAAAACCTTAAAAACAATAATAAAAATCAATCCTGAAGCAGACAGGAAAGCTAGTGGACTGAGGCTAAAACTGGAGTTATCTGCTAACGTTTTCTAGTCCCAGTTAGAAGCCCAGCAGAAGCATTTTTCACTGTAGTTGATGAAGAGATCACTGATCTAAAACCCACATACAGAGAGTTTCAATAATCTAGCCAAGTGTCAAGAAAACATATATCTCTCAAAATCATTTTAAGAAATATACTTATACTTATTTGTTATTTACTAAAATGTATTATTAACCTTAATTTTAGCAAACATTATTAGCTGAAAAAAGCTGATTTTGACAACAGAACTTATTTTTTCAAACCCAAATTTCTAAAAAATGGTTGACTCAAGGGCCAATAGTACCAACACAGCCATCCAGCTGGTCAGGATGAACAAACACAACAATTTCTGTCTTATTTTCATTTTGGCAGAACCCAAGGGCAACATATACAAGGAGAACAGTAAGGGGCCCAAAATGGACCCAGATTCACCAAGTTGAAAAAAAGTAACTCCTCTTTGTCAAGTAAGACTTGAACCATTTAAGGGCTGTACCCTTAATGCCCACACATTTTTCAAGTCGGGGTAAGAGAATCAAATGATTGACTGTATCAAAGGCAGCAGACAAATCTAAAAGCACTAAAACAACCAAGATTGCTGAATTAACAGTTGAGATTATATCATTAACAACTCTTAAAAGGGCAGTCTCAGTACTGTGAGAAGGGTTAAAACTAGACTGAAACTTTTCATTAATACTAAAATCAGCTAAAAATGTTTGCCGCCTATTAAAAACAACAGTCTCTCCAAGACTTAAGATAAAATGGGGAGCATAGACATTGGTCTTAAAGGGGAAAGAACTGGAGGATCCAAGCTTTTTCTTTTTTAAAAGAGGTTGCACAAATGCATGTTTAAAAGAAGTGGGAATAAACCCTGAGCTGAGAGATATGTTAACCGGAGTTAAAATCCTTGAACCAACTGTGTTAAGAACATCTTTAAAAGAATAAGGAGGAATGCTATCCAGGGGGCAGTTTGCAGGACGAAACAGTTGAAATATGTCAGACTGATAGGGGAATGAAATTGACTCAAACTGCTGGAAGACAACTGGGCACAAGGGAGGAACAGAGGGGTCAACAATTAAAGAAGTCGATGGAAAACTAAAACTAGAGTTCTCACACAGACTAGAAGAGAGCACAACAGGATCTGTGTTGCAAAGATTAAGTGTTAACGTTAAAAAGAATCTGATGATTATGGATGTTGTTGGAAACAAGGTGGGATAAAAACTCAGTTTCTGCAGCTTTAACTGCTATAACCTCTGATATCTAAATAATGTTTCCTGAAAAGTTTAAAAGGATACCTTCCATTGTTCTGTGGTCCAGTCCTGATGCGGACATGCTCATTGTTGGTGCTTTTGGCAGTGGACAGGGGTCAGCATGGGCACTCTGACTGGTTTTGACTGTGCAGCCCCATCAAAACAAAATGCGATGCACTGTGTATTCAGACACATTTCTATCAGAACCAGCATTAACTTCAGCAATTTCAGCAGCAGTAGCTCATCTGATGGATTGGACCCCACAGGCCAGCCTTCGCTCCCCATGTGCATCAATGAGCCTTGTCGCCAGTTCACCACTGTTCCTTCCTTGGACCACTATTGATAGATACTGACCACTGCAGACCATAATGTCATAATTGATGTATATACATATATCAAAATCACTCGATCATATTTCAACACAACCCAAGCCATAAAGTCTACAAAGTCCTAAAAAAAAAAAATCCTTATTAAACATCATCAAATGATTCAAATATGAAGCTGTTTTACAGAAAATTTATCCACATCATCTCAAAAGTCAAAAAAACTTACCAGAGCATAACTGACAATTTATCTACAAAGCAGTTGCCAAGCATTCAGTGCAATATTGGTTGGAATAATAAGAAAATTGTTCAAAACTGTCCATCTCTTGTAATGGTTACAAGTCCATAAAAAAGTTTCTCTTTCTATTTTGAAACATTTTTGGTGGCGATCTGACCACCAAAGCACCACCAAATCCAACCAATTGTTCCTTCGGCTATTTGTAACTACTTCTGAAATATTTCATGCATATCCATCCAACTTTTTACTTTATCCAGTGAACAAATGATCAAACACACTAATGCTGGCAAAAAACATAATATCTTTGGCGGATTTACTCCAAGTAGAGCTGCTTGCTAAAACCATAACCTGACCTTGGTACTCACACAGGGCTTTTTTTCCCACCAAGCAGTCAAATATAACCAGTCTAATTTATCCTCTGTGTCCCACTGCCACCCGCCTACAGAAATTACTGTTGATTTATTGACTTTTTCTTTCTAGTTCTTGCAGACCAGTGAAGACCTCAAAGTGGACACAGGGACCTACAAAGAAGAGGGCTGATAATAGAAACCGGGGTCAAACAAGAGAAAATGGACAGACATCCACTGAAAGTTAAGAGCTCAATGTTGTGTGGAAATCGGTTCACCCGTTCACCGTATTTCTCTTTACCACTCGACAAGACCTGTATACTTATTGATACAACTGAGTGTTTACTCTGCCTTTATTACAGTACTGAGGACCAAAGTTTCTAGATCTGACTGGAGTTCTGAAGGCCTTACTTTGGAATATCTGTTCTTCTTCTTGTTGAGTGTTGTGTACCACTGATATGCATATCAGTGGTAGTTAGTGTAAATCGTCTGTATTTTATGCCAGTTCGGTTAACAACAACAATGGATTAAAAAAACAAACAAAAAAAAAAACAGTCAATATGTGATTGAAAATGTAGCCTTCAATCTTAATTAATGAAAAGGTATTGTATAAACCATTTAGGAATTACAGCCATGTTTAAACATTGTCTGCCATTTTCAAATTTTAAGAAAAGTCAACTGTGGTCTATTCCCTCTTTATTCCATGACAAATTAAGCAGACAAAAAGTCTGGAGTTTACTCCAAGTGTTAAACCTGCATTTGGTCGCTGTTCAATGGATCTCTCAATATGAGGTTTTAAGAAGTGAAAGTACTGTACTCCTGTACTCATTGTTTACTTTACTCGTTTAGAATAGTTTTAAATCTGTATTTGAGACACACACCCCCCAACCACCCATCTCTCCATTGCAGCCTGTAGGCTTGAGCCACAGCCATCATGCATTATTCATGTGCTAAATAAGATGCATTTAATTCCCCAATCATCAGTCAGCATGGCTTGTAATGAGATGCTGATCATGGAGAAACCTGAACACGCAGAGAAGGGGACAAAGAGGGAGAAAAACAGTGAAAGACAGAGGTGAGAGCCTTTAAGAGATAAGGGCCTATCTCTATCTCCCAGCGCTCTCTTGTGCCATTGGTCTTGTTCGGTTGAAGAGTCATTGACAGAGAGCTAATTAATTTTCCCTCATTTCTTTGTATATTAATCTGTGCCAACAGCACAAGACTGGAGAAAAACATTTTGCATATACTTGTATGTTAATAGTAACTAATTGTAATATTTAATAGAACAAGTAAATATTACTAGCATGTAGTTCATTAAAATGGCAACTTTAAATGTTGGCATCAAATATTTAATTTGGCATTAATATTCAGTTTAGGCTAAAATTTCCATTTAAATAACATGATGTATGTGTTTTAATGGTGCAAATGCAGAAATTCATGGGCCATTCAAGTGGGAAAATAGTAGTCAATTTCAATTGTGCATCACACTGTACATTTTACGTAACACCATACAGAAACTGATAAAGAGCTCTGCTTCTAAAACAGAAAACTTCCGACGTCAATCAACTCTTCCCGGTTTTCACCAGTTTGTTCCACACGTAACACTGGAGTTTGATACAGCCTACGGTCAAGAGAAATCACAGCTAGCTTCAGAAGACAAAAAGCGGCCACTCTGTTCCCTCGTTGCTGGGCATGATCCTCCACTCTGTAGCCCAGTGTTGCGCCATCAGGGCCAGCAAGGCCTTCGTTGATGGCCTAAACATTATCAGAATGACTGACTTATGTTTTCATATATTTTTTCCAGCAATTAAATTATTTCCAATAGTCTTTTCTCTTCATTTCATAACTTTTCTCTTGGGTGTGCTGCCTTCACTAAATGTGAGCTTTGAGAGCTTATTAGAGCTTTTATCCTATATTTTAGCCATCATGTGCTGCCAAGGTCAACGAAATCTGCCTTGGGCCTTCAGAATCAACAGTTTGGGCACGTGTATCTTAAAATAAATGGCAATGAAACTTGCTTTAACCCATCAAATTTCAAGCTGACGACAACCAGGCAAACTAACAAGTGTAGTTGGGAGGTCAGAGATTGTACTAGTCAGAGCTAGCTCAGTTAGCAAACTGTATTTGTAACAATCTGCACAGGCACAAAATATGTTTGTTTAGATTTTGTGGCTGTTTTTCTACCCACAATGACTGTAAAAGGGGAAGAAATTGATTTGGTCCCAGATATAATTAAAAAGTTCTTTTTCAAGACAGACTTTTCAAGAAAAGCTGGACATCGTGAGGAAAGGTCCACCAACTCCAAAGCTAGCACGCCTGTCTCAGCCGGGGAAAGGGTACCACTTTCAAGTCAGTGTAGATCTACGGCTCAATGAAAGTGCACAGGTAAACAAAACTCCAAAATGAAAAGTTGAAGAAAAATAAGGAAGTATTGAAAAGACTGATGGATTGTGTCATATATTTGGGTGAACCAGAACTTTCATTTAGGGGATACAATCAAAGCACTGGATCCACAAATAGAGGCAACTATTTGGCGCTTCTTTTCTTGCTGAAAACAACACAGACTTACATTACCACCTGATTAATGCTTTAGATGAGGTAATGGGAGAAGAGATAAAAAGTAAGATTAATAAAGCACCCTTTGTCGCCGTTATGGTGGACAAGACAACAGACGTGAATAATGCAACGCAGGATTTTTATCTAGATCCCCTAGGTGCACGCAACTACTGGACGATAATTGCCAGCAGTGTCTTACTCGTGTGTCATCAACGCCTTGGAAATACACATCGAGATTGTTCAGTAAAGTCTTTGAGAAGAGAGATGCCCTAAAGGAGCTGATTCACCATATACTGGAACATCATGATGATTATGACAAGGACTCTGGTCATTGTGCTGATGGATTTAATGACGTGTGAATGATTGTGAGTTTTGTTTTGTTTTGTGCTTCACACATTTAATGGGTTTTTTGAGTATTCAGAGGTGCTTTTGGAAAAAATACAGAACAAAACATTGAATGTACAATTCTGTCTTGTAAGGGTGAAGGAGTTTTGTCACATCATTGAGTGAGACAGGGGCCAATTGGGTCAGATCTATGAGGCCACTGCACACATCTCAAGATCTCTGACAGGCCCAGCACAAGAAGACCTTCGCACATACTACCAACAACTCCACAGCCATGTTCTTGACAATATTCTTTGCCAGATATGGAATAGATTTTAAGACAACGAAAACATTTATGTTTCTCTCCCTCCTAAGCCCCCAGCAGTTTCAGACATACTCCGGTAAAAAAAAAATTACATACAGCCTTCTCCAGCTTAACGCAGAGTCACAGAACACTATTCAAACTTTACCGGCTAAAAAAAACAATTCACTGTAATGTATGCCTTGACTGATTTTGAGGGGAAAAATCCTGCTAATCTCCTTGATTCCCTTCATCAGAAAATCTGGGTGAGGGCATGGTGCAGCTGTACACATTGACATGTTTGGCGGTGAGCATTCTTGTGTCAACTGCTTCTGTCAAGCAGACAACTGTCAGCCCTAAAGCGAATTAAAACTTATACGAAAAATATGACAGGACAGACTCTACTTTCAGCATTAGCTTCCATGGTGATAGAAAATGACTGTAGACTGTAGCCTGTGGAACAGACTAAGTCTTCTTTAGGAAAGGAAGAAGGATAGATTACGGTACGAATTATCAGTAGTTTTGATGAGTATAATGCAATCTATTTTATATGTTATATGTTATATGTCTTTTTTATATGTTTGTCATTTTATTAGATAAATATTGATGCTTCTGCTAAAGATGATGTATGTGGCGCAGCTGTGGCTGCAGTGAAACGAGACTTGTTGAATTGTGTTAATGAGTTTCTTACTTTGGTAATGGCATTTATTCTAACTACAAGAGATGCCTTTCTGTGATGCAACGCCCTCTTATACTGCGTTTCTGTATAGCCGTGGCATTATAATGATGGTATTAAGAGGTGGACTAATTCAGGTACGACACCACTAGGTGTGAAATGCACGGCCCGCCACTGCTGTAGGCAGACTCAAGAACACTCCCATGCTTGTTCTGTGATACACTCTAATTGGCTATTGGATGTGAATGACCCCTTGGTTCAGTCTTGCAGCCCTTGATGAACCTGGAAGACTGGCTGCTTAGATGGCTTTTAAAGCTCTTCATATACTGAATAAACACATGAATCATTCACATTTCTAAATTTTACCTTTTGTCATCATCTCATCATCCTACAAGTAAGATTTCCCAAAAAAAAGAAATTTTGAAAACAAAATCATAGATTCATTTAGAAAGACCCAGGCTATTGTTTGTGCACTTTGGAGCAAATAACTAGTCTCTCACATAAGAATCTAGTTATTATCCTCATCATAATCACCATTGTCGTCATTATTATAGGACAATTATAACAAAATTTTACCAGTACAGACCATTTTAAATTATTATGTCATATTAGGTCTAAACAAGAAACAAACAGAATTGTAGGCGATTTAAACATACATTATTTTCTTGGACTGACTGATATATGGATACTTTGGAATCGTTTAATCAAACCCAGTCCATAAACACACATGAAAGGGGTTACCAACTCAGTGTGAAATGTAGTTTGGTTTGAAAAAGTGGTATATACAACCAGATCTGAAAATATTCTGTACATGGTAAACTGGGAGGAATTAAACAAGAAACATCCAGAGCAGGCAGTTAAGAGTGGTGGCTGCTTACCTCATCAATAAGTCAAACACTGTACCCTCCAACATGCTCTACAGTAGAAAGCACAGAACACCCACCCCCATGATCAGCACCATACGTATACCTACCTTGGACCGGAGTGCCAAGTACTCTTCTGTGCCATATTCCACATCTTTGAAAGCAGTAAGGTAGTCATAGCTGATGACCGCCGTCTGTCAACAAGGAGAGGGTTTACATGCAGAGAGCTGGGGAATCAGACGGCAGATGAACAGCGAAAAAAAACAGAAAATTACCAAAAACAAATAAATTCAACTTCTGTTTTGGCCTGGCTGTCAGACCACAACAAAGAAATGAGAAACACAAACGGGAGTGAACTATATTAAGGGGAGATTTATTAACAAAAATAATGTTTTAATAATGTATCAAAATTATTTTTCAACCAGGTCTTACCAAAATTCCAACTAACTTAACAGATGTTTTTAAATGAAAATAATATGGAAAATTATAATGTAACTCTAACAAAAGATGATGTAGTGCCAAGGACGGAGAAGCCCACTGACAACCTGGATGGGGCAGGATATATGCCAACAGGAAGCAGTGGCCAGCTGACTCCGACAATGATGATTCTGTTCTGACAGTGATGAATATCTAAAATAAACAACAAAGCCCAAGGCACAGTAACCCACGGACATAAAGATTTTATATATGCAGTCTATAAAAATTCCCCACTTGCCGTCAGTGGGCGATCTTGTGTCTCCTTTCAAGCTCAGGTCCTCTACAAGACGCCTGTGAGCCTGAGGGTCCTGCGCAGTCTCTTAGCTGTTCCTAGGATTGCGCTATTCTGGACAGAGATCTTAGATGTTATTCGTGGGATTTGTTGGAGCCAGTCTCCCAGCTTGGGGGTTACAGCCCCGAGTGCTCCTACCCAGACGGGTACAACGGACGCCTTTACTCCCCACATCCTTTCCAGTTCCTCTTTCAGCCCTTGGTATTTTTCGAGCTTCTTGTGTTCCTTCTTCCTGATGTTGCCATCACTTGGGATTGCAACATCTACAACCACCGCATTCTTCTCCCGCTTGCAAACCACCACGATATCCGGTTGAATTAGCCACTATCATCTTATCGGTCTGGATTTGGACGGCCCACAGGATCTTAGCGCAGCCATTATCAATCACTTTTGGAGATGTTCACTTTGATCCTGGAGCCTCCAGCCCATAATCGGCACAGATGTCTCTGTATAATATGCCAGCCACCTGGTTATAACAATCTAAGTATGCCTTAGCTGCCTGCATCTTGCACCCTGCTGTTATGTGCTGTACAGTCTCAGGGGCATCTTTGCACAGTCTGCACCTTGGGTCCTGTCTGGTGTGGTAGACCCCGGCCTCTATTGATCATGTGTTCAAGACCTGTTCTTGTGCTGCCATGATCAGTGCCTTTGACCAGCCTTCTACAGCCACTGGTATGTTTTCTCGATATCAGCCACTTTCTCTATCTGTCGGCGGTACATCCCGTGCAGAGGCTTGACCCTCCATGATGGCCTCTCTTCTTCTTCCTTCTCCTCACTCGGTTATTGCTGCCTGAGGCATTCTCTTTCCTATTAGTGTACAGCCACAGGGTGCTGGGCTTGGGGTGAAGCTCTACAGTCGGTTAACCTCTCTCCGTGTTGCCTTGATGTTAACCTCCAACCGTCTTCTCCATGGAGGGTACTGCCCCTTATGGCTCACATTCAACTTGTAGCCAAGCACCTCTCCAATTACTGTTGCATATATTAGCTTGTTGGTCTCAGTGATGGTCACAGAATATCACAGAGATAGTTTATACTGCTGTATTCACATCATCTAGCAGACTTCTGAGGGTATTCTGCCACTAAGCCTTGGTAACTGTTCCAGAGGATTCCAGGTATCCATGTTAGCCATTATCTTCCTCCTCAGGTCAGCTGCCTTTGTGCTAATGTCTTCAAGGCTTTTTTTTTATTGGGGCTTGAGTTACAAGCTGCTTCTTCGTTAGCTTGGATGTAGGGTTTCTAAACATCCATAGGTCCCACATCCGTTGCATGTACCCCCTCTGATTGGGTGGCTGGTATAGTAGCACTCTATTAATCCCACATTGTCATTCTTTTGTCTTATCCAGTAGCACACTTGTCATCTGGTTTCCCTGTTTCCTCAACACATGACGAGGACCTTAGGTGTTGTATGTATATAGTCTAGAGTTGAGGCAAACAGCATGACAACATTTTCTGTCTGTTTGTCGAATGGTTTCCAGCCTACAATGAAGCTTGGACCAGTCTGAAATGACAAACAATAAAAAGGCTTTTGGAAACTGGTGACAAAGGACAACGTAGATCCAATACACAGAAACTGTGTTCATTTTTAAGTAACAAGTTTAAAAATACCTGGCTAATTTGTCTGTGTAGGCTCTCAGTCATCCAGGCTTATGTAGTCTTAAGTGCGTTAGTTGACGGTATCTGGACTTCTTTGTTGTTTAGAAGACGTTTCACTTCTCATCCAAAAGGGACATTCAGTTCTAAACATCTGTTGGGGAGTCCGCAGTATTTAAACTCTGGTAGGGTTGTTACACTTGGGGGTGGTCACCTGAGTAGTAGACCCTATCTGTGTATGTACGTCTGGGTCACAAGTAAGGTGTAGTTCATTAATGGGTCGTTTTGAGGTGTAACTCCTTGATGACCTCCCTTGCATTCATGTGAGTTTTTATGGTCACATGAAGGTCATATTTGGTCTTAAGTGAGGGGTCAGACAAAGCGCAGATTGAAGACTTCTATGATGGTGAAGAACAAAGACTTGTGTACCCTGTCCAGAAGGATACCGGGACCCCGCCCTGGAGCCAGGCCTGGGGAAGGGGTCCGTAGGCGAGCGCCTGGTGCGGGCTTTGTTCCAGGGGGTCCGGTCGGGCTCAGCCCGAAAAGGAGACGTGGGTCCGTCCTCATGTGGGCCCACCACCCACAGGAGGAGCCATAGAGGTCCAGTGCTATGTGGATCGGTTGGCAGTCAAAGGCAGGGGCCTAGGCCGTCATGACCCCGGTTGCTGAACCTGGCTATCGGAACATGGAATGTTACCTCTCTGATGGGGAAGGAACCTGAGCTTGTGCGAGAGGTTGAGAGATACCGGCTAGATATATGCATTTGTTACTTCCAGGCTGGACTACTGTAATTCTTTATTTTCAGGTTGCCCTAACAAAATTTTAAAAACTCTTCAGTTAATCCAAAATGCAGCAGCGCGTGTACTGACTAGAACTAATATCAGAGACCATATTTCCCCCATAATGTCTTCTCTGCACTGGCTCCCAGTTAAATTCAGAATAGAATTTAAAATCCTTGTTCTCACCTACAAAGCTATTCATAGTCAGTCACCATCTTATCTTGAACAGCTCATAGTACCCTATCGCCCATCCAGAACCTTACGCTCCCAGGATGCAGGGTTATTGGTGATCCCAAGAATTTCCAAAAGTAGAATGGGAGGCAGAGCTTTCAGCTATCAAGCTCCTCTCCTGTGGAACTTCTTCTTCCAGTCTTGGTACGGGAGGCAGACGCACTTTCTGATTTTAAGAGTAGGCTTAAAACCTTCCTTTTTGATAAAGCTTATAGTTAAGGCTGGCCTATCTAGCCCTTAGTTATGCTGCTATAGGCTTAGGTTGCTGGGGGAACACTCCATGATTCACTGAGCTTTCTTCTCTCCCCCCCTCTGACTCCGACTCCTTCTCTGCTCCTGTAAATGTCCATAGCCTTACACTAACTTTACTTCTTCCCCAGAGTCGTTGTGCTTTACCATCCTGCAGGTTTTTCTAGGTCGCGGTGGGAGGTGCTGCTGTGGTCCTGCCTGATGCCCCCTGGCCACATTAGGAAAGGAGATCCTGCTTCTGGATCACTACACTTCACATATCCCTGGATTTACAGATTCTACATACTCTTGGACTCAGCAACACCCAGATCTTGCTACATGGAGTACAATGACTCCTGGACCAACAGAGTCCACCTGCGTCTGGATCACTAGACTTTCCATACATCCGGACTCATAGAATCCACAGACTCTGGGACTCATGGATGTTTTATGCATTCTAAGTGAGCTGTTGTTATCATGTTTTTGTGTTCTGTACAAGTGACATTTATTGCACGTCTGTCCGTCCTAGGAAGAAGGATCCCTCCTCTGTGGCTCTTCCTGAGGTTTCTTATTTTCCCTGTTTAGGGATTTTTAAGTTTTTCCTCACCCGGTTCGAGGATCTAAGGGCAGAGGATGTCACATCTGTACAGTTTGTCAAAGCCCAGTGAGATAATGTGTAAATTGTGATTTCGGGCTATACAAATAAAATTTGATTTGAATTTGAACCCAATTACCTTTCTTTATGTTCCTGGTCAAATTAGTAGGACTGGGAGCCAGCAGTCCAACTTTCATTCTGCCGCATATGGAGCTATGTAACAGACTTCCATTTATAAGGAGTATGCCACCCAACCAACTCCAGGAAAAAAATACAGTCAAAACGATTAATTGGCCAATCCCTAATTGGAATTGAACTGTACATTGTTTCCAAGTTAATAACTCTAAGATTATCACATGAAAATTGACTGGTATGTTAAGTTTAAATTATTAATGATTCTAAGATGTTTTGGGGTTAAAAATGAACAAAGGGAATTGTACAAAATTTGCAATTTGTTTTTGTATTATTGATGAAGTTTTTGTGTGGAACAAACTGCTACAAGGAGCGAAGTGATATAAAAGCAAAAAAAATATATTATTATTAAGAAATATTTCAGTTTCAGGTCATTTCAAGTTAGCACTGTCTGAGAAAATCACAACAGACAAGGTGAGCCTATGTGCAAGTCTTCTTCTACCTTTGTCTCAAGGACTTGGACTCACCCAAAGGTGTCCATGCATTTACCTTCACCAAACTCCAAATGACCACATTGTAAGCTCACTTGGCCTGATCAGAAGTTAATTCCACACAGCATATTAAGGGACAACTTTGTCATTTTTGAGAGAGATCCTGATCCTGATTTCTGCAGCTATTAATATAAATGTGGATTAGGTCCACCACCACTGACTGAGTCTCCAGCTCCAAAGATACCCAAATTTTAAAGTAAGGGCGGTTGTTTTTAAGGATGCAAATAGAGTTCAGCTCATCCAACCCCTGCCCATGTCACCTGATTTTACAACCTCAGCATACCACTTCTTCCCTGGTGAAGGAGAAGGTTATTTGTGGCTGGACTAACTGTGTAAATGTAAGAGAAAGAAAAAAAAAAAAGGAGGAAAGAGTAAGAAAATAGAAGAAAGGCCATGAACTTGGCATCTGTCCATCATATATATTGTGCATTTGATATCTGACACAAGTGAAAGATAGATCATTGTGTTCACCCTGTGTTTAAAGACCATCTCCAGTGAAGAGCATGTTTTTGGACCTTAACATGTCCACATGGTGTTTGTTGTGTACTACAATAAACATTGTAGCAAAAATAAGTAGTCAGAATCGTGGCTGCGAATTTCTGCTTTCATTCTGTAAACCAATAACATTTTCCATAAAGAGAAATCTGACCGTCTGGGTGTGCTATGTAGAGAACCCAAGGAAACAATCCTGACAAATCCATGGGCGGGGGGGGCTTACTGTTGTAGAAATTAAACTTGCCACTCTGATACATCAACTTGTAGGCGACCTTGTACAAGTAGCTCCTCCTCGTCCTCTTCCTGGGAACTAACATCTATGGCTGAATTACTCCAATGTTAGTGCTTGTCACTGTGCAGGAAATAGTAGACTAGTTTTAAAGTAGGAAGATGATAGAGCAGGTAAGCTCTGGTTCACTCTGGCTACAGGCAGCAGGGGAAAGAGAGGTGAGTGGAGACAGGGTAGGACTAAACTAACACATTCATAGAGCCCCACAACTCAGATGAGGGAAAGGTGTTGAATTAAATCCAAGGCACAAAGGGTTTTTTTCATTAAAAACATTGAAATATGCAATTTTAGAAAACAGAATTTAGATAAGGGTTTGATCAATGCCCAAAGCAGGACTTTATAATTGCCATTGTAGAGAAATTGTTTCTACTAATCTTTAAATATACCAGCTTTTCCCACTGTTGATTTTAATTTTTTCAAGTGAGCATCCTCTACTAAAAAAAGATTTCCAATGGTTTAATTGGTCAGTAGTCGAGTTGTTGTTTTGACCTGACCAGAATCTAAATCCTTTCCTAGATTACCTTAGAATTGACTTTGGGTCAAAGTTAGCTAGCTAGCCCATTAATATTGCTTCATGAAAGGGGCAGCTGGTGCCAAATCAGCCAAAAACAAGAACAAGAAGGCATTAAGACAAAAAGCATCTAAAGTGTGGCGATGCAGCAAATTCTGTTCCCAAATGCCAGTGTGCAGAAACTCACGGTGGCTGCAGCTCGTCCAAAGCGGATCACACTGAGGTCATTGAGGTCCAGCTGTGTGTTGTAGAGGTAAAACCCAGAGGATGCGAACACGGCTGTGGCTAGAGAGGAGATCTTTAGGAGTCGACCAGCCATCAGAGGCACTGTAGGAGAAGGTATGAACATGAGAAATATGTTCTCATAGACTGTGAAAAGTCTCCATGGAGGACTCCCGGGACTCACATCAGATCGAGATTTGTGCTTTCCTATCCCTATCAGAAAACCCTCTCACTTAAGTGGTAATTGTTGTCATGTTCTGGATTCATGCGTACCACATTGAGTCAGTTAAGAGCTCTGCTGGATGTGAAAAGAAGGCGTCCTTATATCTGCAAACGCATAGCGGTCGTGTCTTGGGTACCTTTACGACAGAATCAGTCACAAAAACTGTGGGGCAATTATTGCTGCAAAACTATTTGCAAAGTGGGGTGAGTGGAGATCTCTGTCGTTGTTTTGATCAGTTTGCATGTGTGTAACAAGATGTGTAAATGTGTAAAAGAACCTGTAAATACATACTAAGAAATCTGTAAGTGTGCACTCAAATCTGCAAACATGTAACTCTCAAATTGAACCAGATTGATGCATTCACCTTTACAGGACTTTTCAAGAGAGCCAGTGGACTGAGAAGCGAGAATCCACGAGTGAGGATAACAGAGATCAGCCTTTACAGAAGTATTTCTATTGATCGACATGCCTACTAATAGGATAATAACTCAGATTGATCCAAGGGCACACATCAAAATTACACAATTACAAGTAAGTTGGGGGGGGGGCATCAAAAATATTAATGAGGTGTATCACAATTTCTGCTGCAACAGTTACGCCCCTTAATTGTAGTTTAAAATATATAATAACGATTCACTTTAAGACCATTACTATGCATATTTACATATTTTAGAGAGTTATATATTCACAAATGCATCACTTTCATGATATGTGGGACGAGAGGACAAATGATCTAAAATCAGAATTTGAGGCTTAATCTAAGAAGCCTGTGCAGCTTCTTATGTAGGCCTACAAGAGGAAGAAACACAGGTTGCTTTTTGAGACTACTGGCAGGACACAAGAGTTGTTCTATGTTTTTGGTATTTCATGTGGTTATAAATACGAAATAACCTACATATTTTATAGTTTTATAAAGTTGTGCCAGTTACTCTACTTCCCTTTTACAGAGATGGAATCTGGGAAACGTTGGAAAGGTGTGGAAAGCTCATCAGACTTTCGCGAACCATCAACTTAATTTCACACATTCCAACCGCACGCAACAAGCAGGATTTACAGTGAGGGGGGACAAATACAACTTTCATAAAACAATCATAGCTATAAATCTAATGAAAATACACTAACTACAACATTTATGATGCAATTTACTGTAAAGGAGATTCGCAGGCACTTGCCAAGTCTTGCCCATGTTTATGTACGCTATTATTGGGAGTTTTACCACACACTATTTTTTTGCAGAGAACCAGGTTCCAAATAATATACACCTCTCCAAGACACTGAAATATTAATAAATATTTAGGAAGTCCATGCTTTACGGGTATATTTTAGGTCCTCTGATGGATCAGATTGTCTTAGTATATTGATTGATTGGATAACTGATAATTTGATAGTTAAAATGGTTGATCAGATATCTCAGGCCATTGTAGTAATACCCTTTTCCGACTAGAGTGTGCCGGAAACCGTGTTATCTCATTGAGAACCAGCTGGGTGTCATTGGTCATCCGTAGATCCAGCCTGCGCCTAGCAGGACGGAAGCGGATTGAAATGAGTCTCGTAAGATTTGATTCAGGTTTATGGCTGTATGAAGTCTGGTTCTTGTCTGTCCTGTTGTGGCTCTATATTCACTGAGCTTTAGTCGTAGAATGGTGAGTCGCACACCAGTGGAAACACTGTGTTTGGCACAATATAGCAAAATGTGTCAGATGAGCTACCCAAAAATGTTTTTTAATACATGGTAATTAATTTTGTTGATATTCGAATTGTTTGGTGTGGATTTATTTTATTTTATTTCATCTGAATGGATAAAATCAGGTGTTCTGAAAATCAGTAAGTTGCGCCAAAAGGAAAAATAAGGACTATTTCAATATAAAACATCAAGGTCCTTTTCATAGTTCTCGAAGTTTTTCGAAGTCTTGCCATTGAATACCAAGAGAATTTTTTATTCTGGGAATGTTTTTACTGTGCCATTTGTGTGACAGCAAACGTCAAACATCTGGACTGGAGGTTAATGACCTGAGCAGGTATTAGATCTCGATACTGATTGATTCATCTGCTGTGTACAACCACAGTGTCATTTTGTGTGCCAGCAGAGTTACTTGTGAACTACACATCACCTAAGAGAAGCAATAGAACACTTCTTTTAACAATCTAACCACGCTGCATTCATAAATCTGGCATTTAAACGCCTTCTTGTTTATGCAGAGACACCTGAATGTTCTAACATTATAAATTATTCGTTGTGAATATCACTAGTAGCAACTGTTTAATTCGGGATTCGTCTTCATAAACTGATGGCTTTTATCCCAGTGAAATATAAAACCCACAAGCAAGTTCTCCAGTCACTCCCACAACCCAAAAAGAAAAGGTCGCGATGGTTTGTGTGCCGGTTCGGATCGGTTACATACAGTAACACGTGTTAATGACCCGTCTAAGTTTTCTGAAAAAACATTTATGCATGTGTGTTACGCAAAGACTGGCTGCGTTTTGTAACAAGCGCGCCGAACACAGCAGTCAGTCAGACTTTCATACAGCCGACTTCACGTCAGTGAACTTTCACCGGCTGTCTTACCTCTGTGTCCCACGTCCTCGATCCCCTGTCCTGTGCTCTATGTCCATTCAATGGCCCACACGTGTTATTCGTCTTTTAGTTACCAGCTCTGTTTTGACCTCTTCGTCACTTTTACAGGTGAGGGCGAAGGATTGTGGTTAACGTAGTCCTCCAGGAAGTGGATCTGGCTAAATTTGTCGTAACTAGGCTCAGACGGTGTGGTGATGTAGACACGTTTCCGTCGTGTGAAACTTCACTGGGCTCCAGGTATGAATTTTTAACAGAATGAATGTCAGTACTTACTAACGCTGTTTGTCCCAAATTTTAAAAAACAACTACATCACGGGCGACCATCATAACGTTTATTTCACATGCGCTGGTCGTACACATCCGGAAGGCGGGGTCTGTCCCCACGTTCTTACGTCACAATGATTTGTTCAGAAAAGTAGGAAAAGTAGGAAATGTGTTTGGTATTGTTTATCCTGTGTTCGTTAATAAAATGTTAATAGAATTTTATTTTTTTTAACTACGGACAGGGGATGGGTGACACAAACGTTTTCGATTCGATAGGATTTTGCATTTTGTCAGAATTTTAACGATATGTAAGGTTGTCTTGGTGGTTCAGCTGAAGGCAACTAGACTTCTAGTAGTTCCTTGAAGGCGTTTCGCCTCTTATCCAAGAGCGTCTTGGATGACGCTCTACAAGGAACTACAAGTCCAGTTGCCTTCAGCTGAAACACCAAGACTATCATGGCCATTAATAATACAATACACAAGCAAATATGACATGATATGAAATTATATGAAAAGTATTTTACAGAAATACTATAATAAATTGAAGAGGAAATAGATAAATATGAGTAAAATACATCAAAACACAAAAACATAAAATGTTAACATTTGCACTTTTACGAGATTATTTTTAGATTTCTGCTAGGTCGATGTTTGGATTCACTACAGGATGGAGGGCTAAACAAAACACAACTAATGCAATTTTTGCATTGGTTTGGAAATCTGATTCAAACCACATTTAAATAAAAAATGTGCATAGTGTTATTTTTTTGGTTTTTTTAAAGGAATCAATCTGCCACCCCTAGTAGGAACTTCAAATGTCAAATGTATTGTTTGTGATGATGGTAATGTATAAAATAGCGCATATCAGAAAAGTAAAATAACATGGAAAATTCATTTTTTCGTGTCATTTAATTCAAAATGTTAAATTTGCATAGAAACTATATTCATGACATATAAAGTGAAACATTTCAAGCATTTACTACTTTCATTTTGCTTACTGCTTTTAATTTTTACCTTTAATCTCCACATCTTTTCAGTGACTGGTGTGGGCTTTCTTCATGCTAGATTTCCTCTAATGGGGATTCCAGATGTGAGACTGCCACTCTGGATTCATTGTCAATGTGCAGCCTTGATCTGTATTTTGTCTTGATTGAGGGCCACTGCTGATCTCCCATCTCTCCTCATTCAATTAACCTTACAACCTTGCTGTTGGCACACCCCCACTTCAGGAGCAACTGATGGTAAGGAGTAATTAAATTGTCATTTCTTCAATTCTTTCTAAACAGAAACAGAAAATGTGTGTGGTCTCTCTATCATTACTGGTGTTCAAAAAGGTGAGAGGCATCAACTTCCTAATAAAATGTGATTCTGAACCATTTTTTTGGCCTTAACATCAAGGTGTCGCATGATGTGGAGAGAAAAGGTGACTCCTCGCTAAAGGTATCAAGGTCGAGGATAAATTAGGTTCAAGCTGTAGGGATTGATGGGTGATTAAAGCCAATGGGTCATTTTATATAACACAGTGAGACATCAGAGTTGCTTTATTCCATCAGTTGAACTTAAAACCACATCTATAGTAGGCCACTGCACTAGAATTAAAAAATATTAATAATGGGAAAATAGAGGAAGAAAAAATAAGCAAATAAAAGTATAAAAAATAAAAGATTTTTTCTCAGGCACGAACTGTACCATTAGACATTGAAGGTAGAAAAAAAAAAAAAAAAAGGAAACACACATAGAAGTTAACAAAACAATTTATTAACACACTAGAAAAGAATGGACAATTTTTCATAAACTTGTAAAGATAGCATAAGCCTGCTATGTACAGTGTATGACAGGATGTTTCATAGTATGACTGACAATAAAGACATTACCACTGCACAAACCTTTAAAGAAGGACCATAATGCTCAGACCCAAATGGTCTGAAGGTGCTCAAAGGGATTAAACAATTAACATCTTTTTACCAGCTCCTGTGTAATGGGCCTGAAAATAGTAATACATGTTTATCTGTCTCATCCCCTCGGCAGAAGCACAGAACATCACTCATATTCACTGTCTTTGCTTGACCTTTGGCTTGCAAATGGACGTCTGTTCCTCTGAACCTGGAGCTGGAAACAAACATTCAGAACAAAAGTATGGTACCTGTAAGTCTTTACATATAATAAATTCCACACTTTAAAATTATAAAAAAGGTTGGTAGAAGTGAATGAAGGCAACATAGAGGAAGGCTATAAATATACATTAAATAAACCTAAAGAAATATCTGTAAAAGATGTTTCTCACTTATGAGTGGGAGGACTGTCACTGTGTAAAATATCAATGTTTAATATACGGTAAGTCAATGTTATGGCCTGATGACTGAGGTCTTCTCACTGCTACCTTGGCTCCCTCCAGCACATGAGGGTCTTTCTGAAGTGCATTGTTCAGTCCTTCTTCTGTTGTGAATCCGATCCAGCAGAAGCCTCGGTGGAAGCCTGTTTCTTTGTCCTGCAACACACAGTCAAACACAATCTGCCAAATCCTGAGAGTTTTACACACAGAAAAACAAAACAAAAAAAAACAAAACAGAAAATCAAGAAGGGGGACCAGAGTGTGTGTTCCAACCGGTGGATCACACTCCTCAGCCTCCCTGGGAAGGTCTACTCCAGGGTGCTGGAGAGGAGAGTCCGGCTGCTAGTTTAACCTCGGATTCAAGAGGAGCAATGTGGTTTTCGTCCAGGCCGTGCAACACTGGACCAGCTCTATATCCTTGCAGGGGTAATGGAGGGGGCATGGGAGTTTGCCCAACCAGTCCACATGTGTTTTGTGTTTTGCGGCGGGGATGAGGATCAGCACCTCTAAATCTGAGGCCATGGTTCTCAGCCGGAAAAAGGTGGATCGCCTACTCCGGGTCGGAGGAGAGTCGCTTCCCCAAGTGGAGGAGTTCAAGTATCTCGGGGTCTTGTTCACGAGTCAGGGGAAAATGGAGCGGAAAATTGACATACAGGGGCAGCGTCTGAAGCGGTCTGTTGTGGTGAAGAGAGAGCTGAGCCAGAAGGCAAAGCTTTCAATTTACAGGTCAATCTATGTCCCAACTTTCACTTATGGTCATGAGCTCTGGGTAGTGACCGAAAGAATGAGATCGCGAATACAAGCGGCCGAAATGAGTTTCCTTTGCAGGGTGGCTGGGCTCAGCCTTAGAGATAGGGTGAGGAGCTCGGACATCCGGGAGAGGCTCAGAGTAGAGCCGCTGCTCCTCCGCGTTGAGAGGAGCTAGTTGAGGTGGTTCGGGCATATGGTCAGGATGCCTCTTGGACGTCTGCCCCGGGAGGAGACGCTGGAGAGATTATATCGCTCGGCTGGCTTGGGAATGTCTTAGTGTCCCCCCGGAGGACTTGGTGGAAGTGGCCGGGGAGAAAAGCGTCTGGATCTCCCTGCTCAAGCTGTTGCCCCCGCGACTCGGACCCGGATAAGCAGCAGAAAACGAAACGAAAAGAGAAAATGGTGTTCATGGGATGGATGTTTCATGAGGCTTTAAAGAACAACTCCCATATTTTTCAACCTAAACCCTATTTCCAGAGGGTTTTAGATGAAAAACATTTACAAAATACATCTTATTTTGAAAAATTACTCCAATATGGTGTCTGATTAGTGTAGCCCTGACAAGGATATACTAAAAAAAAAAAAATCAACAAGTAGATTAACATGAGCTCATTTTCATTGTTATGCAGACGACCCACAACTATACTTATCAATGAAGCCAGATGAAACCCATCAGTTAGCTAATCTACAGACATGTTTTAAGGATATTAAAAACTGGATGTCTCATAACTTTTTAATTTTAAACTCTGACAAAACTGAAGTAATTGTGCTGGGCCCTAAACATATTAGAGACTCTTTATCCAACAACATACTTAATCTGGATGGCATTGCCTTGGCCTCCAGCACCACTGTCCGAAACCTGGGTGTTATCTTTGACCAGGAGCTGTCTTTTAACTCACATGTAAAACAGATTTCAAGGACGGCCTTCTTTCACCTCCGTGACATTGCTAAAATCCGGCACATCCTGTCTCAACAAGATGCAGGAAAACTAGTTCACGCATGTGTTACTTCCAGGCTGCTTTACTGTAATTCTTTATTTTCAGGTTGCCCTAATAAGATTTTTAAAACTCTTCAGTTAATCCAAAATGCAGCAGCGCATGTACTGACTAGAACTAATATCAGAGACCATATTTCTCCCATACTGGCTTCTCTGCACTGGCTCCCAGTTAAATTCAGAATAGAATTTAAAATCCTTGTCCTCACCTACAAAGCAATTCATGGTCAGTCACCATCTTATCTTGAACAGCTCATAGTACCCTATCGCCCATCCAGAACCTTACGCTCCCAGGATGCAGGGTTATTGGTGATCCCAAGAATTTCCAAAAGTAGAATGGGAGGAAGAGCTTTCAGCTATCAAGCTCCTCTCCTGTGGAACTATCTTCCAGTCTTGGTACGGGAGGCAGACACACTCTCTGATTTTAAGAGTAGGCTTAAAACCTTCCTTTTTGATAAAGCTTATAGTTAATGCTGGTCTATCTAGCCCTTAGTTATGCTGCTATAGGTTTAGGTTGCTGGGGGAACACTCCATGATGCACTGAGCTCTCTTCTCTCCCCCCCCTGACTCAGACTCCATCTCTGCTCTTCTAAATGTCCATATCCTTACACTAACTTTACTTATTCCCCGGAGTCATTGTGCTTTATCATCCTGCAGGTCTTTATAAGTCGCAGTGGGAGCTGCTGCTGTGGTCCTGCCTGATGCCTCCTGGCCACATTAGGGCAGGAGATCCTGTGACTTGGTTCCTAGGCTGGATTTCCAAGGGCAAATCGTGATCCACAGATTACAATGACTTCTGGACCAACAGAATACACCTGCGTCTGGATCACTAGACTTCCCATACATCTGGATTTATAGAATCCACGGACTCTAAGACTCATGGATGTTTTATACAAGTAAACTGTTTTTATCATGTTGTTGTGTTCTGTACAAGTGACATCCATTGCACGTCTGTCCGTCCTAGGAAGAAGGATCCCTCCTCTGTGGTTCTCCCTGAGGTTTCTTAGGGTTTTTTAAGTTTTCCTCACCCAGTTCGAGGGTCTAAGGGCAGAGGATGTCACATCTGTACAGTTTGTCAAAGCCCAGTGAGATAATGTGTAAATTGTGATTTTGGGCTATACAAATAAAATTTGATTTGATTTCATAAATGCCAATTCGAATTCATTTGTATTTTGTAAACATTGGAAAGCAACAGAAAACGTGTCAACAATTTGTTGGTCATGTCTAGGCAGCTCCATCAGCAGCAGGAAGCAGAAATATTTGTTTTATACATTAACCTTATGTTACTGCATAGGCTTTTATACCTTTATTGAGTCAAAACAATAATATTTTCAAGCTAAACATTAAATGACAATTATATTATACAAAACATAAGTCCTACACTGTAGACATAAGAACAGAAAGTTATGTTGGATCTAACAGTAGCTAAATGTATATAGATCAATCCACCAATGTACAGAGTGAACAATAAATCACAAGGCAGTAAGAAGAGGTGTGAAACTTGATTAGTACAGAAGGTAAATAATGCAGTGACAACTTACAAATGGTAGAAGACACTTCTTCACTGAGCCAAACTGTCCAAAATAGTCTCTCATCTCCTCTGGAAGACAAACAGGAACAAGGTTAGTTCGGGTACAATCTGATGCGACTATGAATTTCTGATAACTGTGGACGCTGGAACAAGTACTGCAAATATGTTTGCGTACTTTGAGTAGTGACCTCATTTGGAAAGTGTTGCTTTTCAGTGATTCACGACAGCTCCTGTAAACTGTTCTGTCAATGACATGATCTGTCACCACATGAGCCCCGTTACCTACGATGCTAACAGATAGCCACGGTGCTGGTGGCAGCTAACAGCATAGAACCACGTAGAAGCTGTCGCAAGGGGCTGCGGACGCGTGTCTTGCTGCCGCTATACACGAATGACAATTGTACCAATTTATTCGACTTACTGCTGGCAACCGTCCATGGTACTTTGGACACGAAGACCTCAAAAACTTTCTTAGACGAGGTAGCCATGTCTTCCCCACGGTGTCTTTGACCTATGACGTATAAATCCCGTGACGAAGACAGCACAGTGCGTTATCGCTCTGTATCCCAACAGAATTTGGATAAAAATCAGAATAAGAATCAGATTTTATTGCCAGGTATGTGTAAACATACTAGGAATTTGTTTCTGTCTTGGACACGTGAAGGAAAGACAAGGGAAATATATATAAACATATATGCATATATACACTGACGTTCGAAAGTGCAATGTTGTACAATAGTGCAGTAATGTGCAAGTGTGCAAATGTTCATGAGGTTGACAGTTGGCTTATGGGGAGATATTGGAGACAGCCTGGGGGAAGAAACTGTTTTTGAATCTGGTGGTTTTGGCAAACAGACCTCTGTAGCGCCTGCCAGAGGGAAGTAGTCCGAACAGTTTGTGTCCGGGGTGTGAGGGATCTGCGGCGATGGTACCTGCCCGGTTCCTGACTTTGGACCTGTAAAGGTCCTGGATGGAAGGCAAGTCGGCTCCAGTGATCTTCTCTGCAGACCTTATAGTCCATTGCAGTCTGTTCTTGTCCTGTTTGGTGGCCGATCCAAACCAGACAGTGATGGAAGTGCAGAGAACAGACTGGATGATGGAGGTGTAGAAGATGACCAGCAGCTCCCGAGGCAGGTTGAACTTTCTCAGTTGACGCAGAAAGTACAACCTCTGCTGGACCTTCTTCCTGACAGAGTCTATGTGGGAGTCTTAAGATTTTTTTTATCTATAATAACAAGGATATTTCATACGAAAATAAGTTACTGTTTAATTGCTCATGGTTTGACAATGGAATTCTGTTGGTTTGTCAATTGATAATCTAATACGGCGTCTTACTGTCGTATCCAGAATTTTTTTCACCTATTATGCTATAATTTCTAATGCAATTCTCAGACGTGGTCACTACTTAAAGAATCTTACAGACATTAAAATCACGGAACAAATACATTTTAATAGAAAATATTGATATTCAGAATAAAGCATGCAGTAAATAGCATACCAATGCTTCGGGCTGTGTTACGCCTCCTGTCGCAAAATTCTTTTGGCGTTCTATAGCGAGTGATTTACAGTGGAAATCTATTCTATATGAATACTGTACAAATGATAAAGTGAAATGAGCATCCTTTAAGATGTTGCACCAAATCAATATGGCAAAAGAAGACTTGGAAAGATTTACAGTAAACTTGATTTGGATTATTATGGATTACTGGAGTATTTTGCAATATCAAGAAGGAAACCAATATTTCATTTATTGTGGACACTGTGGACATTTTATTTTAGAGAGACATGAAAGTGGTTAGCACTGTCGCCTCACAGCAAGAAGGTCCTGGGTTTGATTCTGGGTCAGGACGTTTATGTGTGGAGTTTGCATGTTCTCCCTGTGTCTGCGTGGGTTTTCTCCAGGTACTCCGGCTTCCTCCCACATTCCAAAAACATGTAAATCTGGGAGTAGGTTAATTGGTCACTCTAAATTGCCCGTAGGTGTGAATGTGAGTGTGGATGGTTGTTTGCCTCTATATGTCAGCCCTGCGATGAACTGGCGACTTGTCCAGGTTGTACCCCGCCTTCGCCCCAAGATGCTGAGATAGGCTCCAGCCGCCCCTGCGACCCCTAACGGGATAAGCGGTAGAAAATGAATGAATGAATGAAAGACCTTTTTGATGTCATGTTATATTTTGTGTTTTATAGACTGAGTAATAATATCAAATATATAATTCAGCTCCTGATTATTCTGCGTAAAGTCCACATCCACAAATCAAAATGAAATGCCTCCTAACCCTGCTCTCATTGATTCACCGTTGAACAAAAACAATATGAAATCTTACTGGAACATGTGAGGAGCCAAAAAGCAAAGACTTTCAATATCCTCAACGAAATTAATTTTATTTAATGATTAAAAAAAGAAATAAGATGGAACGTTCTAATGAAAATTAACTTTGGTAGAAATATTATAAACACTTAGTAGATTCCTTTAATGAATATAATTTTTTTCCTTGCCTTTCATCACAGATTAGTAAATGAATTTGATCCCGTCGTTCCTTCTAATTATTTTTTTTTTTATTATTTTTTTGTATTGTGATGTGTTCTACATACTTCAGAACGCTAGATAGCGGTATATACCTTATGTTAGTAATGTAGTCCACCAAAAACCAAGGAAGAAGAGATCATACGTCATGGCCAAGATGGCGGCCTCCTTGGCGGGGAGTGGAGAAGACGCATTTAGAAGAATATTTAAGTTTTACAAGGGACGACAACCTCCGCCAGATTTCAGCGACGTCATTGATTTCTCGAAATGTGGACAAAGTGAGAGGGTAAGAGATGCGATTGTTGTTGTTCTAAAAAGCTTCCAGGAGCCAAATTTTTACAGAATTTTTTTTCAGTAGTAAAAGCTTTTCTGTCAGGAATATTAATGAAATATCATTTAGATAATTAAAAATATTGATGGTCCAACTTGTAACTAAAAATTGACGGAGTAAAATTAACAGATGTAAAATATACAAACTAACACGTTAGGAAAGTCTTTCAAACTATGATACACTATCACCTAAAGGTCAATCGTTTTCGTATTTTCAATTTGGTATTATAATATAAAAAGAACTTATTACAAAATCGTACATAATACATACCTCTGTATATACTTACTTATGTAACACAATAATTTCCAAATTCATTGATATTGATGTTAATTGCACCTTTTGTGGAGGTGAACCAGAAACATGTATGCATTTGTTTAGTCACTGTCCCTTCTCTTGTATTTTCTGGAAAGATATAGAAAAGTTTATTTTATTAAGACTAAACAGGTACCCCAAAAGTCTTAATTAATTTTGAATGTAAGAAAAATCCACTGGTTCGTGTAACTAATCTCATTTTACATGGTAAATTCCATTCCTCTTAAATTTAAAGTTGCAAAATTCTTCCCAAATTCTCTGCATCTAGCTTATTTTTGGAAACATTGTCCTGAAAGTGAACACATGTGGGTGTGAGGGGTGATTGTTGTCCTGGAAGAACTACAGGATGCAAATACTAGTTCTCACTTCTAATTTATTAAAGATTCTAACACAAGCTCATATATGAGGATCCAAGTCCCAGTAAGCTCCCACCAGTCTGCACGCAGTTATCTGGTCTCGGCTCATCCAGGAATGTCCCCCGAACAAAGGATTACACATAGTATTATGGTTTCTTGTTTATTAACATAATCTTGCTGCAATTGATTAGTAAAAACTGGGGAGGAACCATGGTTTAGACTTGGCTCTCCCTTGTTGGAGCACAGGCGAGTCCACGCCTCTTGGCTCGGCCTCTTTGTTTTCTGGAATCCAATCCTGTAGGACAGCACCCTAAAAGAGAACACACCTATTCCCCCCCTCCTACTTCCCTATTCTATCCAGCAACAGCCTGAGGGCTGGGTGTCATCTGTTTTGATCGATACCAGACTACTTCCTTTGTGCATGTTCCCTTTCTGCTGATTATAGCATTTAGTCATGTCCACTTGCACAATATGTGATACTTACAATGGTAAAATAAAAGTAATAAAATCCCAAGAGTGGCATATTTTGCAGAACTTTGTTAGCCCCTTTACTTAACATATTCTTTCAAATTCAATCAAATTTGTGTAGCCCGAAATCACAATTTACACATTATCTCACTGGGCTTTGACAAACTGTACAGATGTGACATCCTCTGCCCTTAGACCCTCGAACCGGGTGAGGAAAAACTTAAAAAACCCTAAAACAGGGAAAATAAGAAACCTCAGGAAGAACCACAGAGGAGGGATCCTTCTTCCTAGGATGCAATAGATGTCACTTGTACAGAACACAAAAACATGATAACAGTTCACTTAGAATGTATAAAACATCCATGAGTCCCAGAGGCTGTGGATTCTGTAAATCCGGATGTATGGAAAGTCTAGTGATCCAGACGCAGTTGTACTCTGTTGGTCTGGGAGTCATTGTACTCCATGTAGCAAGATTTGAGTGTTGCTGAGTCCAAGAGTATGTAGAATCGGTAAATCCAGGGATATGTGAAGTGTAGTGATCCAGAAGCAGGTGTAGTCTATTGATC
>KV751388.1:151443-166922 GCA_001698575.1 Mola mola | reverse complement strand
AATTTTAATTTGTGTTTTTAAGACAAAGATTTAATCGTGAAAATAACTGCTAAATATTTTGTGACTTAGAATGTCAAGTATCTTAATAAGTTGAATCACAGGAACATTCATTTTTCACCTTAATGTATTCAAATTGCTACTATGTTGTCTGTTAACTCACCTTAAGGTGGTGACTGGGAAGGAAAGCTCTGGCCAGACTTACATATTTACATCAGCCGGTCAAGCAGCGCTAATGATTGGTGTGTCTTTTTGTGTGTGTGATAGATAGTTCCAACTAAACTAAACCCTGCTGCAGTGAGCGATGTGGAGGGCGCAAGGGTTGGATTACGGCCCCTCAGAGACTGGAGAGCCTTCAGTCTGCAGGGCTACCCAGGTAAACAACAGTGCCTGAAGAGACACTTGGACCAAAACACATTCAGTATTTCATTGGAAAGAAAATTGGAGATATAAAGACGCAACTTAAGGTTTGTCAGTAAGATGTATTCCACCAGATCCCTGACCAAGTCAAAGATTCTCCATGAACTTTACCAGAGCAATTAACTGCACCCTTCCATGGTTGTTTTGATGATCAGTGAGGGACATTTTTTTCACCTAAATACTATAGGTGTTCAGCTGGGTTCAGATCAGAAGGCCATGAAACAAGATTCAAATCATTGAAGCAATTAGTTTCTCTTCTTCTTCTTTTGACTAGATTTTTTTTTTTTTTTTTTAAATTTGTCACCCACTTGTTGTTTCTCACTCTGTTTCATCATGTCTTTTTCTAACTAAACTCTGTAAAGGAAGTTTTTTTGGAACTGAGTAGACCAAGTGCTGTAATTTTGAAAGAAGAATGTTGTCAACTTTTGCTCAACTGTTCGGTGTCTCCTTTGTCATACTTTCATAATGTACAACATTTTCAATGGGTGACTTGTCAGGACTGCACACAGGTCAGGTCAGCTTAGCACATAGACCCAGGGTGCGACAATCATAGTTTCCTTAAAGAATTTAAGGTTTGACTTCTCAGACCACAGGTCAGTTCTCTTATTTGTCTCAGTTCATCTTGAATGAACTTGGGACCCAGAAAAGACAGCTTCACCTCTTTTCATGGTAGAGTTTCAACTTGCATTTGTCCAGCAACGAACTGTGGGGCTGCATGATGGTTTGTGAACGTGTTTACTAGCCCATGTCCACTATAGAATCATGTCTGTTTTTGATGCAGTGCTGTCTTGGGCCCCAAAGATCATTAACATCCAATATTGGTTTTCAGCCTTGTCCCTTTCTTATAGAGATCATTTCAGATTCTCTGAATCTTTTAATTATATTATACACTGTAAACAGTGAAACCCCCAAATTCTGCGATTTTACATTTAGAAACAATATTCTTCAATTGTTACATTGTTTGCCAGCGCAAATTTGGCATTTCTCTTTCCCGGACTTTTGTCCTACTTTTATGAACTTGTTGGTACCCATCTAATTCAAAATAAGTGCATAATTTTCCAAAAACAAAAAGAAATTTCTGTTCTAAAGGATTCATCTTCATCTCCAACCCATTTCGGATGGACTGTCAGGCCTTCTGGATCAGACAGTGTCTGAAGACATACACTCAGAAGCCCAACGTCTGCAATCTGGACTTGCACATGTCTCCCTCTGACACTCAGGACATCTGGGGCAAGAGTGTACATGGCCTCAGGTGAGACAACTGTATCTAAATGTAAATGTTCAAGTCATTGTTGACCACTCGAAGCGATTTTGCACTACAGATTTTGCATTCAGCCGTGGTAGCGATTTGGGGTTCAGTTTCTTGCTCAAGGACAGTTTGAACTGTTAACTGCAAGGTCTGGGATCGAATCAGGAACCTTCCAATCACTGGACAACCACTCTATCATCTGAGCCACAGCCACCCCAACAGGGCTCCATCCTCGTACACCCCTGACAGGACATGTCTGCCCAAAAACCTGAGCTTATTAATTTTTTTGTTGGCGACAGCATAATGGTCCTGGTTCCTAACGGCCTGTCTCTGATCCCCTCTACAGGTTTCCTCCCTCTGGAAAAGGAGAACCAAAGACTCTTCTTGAGAGACTTCGCTGGGTCACTCTGGGCTATCATTACAACTGGGATACCAAGGTGAGCTACTCAGTATATAAAGTTAATGATGCAGATTTTCATGTAAATCACATTCCACAAAAATGTTTTCAAGGCACATAAAAAATATTTCTTGTTTTAAATATATTTAACGGGAATCCACAAATATATGTTTTAAAATAATTAGAAATTTTCATCTAAAACATATTTGTATGCCTTGACTGTCATACACAAACTGCTGTATCTGCATTTACAAACTGACTGTGGATGTGAACTTCACTGCATTTTGTGTGGGGTTTTTGAGACTCTGACTCCTAGAGCCTCAAATGCATTCAGTTTCAATCTCAATATCATCATTATTATACTATCATTTGTCAATTAAGTCCTGTAGCTAACAGGTGGCTGATTTCAGCTCACATCAGATATGTTATATGCAATTATATGCAATTGCCAAGTGGTCAATGTGTGAAGTCTGATCATGCAAGATAGTTACCTTGTTAAATGTCAATACTGAAAAATCCTGACTAGCTTTTTGTTAGTCAGTGGTAAAATCAATTTTTGCTGCCTCAAGATGAATGGATTGATGCAACGTGTCCTCATTGGGCCACACAGTAAAAAATTGTATACTAATACAGTGTCGAAGTGTCAATATTGCTGCAGGCCACCATGAGAAAATGAGAGTATGGGTACCATGTTGCTTTCTTGGTTAACGGACATTATATCTGCTTTGTCGTTCCTGTCACAGACTTACTCTGCCAGCCATCACACCCCTTTCCCAGCTGATCTCCACTCGCTTTCCCTCCATATAACAGCCGCATGTGGGTTCCCAGAGTTCAACGCACAAGCTGGAATCCTAAACTACTACCACTCAGATTCATCCCTGGGAATTCATGTGGATGAATCTGAACTGGATCACAGCTGCCCGCTGCTGTCGTTCAGGTGATTGAGGATGAGGAGTGTTAGGTTTAAATTCTAATGCAGTTATTTAGTTTTGACATTTGTGTTTATTGAACCAGCAATGTCACTTATGAAAGGAAGTGTCCTTGTCCTGATTCACGTAGTACAAGCTCCTCAATGTATCTCCTGTCGTCTTCTGTCAAAGTTTTGGTCAGTCAGCCATCTTCCTCCTGGGAGGCATCCGCAGACAAGACTCCCCTATCGCTATGTACATGCACAGCGGAGACGTGATGGTGATGTCGGGACAGAGCCGTCTCCTGTACCACGCTGTCCCACGTATCCTTCCTGCGCTGTGGGGACATACAGCTGAGAAGATGGAGGCCTGCAGCCTGGTCCCGTCCCTGCAGGACACCACTGTGGTGGAGCCGGTATCACAGGAGGACTGGATGGTGTGCTCCAGGTATCTCCAGAGCTCCAGACTAAATGTGACTGTCAGACAGGTGCTAGGGCCGGGCCAGTGCTTCCCAGAAACACCATCTTCTCACCAGAGGACTGACAAAATAACAGATGGAGAGTATGGAAAAAGGAAGAGGAGTAGTAGCTGTGACTGTTAATACTGAGCAGATGTGACACAAAGACCACAAACAGCATTTACAGAACTCTGCTAATTTTCATCCTGAGCCATATTTCTTTAGGTCTTTTAGGCTCTAAACTCTTTTATGAAATACAACTTTTTTTTACTCCAGTATGGAGTTCATTTAATTGAATAATTTTGCTCAATAAGGCTATGCAACTGCACAGGGCAAAATGTTGTTGCAAGTCGCTGGTAACATGGAGTAGATACCTACGGTGAAACGTGTGTTTTTGAGTTAGTAAAGCTAAGGATATTGTTGAACACAAATGTCTGTTAAGACTGTTTTTTAAGATTGTAATAATTCACTGCAGATAGATATAAATTTGATTCAGCTATGTAATTGGTCCATTCGATTCAGATGTTAAATGAGTCTTGACACACATTTTAGTATATGGTGCTGACAATATATACTGTCACTTCACTGTGAGGTAATTCGCCACTTCCAGTCATTTAGATGAGGGAAGCGTGGCAGAAGGACCAGGAAGCTGTTGTCAACATGTCAAGACAACTGTCTAAAGAGCAAGCTGGAGCTATGTAGCAGAAACAGGGAGGAAAGTTGGAGTGGAATAGCTTCTTAGTTGAGTTTCATGATTTTGATTCTCAGAAGTTACAAACCCCAGCTTTAAAACAGAAGATATTTTTATTTGTATTATTAAAAAGAAAAGAGAGTGCATATTTTTGCGGTTTCTGAAGTTAATAACCTCCTTTCCTAACAAATTAAAAGGGATTCTCTAATTAAAAAAAAAACCCCACAGACATTTTGTGTTGTTTTTCCTTTCTCTACTTGTTCACTCACTTGTTCAGCTGGAGTATGAGTTTGTTTGTACATTCACTTAGAACCTCTTTAGTGGATGTGGTAATTGATTTTATAATATCTGTCACGTTCACATACCAAGGTTATGCTTCAAAGGCAATTTGGGGTTCAGTGTGTTGACCAAGAACATGCACTGACTGCAATGGTGTATGTTCCTCTGATCAGAGGCCAAAACGCTCTACCTCCTGAGCCATGGCCACCCCAGCTAGTCACAATTTAAACATGTTCGAATTCGTTTTCATTAGGATTCTCAACAACAGGAATGAAATGTCCAATAAAATATTATCTTACAGATCCTCGGATTCATAAACATTAAAAGCAGCAGCGTTGCTAGACCGAACCATAGTCATTCCACAAACATGTCAGTTTGAAAGGATAGAAACAGCCAAAATCTTCAATCAAAGTCTTAATACTTCAAAAACTGGTTCTACATGCTGACTACGTTATGCCAGCCTCTCTGAGAAACGGTGAAACAGACTGTTATGGCTGACGGTCCGTTATATTTCCAGTAACTTAGACAAAAAACAACAACGGATAAATAGGAATATCAGAATCAGATTTATGGGCCAAGTTTGTGCATACAAACAAGGAATTTGACTCCGGTTGAACTTTGCATTCCATGTACAAAATATGCAAAATTGAATAAAATAAAAATAAATAGACTAAAGATAGAAGTCTCAGTCCACTGTAATGTAGGAGATGATAATAAAATGAACAAAATTTAACCTGAAGTTTAATTTGGATTCCAAGTTTGGATTCCAAGTTCCAAGTCGTGGTGGAATAATCTGTGTGGAATAATTTATTTTGTATATTACCAGAGAAGAGGAACTTCTTCTGTATTTATTAAAAAAAGAATATGGGCTGTTTATATAAATTATTAGTATACCTACATTTGGCAGATGGTATGTATAAACTAAAAGTCAGTAAGGCCCCTGTCAATGAGTGTATGAAACTCCAGAGGGAAAAGCAACAATTTCTCCCCACAAGCATGATTTTGGTGGCACTGTTTCCCCGTTTCGCATCACAGTCAAGGGGTACTGTTGTTTCAGTCAGTGAGTGAATGACAGCGGTGGCAGCAGCTGAGAGCACAAGCTGCTCAAAAGACTTCCTCACTACAGAGGTCAAGGCGATGGGTCTTTAGTCATTGAGTCCAGGGGGCCTTGGCTTCATGAGGACAGGGATGATAGTGTTACAGTGTTTCTGTTCACAATGAAAAAGCCAATCATGTTGTGAAGCTGTGTGATCTACGACAGATAATAGTAGGTAGCAATCATAGTGGACAGAGATCAGCATTCACATGAGTGTAAATCAGCAACTGTGACCTGCACAGATGTTTGCCAACTGATAAATTCAGTTTAGTTGTGTTGGTTAGAAACCTATTGTTGCCGCCCGGTTTTGGTCCGGAGACCTTTCGCGTGTTAGACAAATGTGATAACTGCTACAATACGGAAACTGTCTGCATCCTCAGGAAAGAACCTATCAGATCAAGCTTTTAGTGACTATAATTACATTTTCCTTTCTTTTTCAAATATATGCAATGTAATGCAATGGTTCATAATTCAAAAACACGAAACAAAACCAAAGAACGAAAACCTACCCGAGTTGTCTTGAATGCTAAGAAGGTCTATTTTTTCAAGCTAACATTAAAGGTGCATTTTTCTTTTGGTTTGCCTTGTAACTTCAACTTTCAGGAAAAAGAGTGAGGAAGAAAGTCAGAATAAAATTAACAAAATTTAACGTGAAGTTTAATTTTGCTTCCGAGTGGCTTTTCCTCGCGCCGCTGGGATAATCTGTGTGGAAATATTTATTTTGTATTTCACCAGAAGAAGAGCAACTTCTTCTGTATTTATTAGAAAAAGACAATGGGCTGTTTCTGTAACATAAAAGAAGAAACTGGGCGGAACCATGTTTGTTCCATTTTAGCATATTTTCATGGTTTTAAGGGCTATCATCTTATAGATCATCTTAAAAAGATTTTTCTGTCACATAAAAGACATTAAAGACATCAGAGAAGAAAAGTCGCAGCCAGCCACAGCAACAAGCAAGCAATAGTGTTACTTCACCTCAGTGGTCAGGTTGCATGGAGCAAAGGTGCCGACAGTGCCAGGCTTCAGGACACCAGTCTCCACCGATGGGCACAGTTCCAATACCTTAAAGAGGAAATCTCTTTAAAAACTAGAAGCCTCATTTTTACATTTAATTTTTTTATAATTTTATGAAGAGTGTCTTACCTCCGATTTTGTAGACATCCCACAGTGGCAGACGCAGGGCTTTGTCAATGGGGCGGGAGGGGCTTGTGATTGCATCGAGAGCTTCCAGCAGTGTTTTTCCAGATGCATTGGGAGAGCGCCTTGGAATACCAGTTGCTGTAGGCTTATTCCACCTTGCAGAGATACAGTACGACGTAGACTGCATCATCTACCGACCTTAGCACAGATTCTCAAGAGGGGGACATACCGTCAGGTACTGGAGCCTTCACACATCCTCCTCACAGATCTTCAGTGCAGGCCGGGGGTCTGAAGTGAGAGGGTTGGGGGTTGCATGTTGTGCAGGTAGTCCTTTTGTGTGGGTGAAAGGCGTGAACGAGTGCTTATGTACCCTGCAGTGGAAGCCGTTCAGGTCGTTAGCCAAGCTGAGGTTTTCAACAGGGTGGTCTCCTGTAGCTGCTGATTCGCTGCAGTCCTCTCCAAACTGAGACAGAGTGATTGGCTGAGAAGCTGTATTTTCATAACATACAATAATATTGGTACTTTCATAAAATACAATAATATTGTTACATTACTCTTACATTTCACACATTTTATTCTACTACTAGTAAATCTCCCATGGATGCCATTTTTGCCTAGTCTCTTTCTTTTTGTTAAATCATGAACACTGACCTTAACTGAGGCAGGTGAGGCCTGCAGTTCTTCACATTTTGTTCTGGGTTCTTTTGTGACCTCCGGGGTGAGTCGTTGATGCGCTCTTGGAGTCCTTTTGCTTGGCCAGCCGCTCCTGGGAAGGTCCACCACTGTTCCAAGTTTTCTCCATTTGTGGATAATGGCTCACACCGTGGTCTGTGGAGTCCCAAAGCCTACGAAATGGCTTTGTGACACTGTCCAGACTGATAGATGTCAATGACTTTGTTAGAATTGGCTATTAATATAGCATATTTTCAGTGTATTAACCAAATGTGTTTTACCCTGTAATTTCCCATTGAGCCATAGTTCCTGTCTTGCACTGAATCTAGGGTAAAGCTCATATTTATGGAGCAACTTGACCATTTGGAATCAGCTCTGCATAGCAGAAAAACAAGTGCTGGACGTAACTTTTGGAATCAGCTCTGCATAGCAGAAAAACAAGTGCTAGACGTAACTTTTGGAATCAGCTCTGCATAGCAGACAAACAAGTGCTAGACGTAACTTCTTTATTTTTGTCAGCAAGACACGTCCAGACAACACTCACACATATTGTATAATACATTCCAAGGACAAGACATGGACAGTGGTTGGCCTGTCCATGTCTGGGTAACTGGCCAATTATACTCGGTTACGTGAAAGTCTAACCTCTGTACGGGGCAGAGCCCAGCCCAAGAAGATAAATGTACAATGTTTCTAACAATCGGGGCTCGCTCTGACTGAGATCCTGCGAGAGCTCCATCACTCTGAGTCCAGCGCTGCCTTACTTTATACATGACCAGAAAATAAAGATTATATTTGAAGACTTAAGTAGACTCTGGTTTGTTCTTGGGCTTCCAACAAAAGAATCGGGTTAACAACTTTATTTCTCATCTGTTTGGGAAATTCTTTAGACGGCCGCATGGTGTCTTGCTTTTTCACATCTTTCAGACTACTTCACTTCATCAGACAGCTTCTATTTAAGTGATTTCTTGATTCAACTGGTCTGACAGTAATCAGGCCTTGGTGTGGCTAGTGAAATTGAACTAACCTTTCCAAAAAAATATGTTTTATCACAGTTAAGTTAGGAGGGGGTGGGCAATTTCTTTTTCACATAGATTTGGATAGCTTTTTTCCCTTAATCAATGAAATCATCATTTAAAAACTGCATTTTGCATTTACTCTGCTTATCTTTGTCTAATAAAATTGGTTTGATGATCCGAAGCATTTAGGTTTGACAAATGTGCAAAAAAAAAAAGTAGAAATCATGAATGGGTCAAATACTTTTTCACAGCACTGTAGATTGTCAGTGACAATTACTTTAACTTTTTTAAATTAAAGTGTATTTGAACAGTTCATCGCGTAATATCAGGTAGTTCCTGCCGGGCGGTGCAATAAATTCCTGATTGAGGTGGACAGAGCCACTTTTCAACTCGTCTGAGGTACAGTAATGCTGAACTTAACCTAGAAGGATGTATTCCTTCATTTGTCAGCCTTATTGTTTTTATTCAGTAAATAAATTCATTTTGAAATGCGGTAACATACAACTCCTGTTGTAAATGGAACTTTAATAATATATATTCTCTTTCTCCAGTCTACATTTTATTAAAAAAAGATATTTCTCCCTTCACTGTGGATCTTCACTAAAATGGCATTTGCTGAGGCCTGCAGACAGACGATACATTCTTTATTAATTGTGATTAAATAGTTTAATGCCTTTTTTTTAATTTGCATGTTTAAGTAGGAGCTTATTACACTTTTGATGACTGTTCATTCCAAGCTTCCGTCACCGTTGAAGCAGCAACAGCGCCCCCTGCTGTTTGCGAGGGGAAGAAAAGCTTACAGCGCCTGGTATTCCCAGGCGGTCTCCCATCCAAGTACTGGCCCGACCCTGCTTAACTTTCGAGATCGGGCGTGTTCAGGGTGGTATTAAGCCACAGCTGTAGCAACAAACAGGCCTTTTAAAGATGCTACAACATCGTCCAATATTATTTTTACACGGACATCGTTTGAAAGCAACACGAGGACTGTAACAAGAATCTTCTTTACAAAAGACGTTCGAGTGATGTCGGGTCGCCTCGACGAAGAAAAGTTGCATTTTCATGCTAAGATATTACGTTTGTAACTAATCTAGCTCGATCTACCTGGCAGAAGTTAATATTAAACCCATATTTTGTATCGCACGCGATGACATTTTTACATTCAATTTGTGAATGGATTGGTGTATTTATTATCTTGAGTCAACCTTTTGTTAAAAATGTGAACAAAGTTTCTATCTGTAAGAAATGGACCACTTGAACACACAGGCAAAAGTGACTAGAACCAGCCAACAAGTAGCAGCACTACGCCCCCCTGGTGGCAAATGGACAATTAAAAGTCATTAGTGGACCAGTGGAGGAAACTTGGTACAGAAAGACCACTGGTTTCGTGGACAGTTGATTTGAGTTTAACAAATGTTTGCTGTGCCTTGTGTTTAGTTACAGGCACTAATGTTTTTGGAGTAGTTATAATATTTTCAGGTAACCAAAATAACAGCCAAAGTATAAGTATACACGTTATCCTGTGTTGGCAGGAAGTGGGCACTTTTATTACAGTTGAGTTGTTGTTGTTCTGTGAGTTGGTTTTGAACATGGCCGCGGTGGCCAATAAAGCAGTTGTTGTACAACTTTAAAGTTTGTCTTCTTATCGAATAACACCGTGCTCCAGATTTTACTTTGAAGACTGTGTGCAGTCAGAAACCAAACCACACTCCTTATACAATCGACCATACTTATGTTTATTTTAATAAATAACCAAAGGAGTATCTTTATCAAAAGTGCATTATAACCAATGTCCGACACAAGTGTACTTAATCAGTTCAGTTATACAGTCCTCATTCTGTACAACTTAACTGGTTCAGTACATGGATGACTGGTATTGATGTATCGGAAATTAAGGTGACATTCAAAGATACCAGTGGCCGATGCTGCAAAAGCTGCATCTGCTGTCCCACACATGGCTGCGGCTTTAAAGATGAAAATCACATTTTTGACCTAGTTAAAAGGTCCACCGCTGTTTTCATGTACTACAACGATAATAAGCAATACATAAATAAACAAGCAATCAGTGTCATGGTTGAGGATTTCTGGTTTATTTCTGCAATTGACCAATGACAATCTCTAAAAAACAGCCCGGGTCTTCTACCAAGAAAACCTAAGGATCCAGTCCTGATGACTTACAGGGTTTAACATTGTAGAAGTTCAGTTCATTCATTTTTTATTAATATGATTTCTTTAGTGGTATCAGTTATATGCCAAATTGTTAAAAATTTTTCGTATTGGTGCATCTTGATTATAACTGCAATATGGTTATTGGATCACTGTGCCAGTTGAGGCTGAACATTGATCCTCAGTGTAGTCCTCTTGGGAAATCAGTAGATAACACACTAAAACAGTTTTTTTTTTGTGGGGTTTTGTTTGCATTTTATCTGTAATGAACAAAATCTTCAAGATGAAAGTTGGACTTCAGACTGAGGGGAAGCCAGTGACAAATATCGCCTCACCTGTAATATAGTAACGACAATGTTAACCAACCAATTATGAGATGAATACTTTCGCCAGCTAGCAAACTTGGAAAGTGATTCTTGTCCCATCAGATTATATTATAAATACAGTTGTGTTCTTGCTCACTTAAACTGTTAACATTCTAAAGAGGAAGCAGCTTAGTATCGAAGTGTTAGGACTGACCAGATGAATCATAGAACCGCTGTGTGAGCCATAGTTCATCTTTAAGATTGCATGCAGCTGTAGAAATGTGAGAGATTGAGAATGTTTGCATGCTGGAGAAAAAGGCTTGAATATTGGTTATGTTGGTGGCAACAATCTGGCAACAATCTACTATGGGGGGTATGTACAACTCCATGCAAACAAATAGACTTGTGGTCATATTCCATGTTTCAGCACCGCTGCATTTAATGAGAAAAAGTTTACATGAAAAAGCAAACATTAAAGATGCTATTTCTCCAACATAGATTTCCTTTGCGATGCTCTTTAATTATAGTTTGGTATGTATGTCTGCTGGTGATGGAGACTTCCAGCCTAAAAGCTGGTGTGCAGCTTTGGCTGGTGGTGAGGCAGAGCCATTGTGCTTCATTCACTTCTGTCTTTTATTTAGGTGTGCATATCAGAAAAGAACATGACAGAGGTAAAGGGTTAGGGTTACTTTTCTGAAGCATGGAGTAGCTGAGATTTAGTATGATGTAGCTGGCATTCAGAAACTAATCATTTAACTGAGCAGGTTCTACAGATGTTTTCTTGTAATGAACCCAAATTTGGATGTTTGTAGAAGACGAGGAAAGAAATTTAGTTAGATGTGGTTGTTGATAGAAAATTGCTAAATGTTACATGTTCAAATAGAAACAACAGCTATCATAACTTGTCAGTTGAAAGACTAACTTTTTTACTTATAGTTCTGAACTCCTGAAGCTGCTGTAGAACATGTTCCTTTTGATTGACCCCAGTAGTGGATTCAGCAGAAAGTTGCTGACACGCAGGAAGTGACATCAAAGACAGTATGAATTGTGTAGTGGTTTACATCATACTAAAATATGTTAATATAATTGAAAATCAGAGTATAAGTATAGTGTGAATGAAAGGCAGGAGTTTGCAGTCAATAAAACAGATTTTTTTTCTGGTTAAACATTTTTTGTATGCACATTTCTGAGAAAAGACTCTCAAGTGTTTGCTGACTTTTAATGAAACTTAATTAATGGTATTGTTCAGATGCCTGGCTTGTCAATGGAGGGGGCCCCTGCTCTGGCAGGCTGGAGATGAAGCATCACAGAGTGGAGAGCTCTGAGGACCATGAAACCCAGATGGATTAAGGTCCAGTATGCAGGGGCGGCATGCAGGCAGATGGACTGTGGCTCCGTAATTTATTAAACACAGAACAAAACTGACCCACATCCCGCATGTGTATTTTATTTCACCTGCAGGGGTACCGTGTCCACCCTGAAGGAGTATGGCAGTTAAAAACCTAAAAAGTGTTTGGTTGTGTTTTTTTTTTGTTGTTGTTTTTTTTCCACTATTCTTTGTATCTTTTTGTAGAGTCTGTGAGGGTTGTCAAATCATTGCATGTGTTCACAGGCAGTGTGGAGGTGAAGTCTAGTACCAGCGTGTCAGGACAGCTCTGACTCAGAGGCTCAAAAGATGCTCTGCAAGGAGCTCGGATATGGGCATCCAAAAAGTTTCATGTTGTCAATAACCGATCCAGTCATCTTATCAAAAAAGTTCCATTGCAATGGCAATGAGTCTCGTGTTGAGGACTGTGCCAGTTCAGTCCACAACAACTGCAAAAACAGTGCTAACATTTCTTGCAGTAAGCATATTTGTATAATCCTTTAACCATACTTTATAGCCTATGGTGACAATCATCAACATTAACTGTATGGTCACTCTAAAAATTGGGTAGATGGCAGTAAAAATTACTTTGGAGACTTTAAAACATGGAGTATCTTTATCATCTATCATCAAAATGAAAATGAAATTTCACATTGAATAACTCATTCAAATACTTAACAATAACAATTGGGCTCAATTTTAGTTTTATCTTGTTTGACAAATTGAGATGAAGGTCTAATTAAATTTAGCACAAAAACCATTTGGTGAGGGTTTGGAAAAGTGTAGTCTTGGTCTCTTGCTTTGAAGCTATCTCATCAAGTTTTATATTGAGTTAGATCAGTCTCAAAATCCACAAATGCACAAAGGATTAACAAATGCATTTTACTCCACAAAAGTATTTTTCAATGGACACAGAAATATTTCTTTTGATAAATAAAAGAAAAAAAAAATCCCCACTCACCCTCTGTGGGTGGTCTTGTGTCTCCTTCTGTCAGGCCTCTGGTAGAGGCCTAGCAGCCTGAGGGTTCTGGGCAGTATCTTAGCTGTTCCTAGGATTGCACTCTTCTGGACAGATCTCAGATGTTGTTCCTGGGATTTGCTGGAGCCACTCTCCCAGCTTGGGGGTTAAAGACCAGAGTGCTTTGTTTTTGAGTGTTTGCTTTTTTCAGCCATTCAGAGGTGGGCTTGCTGTTGTGTTTTGGGTCACTGTCCTGTTGCATAACCCGATGCGCTTGAGCTTGAGATCACAGACTGATGGCCGGACAATCTCCTTCAGGATTTTCTGGTAGAGAGCACAATTCATGGTTCCATCAATTACAACAAGTCATCCAGGTCCCGAAGCAGCAAAGCAGCCCCAGGCACAACCACCACCATGTTTAACTGTTGGTTCTTTTTATGAAATACTGTGCTAGTTTTATGCCAGATGTAACGAGACGCACAAGTTCAACTTTTGTCTTGTTAGTCCACAGAATATCTAAGTCTTGGGGATCATCAGGATGTTTTTTGACAATTATGTGATGAGCCTTTGTGTTATTTTTGGTCAGCACTGGTTTTTGCCCTGGAACTCTCCCATGAATGCCATTTTTGCCATGTCTCTTTCCTATTGTTGAATTATGAACACTGACCTTAAACAAGTGAGGCCTGCAGTTCTTTAGATGTTGTTCTGGGTTCTTTTGTGATCTCCTGGATGAGTCGTCAAAGCGCTCTTGGAGTAATTCAAGGTTCACCACTGTTCCAAGTTTTCTCTATTTGTGGCTAATGGCTCTCACCTTGATTCGCTGGAGACCCAAGGCCTTAGAAATGGCTTTGTAACCGTGTCCAGACTGATAGATGTAAATGACTTTGTTTCTCATGTGTTCTGAATGTCTTTAGATCTCGCCAGGATGTTTTGCTTTTGAGATATTTTAACTGACTTCACTTTGGCAGACAGGTTTTATTTAAGATTTCTTGATTCAACAGGTCCTGCAGTAATCAGGCCTGGGTGTGGCTAGTGAAATTGAACTCAGCTTTCCAAAAAATGTAGCTAATCGCAGTTAATTCTATAACAAGGTTAGGATAGATTTTTTGTATATGTATATTATATTAAAATTTGTTTAATGATCTGAAATATTTAATTGTAGCAAATATGCAAAGAAATTAGAAATATGGAAGGAGGAATATACTTTTTCACAGCTCTGTATGTTGTGACTTTTCTACCCAAACTGTTGAATCTGCATTTACAAACTGCTTTTTGTTTGTAAAGTTAACTGCATTTGTGTGTGTGGTTTCGAGACTCTTCCAACACTTCGATTCACAAATGAATTTTTTTCAAGAGGGATTATCTGTCACCAATCAGATATCCCCTCCATTTGGCTGTGCGGTAGCGTTCATATGATTGGCTGAAAACTAAAACATCTCCACGTGTTACTTTTCAGGCAATCATCTGAACGGCATCTGCACAGCAGTTCCTGAATAATTACATTAAAAACAAGATCGGCATGTCTATCACTGGAGGGTTAACTTCTATAGCTAAATCCATCTTTTCATCTCAGCATCATCATTATTATGGTATCGTCTGCCATTTCAGTACTGACAATACAGTACAGTACTGACATTAACTCTAATAAATAAAGAGGTATTCCAATTAGCTGGCATGATGAGGCTTCACATAGACCACTTGGCAGTTTTAATGCTCTAACATCATAGAATTTTTTTAGTGTGCTGACATTGGCCACCTATTAGTTGCAGTACTGAAATACTGTACTGATGAACTGATGATAATGAGGTGGAAAATAAATGTAGCTACAGAACTTAGCCCTTTAGTAAATTAACATACCAATCTTATGTTGGTAACATAATTATTCAGGACCTACTGTACGGACGAATTCCCGTGATTGGCTGAAAAGTACAACACCTCTACTTGGGAATGTTTTATTTTTCAGCCAATCACATGAATGCGTCCACACAGCTGAAAGGAGGGAGACATCTGATTGGCTACAGAAAAGCCCTGTTGAAAAAAATGTATTTGTGAATTTGTGAACCCTACACAGAAATGCAAGGAAGTTCACAATCCATAATCAATTTTTAAATGCAGATTTTTGAAGTTTAGTAATTTATATGCAGATTAGTTTTATATTTATAGAGAATGAGAAAAACATTTTGTGCATTGAAAAATATTTTTGTGGATTGAGTCATTTAAATAACAAAAAGCGTTTGTGAATTCTTCTTTTTGCATTTGTGAATTTTAAAACTGATCCAACACCACAGTGTAAGATCACCTCTCTTCCATCCAGAAAATCATTTATCCAAATAAGCACATTTTTGTGGCCTTTCCCCTCTGT
>KV751388.1:121495-143007 GCA_001698575.1 Mola mola | reverse complement strand
AGCTCAGAGTAGAGCCGCTGCTCCTCCGCGTTGAGAGGAGCCAGTTGAGGTGGTTCGGGCATCTGGTCAGGATGCCTCCTGGACGTCTCCCTGGGGAGGTGTTTCGGGCATGCCCATCCGGGAGGAGACCCCGGGGCAGACCAAGGACACGCTGGAGAGATTACATCTCTCGGCTGGCCTTGGGAAGTCTTGGTGTCCCCCCGGAGGAGTTGGTGGAAGTGGCTGGGGAGAGGAGAGTCTGGATGTCCCTGCTCAGGCTGTTACCCCCGCGACCCGGACCCGGATAAGCGGCAGAAAACGAAACGAAACGAAGGAAATAACTCGTCTTGATAGTTGTATCTCTGGGTGTGCAAAGTTTTGTAAGAAGTCCTTGTTGGGTTTGCAGCTTGGCTAGCAAAGGCTCTGATTCTTTTGCGCGCTCTTCAGCAGACAAGTTCTTGTATGTCTCCTCGTGTTTGGTCATGTCATGGCGCTTCAGATTGTATTCCTTGAACACAGCGACCTGTGTTCCAGAAACTAAGCACACGGCTTCACCTTTGACTTCCGTAAAGAAATATTCAGCAGTCCATGTCTTGTTGAAAACGCGGCATTCGGAATCAACTTTTCTTTTTTTTAACGTGAGTGAACATTTTTAGGGCGCCAGAGTTAGCTGGCCAGCATCACATGTCACTGTTCGGATACGCACATGCGTGCGTGTAAATAATAAAAACGTCAGGCTTTTCAAAATAAAAACAACACAGTTGTATTGCGTGCACAGCATAAATACTTGTTCATTTATGTTTATGACTGACATACTGCGGGCCGGACGGGGACGCCCAAAGGGCCGGATGTGGCCCGCAGGCTGTAAAATGCCCAGGTCTGCTTTAGATGATAGGGATCTGATATTAAAGAGTCCGCATTTTATTGTATTTATTTTGTAAACTGCCTCATTAGTGGTGTTGATTTCTATTGAGTTCCTAAGTGAACCTTTTTATTTGATTTAAAGAATGCATGTAGAAGGAGGACGGACACAGTCTCTAAGGGGTTGTAGGTGGATGACTCTAAAGGAAGCGCAGAGAAGCGTGTAAGACTGCAACTCTGCTTCCTGGCCTCAACTCTAAACTGTCAATTTTGCTGACTAATAAATCTGACCATATTTCTACAAATGAGAGCAGCTCCTTCCCAAGTAGGATGGATGCTGTCTCTCCTAATTAGACCAGGTCTCCCCCAAAAAGTTTGCCAATTATCAATGAAGCCCACGTAGTTTGGACACCACCTCGACAGCCAGCGATGACGACTGACTGAATGACGACATGCGGCTCAACATGTCGTCACTGGTCAGCAGACCACTCGGTTCTTGATTGATACCTTACACAAACCTGTGAAATTATATATTTTAAATGCTCTTGTACTCATAGACTTCACGTATTTTTACATGTGGTAGGTTTGTCAGTGTCACATTGTTGTGATCTGTACATGTAACATCTATTGAACTACAGTCCTATGGAGAAGATCCTTCCTCTATTTTTCTACTTTGGCTTTCTTATGTTTCCCTGATAAGTAATTTTTCTAAAGTTTCTCCTCACTTGCTCCTAGGGTCTAAGGGCAGAGGGTATCACATCTGTACAGTTTGTCAAAGCCGCAGAGACAAATTGTAATTGGTGAATTTAGCTATACAAATTTGATTGATTTATTGAGTATCCCAATACATGTTCAATCAGATTTGGATCTCGCAAATTGTGAGGCCCTATACATACAATGTCCTGCTCTGGGGACCAATGTCATCTGGGTGTATCATGGTCATGGGGTATGTTTGAACTGCAAAGATGTTTGGAGAGGATGATTTGTATCATGTGGCATCTCAAGGTTCAAGTTCAAAGTTCAAGATTCTGTATTTGTCATTAACAACCATGTACAGACGGTGCAGTACAATGTGAAAATGAAATTTTTTTTTCTCCTAGAACAGATGCAAAACATAAGACAGCACAAGACAGCACAGTGCATGGACAGAATATAAAAGTGTAAAACAGGCATTACAAGGATATGAGACCGTTTTGATGTGGAGTTTATAGGCACTGACATGTAAACAGTAACAGTTCAGTCCAGCGAGTTATTGCTTAGGCTGTTGTGGCATGAACAACAGCGGAGTTCAGAGCTTTCAGTGAGATAAGTTCAGATCTGCATTGTGCAAGACTATGGCATGTGCAAAGTTTTGGGTCAGTTTTACTATGTATATGTGCAGAGAAAGGCATAACCAGACAAATCACAAAGTGCACAGAAGGATATAAGAAAGACATAAAATAGAAATGTAAAACCTATAGTTTCTTTACCTCTTTCCTGATGGCACGACGTAGAAGAGAGATTATGAGGGATGTATGGGGTCATCAACAATGTTGTTGAATTTGTGCATAGAGCACACAGTGTAGATGTCCATGATGGAGGGGAGAGAGTCCTTCAGACAGTAATGTAGTTGGTTGGGATTTTGTCAATGGTTGCCCTGTAGAACGTGGCAACGGCGGGTCTTTCTGAGTTTATGCAGAAAGTACAACGTCTGTTAGGCCTTGGTGTACATGGAGGCCGTGTTGTGGGACAAGGTAAGGTTATCCGTCAGGTGAACACCAAGGAATTTGGTCCTTCCAACCATCTCCACCTGGGACCTGTCAATGGCCAAGGGTGGGTGGTTGTTCTCTGCCCTCCTGAAGTCAATGAACCACACTTTGGTCTTGTTGGAGGATGAAAGATGAGCTGAAGTCTACAAACCACATGCAGATGAAGGTGTCTTTCTTCTCCAGGTGACTAAGAGCCGGATGCAGAACTCTGGCTAGGGGGTGTCGGTGGAATGATTCAGCCAGTAGGCTTGTAGTGAGGGTGGCAGACAGGTCTTGATATTCCATGACCAGCTTCTTGAAGCACTTCATGATGATCGGTATGAGTGCGACAGGGCGATATTCATTTAAGCACATCACTGTGGATTTCTACATTAAAGTCAGGATCCTAGCAGAACATTGCACTGTAGTGAGCTGATCAATGTTATTTTACTTCAACATTCAGAGGTTTAATGTTAAGGACGATTATTGTAATCTCTCACAGAAATGATAAATCTGCCGTACTGTCTCTGCTGCTCAGTGAACACTTAATGCTTTACTGCTCATTTTAGAGATATTTTAAACTTGTTGTATATTCCTACAATGGTCACACTATGTTGCAATGACGGGTGAGAACGATTCACCCAGTCTTTTAAAGCAGCTGTAATTAAACCGCTCCTAAAAAACAAACAAACCTGGACCCAGAAGTTCTAGCCAACTATAGACCAATAGACCAGCCTCCCCTTTCTTTCAAAGATTCTAGAGAAAGCAATAGCTAAACAACTATGTGGCTTTCTTCAGGATAATATTCTATTTGAAGACTTCCAGTCAGGTTTTAGAAAGCATCACAGCACAGAAACAGCATTGGTAAAAGTTACAAATGACCTCTTCACTGCATCTGATGAGGGACTTATCTCTATACTAGTCTTATTAGATCTTAGTGCAGCTTTTGACACTATCGATCATCACATCTTACTACAGAGGATGGAACACCAAATTGGCATTAAATTATCTGTTTTAAGATGGTTTAAGCCCTACCTATATGATAAATATAATTTTGTTCATGTTAATGATCAATCATCAAGATATGACAAGGTTAGTCATGGAGTCCCACAAGGTTCTGTGCTTGGATCATTACTATTCACTCTATACATGCTTCCTTTAGGTAATATTATTAGAAAGCGCTCCATACATTTTCATTGCTATGCAGATGACACACAATTTTTGACAAAACTGAAGTCATTGTGCTGGGCCCTAAACACATTAGAGACTCATTATCCAACAACATAGTTAATTTGGATGGCATTGCTTTGGCTTCCAGCACTGCTGTCAGGAACCTGGGTGTTATCTTTGACCAGGAGCTGTCTTTTAACTCACATGTAAAACAGATTTCAAGGACGGCCTTCTTTCACCTCCGTAGCATTGCTAAAATCCGGCACGTCCTTTCTCAACAAGATGCAGAAAAACTAGTTCATGCATTTGTTACTTCCAGGCTGGATTACTGTAATTCTTTATTTTCAGGTTGCCCTAACAAAATTTTAAAAATTCTTCAGTTAATCCAAAATGCAGCAGCGCGTGTACTGACTAGAACTAATATCAGAGACCATATTTCCCCCATACTGGCTTCTCTGCACTGGCTCCCAGTTAAATTCAGAATAGAATTTAAAATCCTTGTCCTCACCTACAAAGCTATTCATGGTCAGTCACCATCTTATCTTAAAGAACTCATAGTACCCTATCACCAAACCAGAACTTTACGCTTCCAGGATGCAGGGTTATTGGTGATTCCAAGAATCTCCAAAAGTAGAACGGGAGGCAGAGCTTTCAGCTATCAAGCTCCTCTCCTGTGGAACTATCTTCCAATCTTGGTACGGGAGGCAGACACACTCTTTGATTTTAAGAGTAGGCTTGAAACCTTCCTTTCTGATAAAGCTTATAGTTAGGGTTGGCCTATCTAGCCCCTTAGTTATGCTGCAATAGGCTTAGGTTGCTGGGGGAACACTCTGTGATGCACTGAGCTCTCCTCTCTCCCCCCTATGACTCCGACTCCTTCCCTGCTCCTCTAAAACTCCATATCCTTACACTAACTTTACTTCTTCCCTGGAGTCGTTGTGCTTTATCATCCTGCAGGTCTTTCTAGGTCACGGTGAGAGCTGCTGCTGTGGTCCTGCCTGATGCCTCCTGGCCACATTAGGACAGGAGATCCTGTGACTTGGTTCCTAGGCTGGATTTCCAAATGCAAATCGGGATCCACACAATGGCTTCTGGACCAATATACTACACCTGCTTCTGGATCACTACATTTCACATATCCCTGGATTTATAGATTCCACATACTCGTGGACTCAGTGACTACATCGGCAACACTCAGATCTTGCTACATGGACTATAATGACTCCTGGACCAACAGAATACACATGCGTCTGGATCACTAGACTTCGAAATTCCTTTAAAAAAAAGGAATGAAAAATAGAATTTAAATGAGTTGAGGTTTACTACATTATCCATAATGTAGTAAGTTTCAACTAATCTTAATTACATATATATTAGCTTTTGTAATAAATGTTTTAAGTAGAAACATTTTGGTGGGTTGAGATATATTTTATAAAATTTTCCAAATGAGATTTTTGCTTGTTTGCTTTGCTTTGCTCACTATTGTGTTATATTATGATTTGACAAATCAACATATTATTCCCATTGAAAAACACACTGTAAGGTCATAAAGTACAGTAAATTCAGTCTATTTCCACTGTGTCCCTGTTTCACAGCACAGATCAGGTGTGAGTTTATCTCATGCAGGTCTGTCTGTCACATGGAGCCAATAAGATTTTTATTGTTTCATTTATCCTAATGTACTCCATCTGTGGTGAAACATTACAACAGTCATATCTAAAAGAATTTTTCTTTAATGTGTGCATAATATGTTCTGTAATATTGTCTTCATCAGGACAGTTAACACTAAATTCATAACGTTGTGACATGATATAGTTTAACCACAATAGACTCACTTACTGTCGACTCTGTGTCAGCGTGGTTATCTTCACTAATGAAGCCTGCTGTGCTGTGTATAGTGTCCAAACATACATAAATATTAGCTATTAGTGCAATTTGAAAGTTAGGTTCTCCCCTAGAGCATGCATGACAATGGTTTGTTTTTGCACAATTTGAGTTGCCGCTAACACACACTCATCAAATTTGGCTTGTGTGCTGTCAACAAATAAATTTAGAATTGAAGAATGAAGTAGTAAACTTGGTTGGCGTATACATTTATTACACAAATGTCTATTCATGTGTCAACATCAGCCACATGTAAAGTTTTCTTTTATGTAATTGCATAAAAGATCAGTCAATGCACGGTAAAACAAAAAAACAACCTACAATTTGAGAGCATAAATACAAACACATTTAAACAAGTTGTGTAGTTCCTCTTAGCTCTACAGATATGGTTCATCATTTTGGCATTCCAGCCTTCAAGCAAGTGTAATAAAACTTTTATATGAGCAGTTTTCAATGTGAAGGCACATGCAGGCCACAGTAAACACTGACAAAGCTCGCATGAGGAGTGTGCAGTGATTTTCATGTCTTTGTCCAGGTCCTTATGGTCTGGCACTGTTTGGAAGACAAAATAAATGTAAAGGCACTCTGGAGGGAAAGAAAAATGACGAGTGGAGGCCCATAAGAGATGCATGGAGTGTCATACCATGAAAACAAATTCCTGACATTTGTAGTCAGATGGGCTGCGGACATGTCATCTCATATTCAGAAAATTATCTGCAAAATACTGTGCCTGTCTGGAAGCTGTCAACACTCTCATTCATCAATTTGTCTGTCATGGGAAGAGATCATTTTGTGCTCAGTCATTACTGTCACCTGTGCAGGTAATAGTAAAATGTATCCATCTCGCATTTCCTCCATCCTCTGTTTTTGTCAAAGCTCAAGGCTTACCTGGATGTGAAGTCAGTTCAGACAGTACATGAAGAACTTAAATTCTGCTGTTGTCCAAACTTTTTTTGAACATCGCAAACTGTGAAAAAGACTGCCCCTTTAGCAATTGGCTGGTTGTGTCTGTGGTGCACCAGTATCTTCACAGTTAAAGAGTCAAAATCACAAAGGTGTTGTACGATAGGTTTCTACTATCCGGTACAGACTCTGGAGGATTTACCATGCAGAGACACAATGGGAAGTTGTTAATCAAAGCCATTGAATTGGAAAATGGGTCGACACCAGGAGATCAGACTAACAAGCAAAGGTGCAGTTCAAGGAAACAGGCAAACTCAGGAACTGAAAAACAAACAGGATCATACATTCACAAAGGATGTAACACTGTACCACTCTCAGAAAACAGAAAAGACAATCTGGCACAGGAGAATAGGAACATATAGCTTAAATACAAAATTGGTCACAGATGAAACACATTAGGGAAGTAGAGAATAGAAGTAGTAGAGAAAGAGCGAGGTAGGGAAATAGAGGGGCTCAGTGTATCTTGGGAAATTCCCCAGCAGTCTAGACCAGTAGCAGCATAACTTTGTGCCGTCCTGTGCCAGCCCTAACTATAAGCTTTATCAAAAAGGAAGGTTTTAAGCCTACTCTTAAACACAGAGAGGGTGTCTGCCCCCACGACTTGAACTGGGAGCTGGTTCCAGAGAATAGGGGCCTGATAGCTGGAGGCTCTGCCTCCCAGATTAATTTTAGAGCTCCTAGGAACTTCCAGCAGCCTACATTTTGGGAGCGCATTATTCTAATTTGATGATAAGACACTATGAGTTCTTTAAGATACAAAGGTGCCTGACCATTTAGAATTTTGTAGGTCAGGAGGAGAACTTTAAATTCAATTCTGGATTTCACAGGAAGGCAATGCATAGGAGCTAGAATGGGAGAGATATGATTTCTTTTTCATGTTCCGGTGAGTACATGAGCAGCAGTGTTTTGAATCAGCTCGAGGGTCTTTAGTGACTGTGTAGTAAGGCCTGATAAGAAGGAGTTGCAATAGTCAAGCCTGGAAGGGACAAAGGCATGGACCAATATTTCCGCATCATTTTGAGACAGAAAGTATCTGATTTTTGCAATATTACTTAAATGAAAAGGCAGATCTAGGGATTTGTTTTATGTGGGAGTCAAAGGACAGATTTTGATCAAAGACAACTCACAGATTTCTTACAGTGCTATGAGAAGTTAAGGAGATGTCCTCCAGAGTTACTATGTCATTTAATAATTTATTTCTGAGGTGTGTAGGACCGAGGACAATAATTTCAGTTTTATCTGAATTGAGAAGCAAAAAATTGCAGGTCATTGAAATTTTAATACGTTTGAAACAGGCTTTAAATTTAAGTAGTCTGTTGGTTTCGTTGGGTTTAATGGATAAATATAGCTGGGTGTCATCTGCATAGCAATGAAAATTAATATAATGTTTTCCGATAATGTTACCTAGAGGAAGCATATGTAAAATGAAAAGAATTGGCCTTAATAATGACCCTTGTGGAACTCCCTAGCTAACTTTGGTGTACATAGAAGAGTCTTCGTTTACATGTACAAATTGAGTTCTGTCAGATAAATAAGACTTAAACCAATTTAATGCTGCTCCCTTAATGCCAATTAAGTTGTCTAATCTTTCTATTAGGATCTGATGGTCACTGGTGTCAAATGCTGCACTAAGATCCAACAAGACACGTACAGATAGAAGTCCTTCGTCCGATGCAATTAAAAGGTTGTTCGTAACTTTGACTAGTGTAGACTCGGTGCTATGATGCTTTCAAAAACCTAACTAGAAAACCTCAAATAAGTTATTAGTCTGTAGAAAATCACATAACTGATTTGCTACCACATTCTCTAGGACTTTAGACATGAAGGGAAGGTTATATATTGTTCTGTAGTTTGCCAGATTCTCAGGATCAAGTGTTGGCTTTTTAAGAAGAGGCTTTATATTACAGCTACTTTGAAGGACTGTGGTATGTAGCCTGGTATCAGGGATGAATAAATCATGTCTAAGAGGAAAGTGCTAATTATGGGTAGTGTGTCTTTAAGTAGTTTAATAGAAATGGGGTCTAAAATACATGTAACTGGGATAGAAGAAATAATTGTTGAGATTAGTTGCTCAAGGTCAATTGGTGTAAAAATGTTTATAGAACTATCTGATGTTGTAGCTGACTCCAAGATCTGTGTTCAGAGAAAAGTCTGTGCCAGTTGAGGATAGTGGTTTCTAAATTTTCTCTCTAATAAATAATACTTTTGTATTTAAAAAGTTCATAAAATCATTACTAGTTAGGCTTATGGGAATTTGTGGCTCATCAGAGCTCTGACTCTGTGTCAGCCTTGCTACAGTTCTTAACAGAAACCTGGGATTGTTCTTATTGTTCTCTATTAATGCTGAGTAGTAGGCTGCTTTAGCAGTGCGAAGGGCCTTCCAGTATGTTTTAAGGCTATCCTGCTACAGTTTGCAAAAAGCCCTCCAAAACTGTGCTACAAACTGCGGCCCCCGATCGGAAAGAATGTTTGAAAGAAAACCATGAACTTCAAAAAAAAATCTTAACATCACCTCCGCTTTCTCATTGACGGAGGGCAACTTAGATAGAGGGATAAATTCAACAATCTTCGAAAATCGGTCTACAACAGTTACCACAACTGTGTTACCTTCTGAGGAGGGTAAACCAGTAACAAAGTCCGAAGAGAGATCCGACCGGGGTCGCTATGGCTCAGGAAGCGGCCAAACAAGCAGCAACATATTCTGCAATCTCCTTCCACATGTCCGGCAACCAGAAAAATTCCTGTAAATGGGACATAGTTCTGCGAAGACTGGGGTGGCAGGAAATCAAAGAAGTGTGAGCACAGCGAATGCTCGGCTCCCTCCGGCCAGTGTGGCAGGAAAATCAAAGAAGTGTGAGCACAGCAAATGCTCAGCTCCCTCCAGCCAGTGTCTCCACCCCGGTCAGCAGTTCCCAGTCTCCAATAGAATAATTTCTCTCTGCCTGGGAAAGTTTTCTAGAGAGATATGCACAGGGATGAGTCTTATTGTCTTTACCTGAGTGTTGTGACAAACGCACCTATGCCAGAGTCTGAAGCATCCACTTCCACGATGAATTGGTTGGTTCGCTCAGGAAGACAGTGCTGGAGCGGTAACAAAGAGAGCAGCAGCAAAAGAACTGAAATTTCTAATAAATCTCCAGAAGAAATTTGCAAATCCCCAAAAAACGCTGTACATATTTTGGCGAAGTACAAATAAGTACACAAACACTCTATGATTAAGGAGGTCTCTCAGATCATCATTAACAGGATCCTGAAAAAAAGCTGGTGCGTTTGTTAAACCAAAAGGCATCACTAGATACTCATGTCTGAGAGCTGTGTTAAAGGCTGTTTTCAATTCATCTCCTTCCCTTATTCTGACTAGGTGGTAGGCATGTCTTAGATCTAGCTTGGTAGAGAATTTTGACCCCTGTAAGAAGTCAAATGCAGTGGAAATTCAAAGATGAGGATAATGACAGACAGGGAGTACAATCATCCTTTGGGAATATGATCCCCAGGGAGTAGATCTATGGCGCAGTCTTACGGTCTGTTAGGAGGAAGGAGCTTGGGACTTACTGAAAAACTTTCAATTCCCAGTAGCATCAAGAACATTGGAGAAATTTGGATTGTCTGCTTTCTTGGAAATTTCCTCCTGAAGAGATTTTCTGTCCAAAAAACAGTGTTTAACACAGTTCTCTCCCCACTGTAAAACTCTCCCCAGGGACCAATCTACTGTATATGGGGGTTATGTTTTAGCAGCCATGGGAAGCCTAGGACACGTGGGTATTGGACAGATTCATAGAGAAGAAAACTTATTTCTTCCTGATGACCATTGTCAAAAACTAACTTTATTGGGGATGTTTGGTGAGTAGCATTACAAATGAATCTTCCATCCAAGGCTGATGCAGAAAGAGGTTGAGGGAGCACTTCCTGAGACAACTGAAGTCTTTTGGGCGATTTGGAAGCCCATCAAATTTGTGTCTGCTCCAGAATCTACTAGGATCTACTTGGAAGACAAAGGAATCAGACTAAGGAATCAGAATCAGATTGGAGCATTACTGTAGTTAGTTGTCTCTTGGATGTGCCAGGTAATTTGTTTTGACTCACCAATGACAAAAAGGCAGCGTTAAGTGTTGGAGACCTAACCGGGCAGGAGGCAATGAAGTGTCCCAGCTGTGCACCGTAAAGGTATCTCCCCTCCTTCACTCTCTGCTGCCGTACTAGTGGAATGAGATGGATCCCGCCAATTTGTATCGCTTCTGTTGGTTCACTCAATTGTTCCGGCTTGTCAAATACCTGCTTAGATGGAGCAGGAGAAACAACTCGTGGCTAGGGGACTGGAGGATAAGCTCGCTGCTGGGAAATGGATGAGAACCAGAACTGGTTCTGCTGCACCCGATGTTGCTGATGTTCCAAAAGTCTCTTATCTTTCTTTGAGGCCAACTTGATCAATACCTCGAGTTTCCCTGGCAAATCTAATGGAGCTAAATGATCTTTTATTGTCACAGACAAGCTGTTCAGAAAAGCGCAAAAGGATTAGTGATCAGAGGGTTAATGCTGTTAAACCAGACGCTTCCGTGTTATTTGCATTCCTGGGCAATCAACCTTGAGCCCACAGTGATTCTACAAAAGAATCATAAGTATAAAATGAGCACATCATTACCCCTGAAAAAAAAAGGCTGCATGCCCCTTGTATATTTCTAGTATTCTTGTCTTAACATGGTGTGAAAGGTTCATCCCAAGGTATCACATGAAACCAGGGTTGAGGGGCAAACACTCTCGAGTGATTCACACCTGGGCTCATGTGACCGTAACGACTCACATGATGCCTAGCCAGAGGATTGCCCCCTCAGGCTAGTGCTTTCAACAGAGAGCAATGTAATTTGTTGGTGATTGTCTCCACCCACTCTGGGTTACATACCTGGGTTTCCTGCACTGACCCTCAGAACTGAAGAAGCCTTTCGGATGAGAGGCAAAACGTATTCAAACAAGATGAGAAGTCCAGTTGCTTCCTACTAAACACTCCGAGATCTACTCAAAGGTATAACTAAAACATACAAAAACAAAACAGCCGTCAAAATCTGTTCACACCTTTTACTCCAGCAGGACAGCTGTGTGGTAGCTTGAGGAACTGCTTGTACTGTGGAGTATAAAAGCAGCAAAGCAAATAAACATATATGCTCATTGTCTTATAAAATCCACCTAACAGCATGGGCATATTTCCGCTACAAAACCTAACCAGCAGTTAAATTTACCTTCAGAATGAAATATAATCATGATAATAGTGCATTTCTCCCTCTTAAACTCAAATTTTCACTCAACAGACAAAATGTCAAGCCGTAGACACTCAACTGTAACTCATAGAATATGGGGCGGCGGTGGTGGTGCCCTGCAAGGTGGTCACTGCCACCAGTGTATGAATGTGTGTCTGAGTGAGTGAATGCAAAAACCTGTAGTGTAAAAGCACTTTGAGTGGTCAGGATCATTGAAAAAGCGCTATAGAAATACAGGACATTTACCATTTAAGACAATCTAATGACCTTGTTGTGAGCAGTTTCATATAAGATTGTCATTGTAAGCCTTCTTCTTTAAGCAAAGAATTGGACTTTATGGGTAGTCCCGGTAACTCTATTCCTCATGGAACATTTGCATGAATATCACCTCAGCTTTCAGTCAGCCCATAATCAAACTGATATCATACATCCTAATTCAACACAATGACTCTGCCTTCCACTGGACTCTGTGAGTACAGTTGGTGGGAGCTGATACATGACCACTCTGCTTCGACCACCCTGAACACCAACAACACAGCTGGTAGGGTAGGGACGACTGCACACTCCACTGCTTCTGACCACAGTAATCGAGAGGTGACTTGAGGTGGAACATCTACAGACCTCGGCAGCTGTGGTTAAATCCCAGGTGTCGATCAACATCCCTTAGACCTGTATGTCCCGCGCCGGGGGGGGGTTCGATTCTTACCTGAACATATAGTCCTGGGAGATACACTCATAAAGCCATCTTGCCTACTTGAGATGGTGTCCCCGAAACTGAAGAACCATCCAGGCTGGGCAACCAGCATTTGGGTCATTTTCATGTACCATGATGCCAAACAGTGGCCCAGTCATCAGAGGTCATGCCACTAGCATCACCTCCAACTGCTCTGTTCTCTTTCTCCTACAGGAGAGGAAGTAGATGAATGGACAGGATGGGATACAATAGCCTCTTCAGCAAAGGTGCATAAGCACCCTCAAGTACATCCTCAAAGAAATATAATTTTGGTTTGGAGAAGCATGGCGTTGCAGGGGTTGGCAAACAGATCCAACTCCAGAACTGTGTCCACACATGCTATATAAGGGAAGGGTGGAGCCTCCCCATGTCTGGCAATAAGGCACAATCTCTGTGTATAAAGGACCAAACACAAATGACCTCAAAGAAAATATGTCAGTTGTTTCAATTCTGTTGGCGTTCAGTGTACATCCCATTCTATTACAAGTATGAGTATCTGGTCCATGAGTAGATTACCATTTCATTCTTTGCAGTGATGTGATGCAGTTTGGTAAAAAGAAAAGACTTTCAAATGTTAACTTCTTTGTAAGAGCAAGGTTGTGTAACAAGTCATAAAGTTAGTAGTATTAAGACACAAATTTCAAGTTTTGTTTTTTTTTTGTAGCAAACATTGAGTTACTGCTGACTTTCTCATTTGATCATTCCATGTTTCAATGTAACAGACAACCAAGCTTTCTCAGCAAGTATGCCAAATTATAAGCGGGATTAAAAAACTCTTTAACAGGCAAGTGAAAGAACACAAAGAGAAACACTGCTTTATAATCAAAAAATGCAAAATCCAGAGAAAGCAGACTGATTTAGAGCTGAGAGAGATGCTTGTGAAATCCTACATTTATAGGGTGTTGATAAACGGCTTTATGTCAAATTTCCTCTTTGCTTCATCTTTGTCTTCAGGCATGCTGTTTCGGCCAAACATCTCTGTTCCCTTTATGAAAGGAGGCTCTGATGACCATGATGTACAGATTTTCAAGGGCTGCAGCTTCACCATCAGCTGCTCTGTCCTGTACCTGCTCTGGCAACAACCACACCCACAGTCACACCCAACTGGCTGTCAATTACTCTGCCCACTTTACATATACCAGTGCAGATGAGGTCCTCCAAGGGAACTACAGCTGTGTTTACCAAAACTTTGTGTACAATCAGAACTTTTCTGCTGAGAGCTGCAGCCTCTCACTCAGTTTTTGGTAGGATTGTAGAATTTTGTACAATTTCTGCATATGGACCACACAGATACTGCACATAACCTGCATATATCATAAAATGTGGCAATATAACAAGCTGTTACATATTATTTCCTACTTCTGCAAACTTACCTTGGCTTTTCCCTCTAACCCCTGGTTAGATACTGAAGATATAATATTGGACAATGGAGTGCTCAGAGAAGACGACTTGCACTGGTAAACTGTTGGTGTACTTTCACGGTGAGACCAAGCTGCTGAGTGCAGAATCCACACTCTGGGATCTGAAGCATGCTTCTGTTGTGTTTTGACAGCTGGGTTGTCCTCCACTCTCGTCTCCAATTGTCTTCCCCAGGCAATCCGACGTGGCCCCTGGACCAGATAGGCCTAGCTTTCTGTAGGTTGGGTGGGGGCAGCGATGGAGGAAAGTAGTGGGGCCAGTTGGGAAGCTGGTCACCACAGAGATGTCGCAACGCCTAGCCCCTGTGACACCCCTGTCCCCATCTACCCCACCTCATGAAATACAAGGGGCTTGAGGGGCGGGATCAGAGGTGTGGGGTTGGGACTGCACTATAAAGGCCCGGCCCTCCATCGTGTCCACGGCCTCTGAATGTTAATCACATTAGAGACACTGAGGGCTTGGTGGGGTTGATGGAGCATCTTGGGAGACCCTGGCGTCTGCAAGCGGTGGGGTGCCCATGCTCTGGCTGCCTCTCCCAATTTTAATTGTCTGTGGTCTCGGGGAGAAGCATCAGTTCTGCTACTGGGGTGGGATGGTGGCTCTCGGGGGGGACACGCAGCCCACTGGCTCAGGACTGGAGTTGGGTATGGACCTTGCTGTCGTGTGGTAGCCCTTCTGCTGGCGGTCTAAGTGGGTCTGATTTGCTCTGGCCCTCATCGGCCCCTATGGAGGACTTGGTCCCCGGCTGGCTGGGGGTGGGGTTGGCTCTCCCTGGGGTCCAGTCCCCGGGCAGAGAGGGATGTGGGGGAGGGGTTTCACCGCAGTGGGGCAGTGGGCTAGGCCTGCAGCTGTTTCTGGGGTGTGTGGCTTGGGGCCCCTTGTGTTCTGGGGGGTTGTTTGATGCTCTGGTGGCCAGGGTCGTGACTGTCCGGCTGCTGGGGGCTGGGGGTGGGTTGCAGCCCCCCACATCAACTACCTACAACATCCAATGACAAACTTACACACACACACACTACACAATGGATAGTTGTGTAGATGCATAATGGTTGCAATTGCCTGATCAACACTACTGGTTTAGTTTTTTAGCAATTTTCGTTACCACTGCAAAAGTAATTGTATGTATTTTGGGCAGGGTCTTTCCTACCACGGTAAATCCTACAGCTAGTGCCGTTGTTGTTGCAGTAAACTATTAAAGTTGTAATGGTTATCATTGTTACTGTTGTGTTCTCCATATTCCCCAACCACTCTGTCTTCTCTAACCTGTCTCTTTTCTCTCTTTCTATCCACTCTTGCCTCATGCAATCCAGTATCTTTGCCAATAAAGTCAACACAGATTTTAACAGAAGGAAATCTGTTGCAGCCCAACAAGGCATCCACAACCTTTACACTGCATGCCTCAGCTGCTGAACAGGACAGGTTAAAAAAAATATTGGCAAAAAAGAAAAAAGTTAGATATTTTCGACATCTTCACTTGCCATTGCATTGTATAGGGTTGTCAAGCTAAATGGTCCTAGTGTCTTTAAAGTCTGTAATCTGTTAGGTGTCTGGGAATTGCTTACTGATGTCTATGTACTGTTCCTAAAGTGGGACAAAAAAGTACATCACTGTAATTTAAACAGGCTACACTCCACACATCCATTCTGCTGTGGGAACCTTTTATTACAAATATGCTGAAAAGTATCCATAGCCTGCAATAATGAAAATATTAAAAATTTGCTTCCATGTTCACAGCATGGTCAAATTGTATCCAACTCTACTGTACATCCAGTTATGCCGGTATCAGTATGATTTTAGCTGATGCTCTTTATTTAGGGAAGTGTGAAGACAATACACAAGTCAAAGAGAAGAAGACTGGTTACTCAGACTGATGAAAGGATTTATTTCTATTTTACATTTATAGCATGTTTGCATTCTAGGCATCTGGAATGTCAAATTGCTGGAAAATTACTCTTCATAAGCTGAACAAATTCATAAAATTAAGAATACATGACACGATGTGGGCATTTAAACAAAAGGCATATGTTTGAATGAAACGATGGAAAAAAAAAAAAAAAGACGTGCGAAAAAAAATTCAACAGTACATATGCTATTCAGGTCAATGTATGCGGGAATGCATGAATTATTCTCTAAAAAATGTAATAGCATAGGTGCAAAACGGTAACATAACACAAGTAAATCACACTTTACTACTCTACAAGCACAGTACTACAATAATATCTGTAATAGTTTCCTGTGTCATCTTTGGAGCTAAAACCATACAGTGTTTCCATCAAAACATGAATACATGAGTAAAAGTACTTAATTCATTCATCATCAAATCATTATATGATGAATAATAGTGTGCTATTATGTTAAGAATATTTAAATTTATATTATATATAATTAAATATATATATTTAAAGTTATTTCTTTAACACTGCTTTCTTTCTCAAATCAACTGCATGTTTTCTGCTGGTAAGAGGAACACTTGCTGCAAAGTCCGGATACTGAGTGTTTATGTCAGACAGGCAGGAGTAAAAGGTAAGAGACTAGATGAATGACCTCAAGTCCCCAAATCTCCACTGATCCATTCTAACACCATTTTGGCAACTTCACTTCCTGCATCCAGGACGAATGCATGGCGGAACCCCTTTTTGCACAGTCTTACATCTCCGTGGGGGAAGTCCTGTTTGATGTCATGATAATACTGAACAGGGCACCAGTTGTCTGTACCTCCATAATAAAAAATAAGCTGAAAATGGGAAGCAAACATGTTGTGTTGATTTACAGGTTGAATATACAGTAACTACTAAAAAAGAAAACAAGTAGCAGGTAAAGCTATGACTGACAATTCAAGCAAATGCCACATATTAACAAGTAGCTATTAGGTATTGAGAATTGTCATACTGCATTCAGATAGACACATATTTTCTTACCTTTTTAAGATTTTTCCTTATTGTTATGTTGTCTCTTTCCAGGACTTTCCTCATCTCCTGACCTCCCAAATACATAGCATTGGCTACACAGGGAAACAAAACCACATCAGTCTAGACAATGCTTTTTTTTAGACAATGTAGAAATATTCAATAACACACAGGCTTGCCTACAAGCCACAGGTTCAAAAACTATTTCATCCATTAGTTTGACTGGTTCTATGATCACTGCTGCAGGTGACTAAAAATGTTTGGGTTAGAGTCTTCAGTTTGAATTTGAGTGTTACTGTAGCTGGACATGGTAGTAGCAGTGTAGCAGATCTCAGATTAAAACTGTGCACTGTGACTGAACTCAGAACTGATCCAGATCCTGTTCATCGGCCACTCACGACGGCTAAAAATTCCACTATGGCCCAAAAAGCATTTTCCCCCCCATAGACCACCTTTATAACAGAGACATGTAAAACTGACTGCAAAATTGTTGTCAGGACACCTCGAAACCAAGGGCTTAATTATAAATGTTTGCTTCTTGTTGGTTTAACACATAGTCTTTGAACAGACCAGGACCTTGCAGGTAAGGTCTGCAGCAAAAAAACAAAAACCAAAAAACTACTGTGCATATTCAGTAGGCAATATAAAAATGAACCACAGTTTGGATCCAATACATACCTCCTGTAAATAAATTGTGATTTTAGCAATGTGAAGACAACAGCTATGAGTTTTTTATTTTCTTTAGAACATAGAAATTTTCAGAAATTTTTCTGAAAATAATAAAAAGGACTGTAAGGATCATCACCGACCATCACTCAAGTCACAGTAACTGATTTCCATTGCATGATTATTGCAGCCAAAATAATTAACAATAATTGTATTACCACAGCAAGTAAAGGAAAAAAGTGCCATCCATCAAACTGGTCCTTCCAATTGGTTATTCTGTGTTTAGTCTTGTTTTGGCAAATAAGTTACACTGAAAATATACAGTAAATGTAGGGAGGTGACTGAGTCTTTAACAATAACTGCACAAAAAGAACAATTACACTTGATCTCTTGTGAAAACTAACATCTGTGCTTCAGTATGTGTCTTACTAAAAGAATGTCTCAGATATAAATAATAAAAACAGCTCCAGATTTGTGTGCACTTTGCAAGTGTTTAATGATTATGGGCCTAATTGGCACACTCACTGGCTCATATACTCATATTATATATACTGTATACATCAACTCAGAAGGCCAGATATCAACCTATCAACCTAATCAACAAATCTACAGTTATCAATTATCTGAACAAAATAATGCACTTATTATTCCATATTGCTATCAGATATCCCCAATAAAAAGTGTACAATACAAGCATTACATAAGTAAACAACAAAGCACAACCCACCAGCACAATCTCCACTAAGTAGACCCACAGTTGGTTGGACTACAGTTTGGTCCAGAGAGCAGATGCCACCAAGCAACAGTTTGATCAGGCTGGCTTTGAGTACTGCAGGCAGCAGAGAGAGCAGGAAGACAGATAGATAGGCCAGATAACGCATTTCACACAGCACAGGGGTCATGATCTTCCCCTGAGGAGTCTGAGCCATGCGCTCAATGGTGGGAAATAGCATGATGGCTTTAATGATCTGCATTTGAAAAAATTTAAAAAAAAAAAAAAAAAAAAAAAAAAAAAAAGGTGGAGCTACTGTGCATTTGGTTGTTTTTTGTGTTGAACATTACATACACAACTTGTACTAGCTTAACTCAAGGTTATTAATATATAAGACCAACTTTCAAAATACCAAATATCGAAAGAATTGGACGGACATAAAATCTGAATTTTGCAACAGTGAGGACAATGTCTACAGAAAATCAGAAACCAAAGTGGATACTCAAGATGTGGTAAAAAAAATCTGAAAACTCGAGGAAAGATCAAAAACAAGAAATGTAGTGGAAGGCCAAGAAAACTTTCCAAATCTCATCTTGTTAAAAAATATTGTTACACACCGGCCGTTAATTCAAAATGTAATAATACTGAACACATTATGTATCCAATTTGCAAACCACTGAAAGAGTTTCCTTGCTTTATACTACAATGTTTTACTGTTGTGAAATTTTTCCTAAAATAAAAACCTTGAAGAAAATGTGACTAACCTTAAGCTCAGGATTTCTCCTCATCATCTCTAGAATAATGTAGCAGCCAATAGAGTGACCCACCAAGACCAAACTGGTTTCTCTGGGAGCGTGTTTCCTGACAAAGGCCAGTTTGTGTTCAATCTGCCCATTCAAACCAAACACGTCGCTGAGTGCTGCTGCGGAGGCATCTGGATAAAAATAGTAAAAATAATAATAGTAAAATATGTGCGTGTGTGTGTTTCTGTTAGTGATAGCGAAAGTGTTCAGATGTTCTGTAATACAACATACAGCATCGCCAGACCTTTTTTTTTTTTTCAAGATCTTCTGATGGAAAGCTATGAAATACCATTTTATTTGTTGTTACCCATTAATTACAACTAACAAGTTTTAGGGCGGACATTTACTATGAAAAAACACAAAGAATTTGTCACATTTAAGAAATACTTATTAGTAAAGAGTTTTTTCTTTATTTAGCAACTTTGAAGTTGACTTGACTCCTCAAAAATTTGCAATACATGTCATATTCAACCATTTACACAATGGGGCTATGCCATTTTCAACTGCTTATCCTGTTAAGGGTCGAGGGGGGGGTGGAGCCTATTTCAGCATCATTGGGCGAAGGCATAAGTCGCCAGTTCATCGCAGGGCTGACATATAGAGACAAACAACCATCCACACTCACATTCACACCTATGGGCAATTTAGAGTAACCAACTAGCCCCCCTGTTTAAATGTTTTGGGACTGTGGGAGGAATCCGGAGTACCCGGAGACCTTTGAGGGCAATTTGGGGTTCACTTTCTTGCCCAATGACACATGCTGACTTCAGGGGTTGGGGATCAGACTGCCAGTCTTAGGAGGACTTACTCTACCTCCTGAACCATGGCCATCCCATGAATTGTATGCCAGCAACATATTTCAAACACTTTGAGACAATTTAATGTGATTGGTTGTCTATAAAATGAGAGCCAAGTGTTAAGTGTCTTACTAGTGCTTTTCAAAAAAATCAGAATATCGTGATTTTCATTAGTTATTAGTGAAAATTAAATTTTAATATATTATAGACTCATTAAATTGTTCACTGTAATTGTATAAGCCCCAATCAGCACAATAAAAAAAGAATGAAATATTTAATTTTACATATAATGAAAACAGAATATATGAAAGTTTTTTTTTTTATTGAATAAAAAAATGAACTTCTCAATATTCCAATTTTTGGAAATGCACTAGTTTATACACATCACAAATGTGTCAATTATAATATAACTATTAAATCAGAGCTGGCTGGCCCATTAGGCAATATAGGCAAATGCTAAGGGCACCGTGGCCTCCAGGGGGCGCCACAAAATCGGGAAAAAAAAAAAATCACCTTCAATATAATATTAAAACTAGTTATTACGATTAACTCTTAAAATGGAAAAGCTAACATAGATTCAAATGTAAAGCAATGCCCAATTGATATTACTACAAATGATAATGGCAAATAAGTCCCCGCCCGCCTCTGGCTGATGGGTACCTGCTCGCTCTCTGAGGGGGGAGGGGCGAATTTATTGATGTGACCCCAGAGAACTTTGTAAACATATCAAAACGGCCTAAACTGTCCAGAGCACAGGGAAGGAAAAAAAAAAAAAAAAAAAAAGGAGGAAAAATGGGAGAAAGTAAGAGGTAAAGTAAAGATACAGTAATGAAATGAAGCATCAGTTGTACTGCATCAGTTATTTAGCACATTGTACTGTTAAGTTGATAACTTGCTTCTGAGCGATTAGCCATGGTATGCTAATCAGTAAATAAACAGTTTTATATTTCTGTAGCTGGGCGGCATGGAGGGGTCTTAACTGTTATGGATCATTTGTAGAGATTAAACCTACTCAGTAGGTGTGTACATTGGCCTAATCTACGCTTTCATTATTTGTTGTATTTACATCTGGCTAGCTAACGTTTTTCTTGCTTCTAATAGTTAATCAAAATGCTATTCCCTTTTCACCCCTTTATATATCAGATTTTTAACCCTAGTTGTTGGTTGTGTTACAGTTCAAATCGTCTAAAGCACGTTAATTGTTTTAAACTTTACAGTGTTAAAGTACACATCATTATTATTATTATTAATACTCCATAATTTAGCATTCCCATATGCCATATTAAACTGCAGTTTACTGCTTCTTTGCATCTGCTAATCAACATTTCACTGTAATGACAATAAAGTTGTATCTAATCTAATATGCATATCGGAAAAAAATACATTGTATATTATTCATGCGTAGTAGAGAACATGTATCTATTAAGTTTTTAATTTTTTTCTAGGAATCATCATTTTTATATAATAGCTGTAACACTCTTCTCTCTTCAGACAACTTTTGAGATATTTAACTCCAGCCTCTGCAAATGTTGGGCCATCAACAGATATCACAACTTCAGCAGCTTCAAGCACTCCTTCTGTCCCCTCCACCTCAGAGGAGCCCAGTGATGCACCATTGGACCCTGCTGACTGGCCATCTTCTCTAA
>KV751388.1:104947-116173 GCA_001698575.1 Mola mola | reverse complement strand
CTTCAGGCAGACCAAAAAAAAGAAAAAAAGAAAAAAACAAAACATGGTTTAATTGGCTTTAACATTAAATATTTTGACATTGTAATATATTCAATTTAGTGAGCTGTATAGCTGGCAACACATTTTTGTTACAATAGATTAATTGAACAATTGACTGTTGGTGGCAGCTCGAACAATATCTTAAAGTTAGATGTGATGAACCTCTGTATTTTAACAATTATTTATGCCCCGTCTTCACTGTCATTAACTTAGGGTGGGAACATGTCAAGTGTAATGAAGTCTTATTTGTACCTTCTATCATATCCATGGTGTCTGGTGGTTCACAATGGCCGGCGTGGCTTACAGCCCACACTGGGTGGCGGTATCCACACATACTGTAAATAGTTTGCATGAAGGTTCTGTAAAAGCCGACTACACCTGGGTTACCTGTATAGGACAGCAGATGATCATTATTTCCCCACACAGCAAAATTTGGTATTTACTTTCAATACCTGGATTCTATCCCAAAACAAAATGTTATTAAAAAGAAAACAAATAACCTCCATCTCTTGTAAATGTCAGCATTATATAGTGACTGTAGTTGAATAGGAATAGATATATTCTATGTATTTATTACATACAAAGTGAAATATTTCAGGATAAAAACAGAAAAATAACTACATTCAATGTATTGAATCAAATACTTCATGAAATTAAAATGGCTGTATGCCTAAAATAATGCATAGGGCCCAAGAGCTTGAACCCCTTCATTTTGAATCCATGTTTTATCTCATCATTAGATGAAAAACACTCACTTATAAGCTGCATTTTTCAGATATTTAAACCTCAAAATAGAAGAACATTGTAAAGGGGTAAATTTAGTAATTTTTTTGTAATTTAATTCAAAAAGTTAAGCTTTCCTTTATACTGCCGTATATTTATTACACATAAGATCAAGCCTTTTGTTTTAATTTTGAAGATTGTGGCTTATAGTATTACAGTCAAATATTTAATTTTGACTTTTTTTTAGCTGTAGGTCATTACTGTCAAATATAGAATAGTGAAATGACACTGGTTCAGATTGTGTTCTCTACTACACATCTTTTGAATAATCATGACCTCTCACCCTGTATTCCCACTAATGGTTTACAAGCTACAATTCTGCAAAGGTCAATCATTTACCTTTATTGCAAGATTCAGAGAAAAAAAAAAAAACTTATGCAAATTTTTCTACTGTCTATACTTCCTTTGGGTAACATTATTTAAAACCAGAAAAGAATTTTCATTGCTAAAATGAATGACACGTAATTACCTTTATAAGCCACAACACTTGAACTTATGACTCTCTCTTATCATCTCCTTACAATCCATTGTTCTGCTGGGAAATTTTGGGTTAATAAAGCATTATTGCAAGGCCAAGCGCAACCCGACATGGTTCAGGATAGGTCCCCCAACATTGTGCAAATACTATTAAAAAATGGCTTAATGAACATGACCAAGAGCTCAAAGCTTTGACCTGGTCTCTGAACTCCCTCGAATTCTATTCAATCCAACCAAACATTCCTGGGATTTGACAGAACCATGGATGGAACAGAGGCTCCATCTCCCACCCTTTAACAAGACAAGTCTTAATGTTAGTGGTCGAGGCACGGATATTCAAAATTATGATATGCTCTGTTTACTTTGTCAGAATATAAGTAATGAGTGCAGATTGAATGTCAGTGTTATAGTTTTCCTGATCTGTGTCCATGTGGGAACGGAGGATATGTGCTTCAGGGTTAACACCTTCACTTTAAGCAGCAGCAGCAGTAAAAAAAAACAGACTCCACCTCGGTCTGAAGAAGCTGGAGTTTCATTTATGAAAAACTTAGCTGCTTTAATAACATTTGAAACACTGATGGGCTGCTAACTACTTGTTACACCACACGGGTCTTACTATCAGCCTGTTAAAAGGAGCCATGCTGTATTATTGTATTAGTGAACAAAGAGCATATTATAACTGAAACATAAAATTTAATAACAGCAACCAAATTAAGCAACCAAATTCCAGGTTTCCAAAATAATAGATTTTTTTTCCCTGTGAAATAAGCATGTGACATTTTTTGACCACAACCCTCAAAGAATCGGAATTGCTAAAATTCAAACAATACCCAACCGTACCTGGAATGATGAGAAAAAGCACCTTTTGTAGAGACTGACAGGAGCCAAATTTAAGAACTTCTGTGAGGGCTCCACAGCAGTAGATGAAGTCTGTCTGTGGTTCATCTCTATTGTGTGTTACTATGTCATCCATTTCATTAGCTCTGAGGAAAATAGAGGACAATGATGAATAATACCAAGTGATATTTATCGTTATATCTTATAAGAAAAATTTCATATTGGGGACCATTCATCAATTTAATCACAAGGTAAAAATAGTAATAAAAATATGTGCACAGCAGAAATGCATTACATTTATTTTATCAAATAAATACGTTATATAACATCTGCTTATCAGCAAGGTCCGAATTCTAAGTACCTTATCCAAGTCCAAAGTCAATCAGTGAGTTGTGCCTGAAAAGCGATGGTCTTGTACTCAGATTCACAGAAAAGCTTCTCTGAAATTTTAATTTAAAGACTCCCACCACTGCTATAACATTTACAGTGTACGTGTGGTAGAACGATGGAGAAGGCAAAAATCATACGCTACAAGTTTGTTTTTACAAATTAACTAATTAACAATATCCATTAGTTATCTCTTAGTATGTTTGAAGTACGAACCTTGCTCAATATGCAGCCATATTAAATTTAAATATTTCAATGTAATTTAATGTGAGAAAACACTAGCAGTGGCAACAGCTTAAATTAGTTGCAGTTACGCGGAGTTTAGTCCAATCCGCTTCTCCGTCGCATATATTAAGTGTAAATGAGCATCTTAATGCGTTTTACCTCTGAAAAAAAAAAGCCTAAAAGAATTAGAATGACGTTATTCCATCGATTTGCTCCACTGTTACGCAATGCAAGGACTTCCTGCTATGCGCGCTGCTTCTTCTTCTTCTTTTGGCTTTCCGGCAGGCTACACACCTAATGGCACATTGTTGCCTCTCATCGGTTCACTGTGGAAACATGTAATGATTTTCCAGCATCACACTGAGGCGCAGGCTGTCATGTGTGGTTTATGTAAGGCAGCGGTAATGTTAAGGTTCGCGACAGTTTTACGACAGTGATACTTTACGCTAATAGACATGACGTTTGCGGCTTATATAGGAAACCCTGCTCCATGCCCTATGTTGATGGAAGAAGCTGTTTGTTCACGCTGACCAATAAAGCAGAGTTAAACGGAGAGAAGCCTACACTCGATCCTTCTACGCAGGCCAGTGGAGAAAATGAACCTGACCAGTGCCTCAGCCACCCGGTGATCTAGAGGTCCAAGCAGGCTACTCAGAGATACAGCTTAAACTTGCATCCATAGCTTCTGAAAATAGAGTTCTTCTATACTCTTTATATTTCCCATATCCTACGAGAACATCCTGTACAGTCTCTGGCTTTTTGCAGGTTGCACACAGACCATCTTTATGCTTACCAATGAGGGTCACGTTCAATGTCAGTGTCCCAGTCTCATCCTTGTCATTATTACTTGCTCTCTCCTGTTTTTCCTCAGGTGGAGCCCCCTCGTCCAACACTCCCATGTATCCTGTGATTATGCCTCATGTTCTTCTCTGCGTCCCACTCTTTTTGCAACCTATGTATCATTTCATCCCTAATTAAACTACACAACCCCTGTGCCACCCTTACATCAATGAAGTCCTGATCCCAAAACGTTTTTCTGCTACTAAATCAGCAAACTCCTCCACCCGCAAATGGGCAAGGATGCACAAAAATCCCACATTACATCCAGCCTTGTTTATTTCATATAACACTGTCACATCTTCAGAGATGAAAATAGGCCTGGACTGTGATCAATCCCCCCTGCAGGGCCATCAGGGCAGCTGCTGAATCATAGCAAATAACTACCTGCTGCGGTCTCACCTTCCCCACCATCCCCATATAATTGTAGCAATCTGTGCTGTGAACACTGCCACCCCATTGACAGTCACCTGCAGGTCCGGAATGTGCACAACAAATCCTGCTCTATTGCTGTTAGGGTCGACAGAACCATCAGTGAAGATTTGAAAGTGACCAACCCAGTTCACTTGCAGCCACTCAAAAAACTGCATTTACTAGATTCCCCCTGCCCTCCTCCCTGATCCCCTCCATTACAAACCAATTAAATTCAGGATTTGGGAACATCCTTGGGAGAACATATCACCAAACTATAAACGGTCCCAATTCATGTTCTATCTCTGGAACCTCAGCCCTCACCCCATTGACAAAACTCCACCTCCTTATTCATGAATGCTTCTGGATTCTGGTTGGTCAGGTATTTTTCTCCTTCTTTGGAGTTCAAGAGCAGCTGGTATCCAGTGAGTTGCCTTGCTGCCCCCCACTGGAGTTATTTGCATCATCCTATTCTTGAGCACCCATCATTTTACCACAGCCAAGTAAACTTTTCAGTCCTCTGTCCTTTACCCACTCTCTTCATTCTTATGTCCTTAAACCAGTTGAGTGTTTCCCTGTGATGTATGTGCTGTTGGTAGGTATGACCTAATCTTGTCATCACCACCTCCTCCCTCCTGATGCTCCCTCTGCATCTTATTTTTGCTAATATGTTTTGATTATAGATGTCTGCCTTTTGTTCGCTACTACTTAACAGTAGCTTTCACCACACGTGTTGTACTACTGCCAATTTTATGGTGTTGATACTTACAGAAAAAAAGAAATCCTACTTCCCAAACTTTACAGTTAGATGTTCTTATCCTCGCTAGGAAGCTGATCAATCATCTTTTCCATTGTCTCCAATCACCACACATCTTTTACACACACCCCAAGTCCTACCTTTTCTGTTACTTTGGTCATGTCCTCCCTTTCTACTGCATATCCCACACAATTTGTGAGTGACAATAATAACAAGGATTGTGTGTATAAATTGTGTTGCATAGATTACCATGTCCCTTCCTTAACCCGTTGACAATTGTTTCTTTCTCTAGTCTTTTTCCTTCTCCGCTCTTCAAACTAATAATTACATATTAAACCGACTTGTTTCAAGCATTTTATATTTTGATAATTACGACTTAGTTTAAAAAAAAAAAAAACTAATCTCATAATATTAAGATAAACATCCGAATTACCATAATCAGCCACATGAGCACAAAAATAAAGCATTTTACTTTCCTTTTAAAGAATACAGATTCTAAGAAAGTTTTTGAATTAAATTATGACAAAAACTATTACATGATCTTTTTTATGATGTTCTTTGAATTATATGTAAATTAATTCCTTTTGTCTCTCCATCTATTTGCCATTGCCAAATATCACATTACTCACTTTTTTGGAAATACAGCTACATGGAAAATATACGACAAAACACTGACTCATTTGGATCTTGCAATATTTATTAGATTAATATAAGATCTAATATCTAACAATCAATTTCTCACCACTTTTACAATATTTCCAAATATGAATGTTACTTTAGTTTGTACTGTTTTGATTTAATAAGGACCATATGACAAACAAAAATATTATTCATAACTAAAAAGACATCACAAGGCAACCTCATAGATTGACAAATGAATTTAAGCCAATTTTTTAATTAAGAAAGAAATGATTCTGTGCCTGAATTGTTTTAGCCATTCACTGAAAGATTTCAAAAGGGTAAAGGAATTTCAATGTCCATCTTTGTCTTGCTCACATTTGTTAAGGCCTCATAACATTTAAACAATAGAGTTTGCAAATAATGTTGTTTTTTTTTGCAAATTAAATTAAATCACTGGGGGGAAAAAAACAAAGAAAAGGTTAACCCATAAAGTAATCAACTAAAAAGACATGGAGATCCTGGCCAAAAACAAGAAAAGATGGGGAAGCACAGGGCCAGCTATGCAGTAAGCCGTCGCACCCTGCACTTCCACCCTAAACTAGGAAAAACAGATTAAACCTAAAAGAAAACGACTACCGGAAGGACTACCGGCAAACTCCAACTCAAACTAAAGTAACAAACTGTCATTAAAGACAGAGGGGAAAAAAGGGTCAACTTACTGAGAGAAAAACAAACTTCCCCATGCTGCTCCTGCTCCAGGGTCTGAGCCAAGACTGAACCCTGCCCTCCTCTTTGTTCCCTGCCTGATTAGCTAATTGATCCCAGGCCTGTGGAGACAGGAACACAGAGGGAGGAGAAAGAGAAACAGCAGCAACAAGGACACACCCTCTACTCAGATGTGTATGTGGATCAGCTCTGGCCACACATAACACCCCCACCCTAAGATGGTGAATAAGGGGGGAGGAATTATTCACACATCACTAAAGCTACGTGACAGTGTGTCGGCCAGAACGTTAACACCTTCAGTGTGATGAACAACGATGTTAAAGGACTGTAGAAACAGTGCCCAACGCATTAATCTTTGATTAGAGTTCTTCATTTGGTAGACAAAAACAAGAGGGTTGTGGTCTGTAAACACTTCAGTCGGCACACCAATAGAGCCTACCTAAACTTCAAAATGCTTCAGTGCCAATACAAGAGACAGGGCTTCCTTTTTGATGGTGGAATACACCCGTTGATGTTGAATAAATGTCTTTGAGAAATAAGAAACTGGGTGATCCACACCATCATCTCCTTCCTGGAGTAAGACGGGACCCGCCCCTGCATCACTCGCATCCACAGATAGCTTAAAAGGCCGATCGAACTGAGGAGCGGCAAGTGCCGGCGCATGAGTCATTAAGGCTTTAATACAATCAAATGCGTACTGGCAGCTCTCGGACCAGTGATACTGCCTTTTTGGAATTAGATCAGTGAGTGGAGCTGCGACAGCTGAGAAATTTTTACAGAAACTGCTATAATATCCTGCCATCCCCAAAAAACGGCGCAACACGTGTCTGGAAGATGGAGCGAGAAATGACAGAATTGCCTCAACTTTGGACTGTATTGGTTTGACTTGCCCACGACCCACAATTTCCCCCAAATAAGTGACCGTGGCTTGGCCAAATTCACACTTTGCAAGATTTAGCGTCAAATTGGCAGCACGAAGTCTATCAAAAACAGTGTGCAATTGTTTAATGTGTTCCTCCCATGTGCTTGTCGTCATCAAGATAAGCCTCACAACCGATTAAACCACACAGAACAGTATTGACCAGGCACTGAAATGTAGCAGGAGCATTACGTACGCCAAATTGCCTCACGGTATACTTCAGGAATGCGTCGGGTGTCACAAATGCAGAGATCTCTCTGCCCCGAGGAGTAAGCAGCCCTTGCTAATAACCCTTTAAAAGGCTGAGTTTGGGCACAAAATTGGCACTGCCAACATTGTCCACATAATCCTCAACTCGGGGAAGTGGATAGCTGTCAGGTTTAGAGACCCCATTGACTTTACGACAATCCGTCCAGAACCAGCCAGAGCCATTCAATTTACCCGCTAAAAGGCATGGCGAACTCCAGGAGCTACAACTCGGTTCAGAGATACCCATTTTCAACCATATAATCAACCTGATTTTTTAACCGGCGACGCTTATCAGGATTCACGCGGTAAGCATGTTGTTTTATTAGAGGAGAATCCCCCACATCAATGTCATGCTGAAGCACATGTGTATGCTTTGGCACGTCAGAAAACAAAGAAACATGAGATTAATTTGACCACATCCTCACGTTTTGACTCTTCCAAATGAAGTACTCATCAAGTTTTCACAATATTTCTGATTTATTAAGTCGTCCCTGAACGACAGCGCTGGACGGACTAGTCACATCACTCTCCTCAGAAAGCTGTGCATCAGTGGAATCAGCACTGGACAATGACAGGACAGTCATAACGCTCTCCTTAGGAGATGAAGGGACATCCTCCCTTTCCAGGTATGGTTTTAACATATTACATGGCACAACCTACTCCGTCTTCTACAATCTGGTGTGTCAACAATGTAGTCAAAATGATCAAATACGGGCCGCTATGACAAGCCTGCAGAGCTGAACCAGGAGTAGGCAGCAAAATCAACACTTTATTGCCTGGATTGAAATGTCTTATTTGTGCGTCTTTATCGAACCATCTTTTCATTTTTGTTTGCACAACAGACATGTTTTTCTTTGCCATTTCACAAGCACGGTGAAGTTTGAAACAAAAGTTACTAACATAGTCACACAAATTTTGTGGTTTTACATCACTCAGCAGCTTTTCCTTAAGGAGCCTGAGAGGACCACGCACAGTGTGTGCAAAAACCAGCTGAGCTGGACTAAAGCCTAGAGACTCCTGCACGACCTCACGAACAGAAGAAGATGAACAGCCTCATCCCAATCTTTGAACTTGTAACAGTCGGACTGGACCTTTAAGGGACATGCGTCACTTGGACATGATGTCATCAACCTGTGCGCAGTCGGAGAGTTGAGCAGCGCACATGATTCCTGAATGAACGCATTTAGTGGACTCTCCATCTTTTTCCTTGTTTTGTTCTCAACTACTTAGTAACGGTTTTGATGCTTGTAGCGTGCGTTTCCATGTATGGAAGCCAGTGCCGATCAGCCGGGCTTATAACGTTGAAGTGCGCTTTATTAAATTTACTTTGTAAGATCCCCATCACATGTGTGGAAGTACATTTTTTTTGAGTGCCTTTTCTGGATCAACAAGCTACACGACCTCAAAAACTGTTACAAACTCTAGACAATACGACTGGACGATGAACTTCCACGTTTGATGGAAGCGTTCAATCTCTCCCTGGCACTCTGGATGGTAAGCACTCGAGTGATGTTGAGCTGTTTTTGGCAAAAATATGTGACAAAGTTAGAACCTTGATCTGTCTGTAGAACTTTTGGTAACCCAAAAACAGAAAAGAACCTCACCAGCGCTTTTACGACAGCGGGGACCATGATTTTACGCATGGGAAAGGCCTCAGGGAACGGCGTGGCAGAGCACATGACTGTGAGGAGGAACTTGTTTCCGGATTTTGTATGGGGAAATGGACCTACACAATCTATGAGCACACGCTCAAACGACTCACCTACGACAGGTATGAGATATAGCGGATATGGTGGAATGACCGGATTTGGTTTGCCAGAAACCTGACATGTTTTACCGTGTTGACGCACATCCCTCTTCATCCCTGGCCAAAAAAAACAGCACAACACAGGGTCATATGTTTTATTTACCCCTAAGTGGCCAGCAAGAGAATTATCATGTGCCAATAAAATAATCTCGCACCGAAATAACTGCGGGACTACAATTTGTGATACCACACTCCAATCGTCCTGCTCAGGCGCAAGAGGCGGCATCCATTTACACACAAGCCCATCATCTTTAACAAAGTAACCAGTGGACATTTTCTTAATTTCATCTTCTGAAACAGCAACTTCAAAAAGAGGAGAAAGAGACTGGTCACGTTTTTGCTCCACAATAAGACGTTTCCTTGACATACTCAACTTTTGGTCCCGTACAGGAGAAGGAGCGGCCAGAGGAACAAAATACATAGCAGATTCGGCTGGAGGGGAGTCAGGGACTGAGTCTGCTGGAGGAGGAGGAGGAGAGGTACCATAATAAACCTCAGTCAAAAAAAACCCCAAAAAACTGTCAGATAAATTAATGTCATCCTCTTCTCCTCCTGTTCCTGCCTCTCTGCCATTGCACATGTCACAGCGCACACTGAACACACACCTGGATATTTTTGATGTAACTCACCTGATTGCTCAGGGAGGGGAATAGTTGTCACCTCAGAACTAAGCAGCACCTTACCACCAGCTAATTTCTTAAAATGAGTGTAACACCATCGATAGGAAACTGTGGACTCACGCCCACCACAACGCACCCTATTACCAAACCTCAGTCAAGATGAATGGAGTGCAGCGGCACACCTACTTACTGCATCCCAAAACCATGCACTAAAGCACATGTATTTACAGAGGACTGTTCAGATAAAGGCAAAACTCCTTCAAGGAGCACAGACTGTGAGGCTGCACTGTCCCTCAAGACAGTAACAGGAACTTTTGGACCTGCATCTGTCAAAGAAACAAAACCTTTCATCAGGAAAGGAGAGTACACCTGGAGGTCAGGCTTTACTGAAGCCTGTTGCAATGAAATATCTGATTGGCTGGGCTGTGGCTCTGTTTAACAGATTAACTGCTTTTGGGTATTTATTTTTCAAGGGCAAAACAGGTCTATAGTGTGCTCACGCTTTTTGCAATAGGCACAAATTGGTTTATCGCCTTCCTTCATTTTAGTTTTCACCTCACCACTATTTGGAGCTGGACTTGGAACAGAGGGCTTGAAAAATGAAAACTTGCGCTCTGAGTACGGATGAGACTTTTCAAAGGAATCTAAATGTGCGAGGACAAACTCATCAGCCAAGACAGCCGCCTTTGACACATTGGTAACACTTCGCTCGTTGATGTACATAGCGATTCCATCAAGTATGCAGTTTTTAAATTCCTCTAAAAGAATGAAGTGTCGCAGTTCATCAAAAGTCTGTACCTTTTTACACGGGCACCAGCGATCAAATAGGGCCTCCTTTTATACTAAACTCAACATATGTTTTACTGTCAGTCTTCTGAAGCTTGCGAAATCTCTGGCGATAGGCCTCATGCACAAGCTCATATGCCCTTAGCACAGCTACCTTAATTGTCATAATTGATGCTAGCTTGTGACGACAACGATGTATACGCATCTTGAGCCCTGCCTGTAAAAACACTCTGCAGGAGAAGCGGCCAAACGTCTTTGGGCCATTTTAATGTGGTGGCAAAGTCTTCAGAACGAAAAGCAGGCACAGAGGAACTTTTTTATTTCAAGTGCCTTCATTCTAAATTGTCGCTTGGTTTCCTCTTCCATTTTACGCATCTCTAGATCATTTTGAAGCGCCTTTTCTTTAAGCGCTAACCGACGCATCTCGAGTTCCAATTCTTTCAGGCGAAGCGTTTCAAATGATTTTTCTTTAGATGGCGAAACTGGTTTAGGAGGCAAAACCTCAATATCTTTCTGAGCGGACCACAGCTTAGAATTAAAATCAGGCTCACACACCTGTTCAGAAACATCAATCTTAAAGTGACCAGCAATTTCCACCAACTGCTCTTTTGTGCAGCGATGAAATAAACCAAGGGTAGGCTGCTCAACAAAGACACTCAGCTGAAAGTCCATTTTTACAAAAGGCACAATCTGATCACACACACACACACACACACACACACACACACACACACACACACACACA
>KV751388.1:95363-97725 GCA_001698575.1 Mola mola | reverse complement strand
TCTCAGGTGCCTGTGCAGGTTGTTTGTGGAGCCGGCTCTATATGATATTCTTTTCTTGCAGACTCTACACTCTGCCTTTGTATTGTCAATAAAATTGAAATGGTTCCAGATTTTGCTTCTTTTCCTGGTGTCACTCATTTTCTTTACTATACCTTTCTAATGTGTCGATGTTGTCTCTTCTAGTTGCCCCTGGCTCTCTTTCTCTCTCTCCTTCCTGCTCTGTTCGTGTGCAACTGCTGCTGCGAGTGTAACTACCGCCCCTCCCCCCTCTGCTCAGCGCAAACACAAGGCACGAACACATATTGACCAATCACGTGCGGCTTGAAGAGAAAAAAAGTGAGAGAGAGAGAGAGAGAGAGAGGGTGAGAGAAAGGGGGAAAAAAAAAAACAAAACACGGCTCCTTACATTCGCGACCGACACATCACTACTACCACCATAGTTTCTAAGTTATTTCTCAAGTTGTTAATTTCAGCCCCCAAGTCATTCATTGTTATAACAAACTCATCAATCAAAAAATCAAATTTTGCTTTTATTTGATTAATTTTTTTCTCCAGTTCAAAATTTTGAATGAAGTCACTCACATGTGTTGGTAGCTGGTCTAACTTGACTCGAAAGTCAGAAATTTGATTAATATCTAAATTGTTGATATACTGTTGAAGTGACTCTAAGGCTTGTATAAGCATGTTCTTGAGCCACTCAAAAACAACAGGAAAGCGCTTGATGAATGGGAACTCAATGATATGACATTCACTATTCTTGTCATACTTGAGGCTACCAACTATGCTAAAATCTTGTGTTACTGGGAGTGTGCTCTTGTTTATAATGAATTTACTAAGAATGTCTGTTGACACTATCCCTGAAAACTCAAATCCTGTGTTCTCCTGATTATTGTAAATATCAATGTCCTGGTTATAGGAATGGTTGTTCAGTGTAGAGTTCACTTTCCAAGTTAAAAATTGGTCACTTGGTGTAAGGAGTCCATCAATTCTGCTGTCCAGATTAGTGGAAGATTCTTCACTTGGAAGCATATGTGTCACAGTCCACTCCTGGTTTCCCCCTCTACCAACCCACTCTACCTACCTGCCCTAATCAAGATCATTAGACTCACCTGTTCACCCCAGTCGGCTCTTAATCAGCTCCTCCACACTCATTCTCTGCCAGATTGTCGTCGCATCATGCACTACTCTCCAACACTCTGTTCCGGATGGATCTCCTGGTACCTGACCTACCTTCTGCCCCTGACCACATCTGTCCTCTGACTTTACATCTGCCCGCTCCCTGTCTGCCTGCTTGCTGTCTGCCTGGACTTCCTCTGCGGAGATTCCTGCCCCATTCTGAATTTAGACTGTGCTCGCCGACCAGGCTTCCTGATTGTCGTCTGTTTGGACTCCTGAACATTGTAAATCAAGTTCTGAACTGTGCCGGTCTAGATTTGTGCTGTTCTTGGGTCTGCTCCCACCCCCGTTACACATATGTAAGGTTGATTGTCTACTCTCAAGTGAGCATGCAAGAGCTTGGGGCTCAGCTTTAACCAACAACTTGCTATAGAGCAGTCCAGTGTGCTTCCCATCAAGATTAAGTTCTCCATCACTATTCATAAGTGCATTAACTGAAAGGCACCACTACAGTGCAAATGCTGCTATCAAAATGTAGAGGCGTAGAATTTATTTTTGTCTCACTGTTTTGACTTAGAAGAAAATCCAACAAAGTTAAGATCGCAGTTGTGACTTAATTGGGCATTCATTACAATTCCAGTCATGTTGTATTTTAATGTACCAACAGTATTGTCATAGTTGAGTTCATAGATATTTTTAATATTGTGTTCTTCTCCATAAGCTCCTCTCATACTTCCAATCAAATCCGCCTTATGTGGCTCAAACTTCATGTGGCCTTCAGAGTTGATAATAACATCATGGAACTTCAAATCATTTGTTATATCAAATGACATGACAAAGGGCTTCATATCAACTCTGGTGTCTTGATTGTACGAAATATTTTCACAGATGAAATTGTTAGTCTCGGAGCATAGGGTTAGGGTCCACAGAGTGAGGGTCATTGCGTGGCTATTTTCTGTAGTCATCTTCTTTAATGCTCCCATGATATTGCTTGTAAAGATAAGAGCCCTTTTGTTCACAACAATATTCATACTGCTTCTTGTGGTTGCATTGTATGCATGGACCATGAGGAAACCATACAGAGAAGCTTCTGTAGCTGTGATTTTATCCTCAATGTTTAACTCTCCTCTGCTCTCCCCAGCCACTGCTTTGGTCCTTGAGGACAGAGATGCTCCACCATTGTCTATGGCACCACTAAATATATTTTCCATGGTGACAGGTTTGCACTCAACTTTGTTAGTTACAC
>KV751388.1:57863-90363 GCA_001698575.1 Mola mola | reverse complement strand
GCAGTTAAGGCAATGAATCAGCACACTTTAAATATCCCAGCTTCTCACTCTTGCGCTGCAAGGAGGGATGACCTCCTGTGTGCTGATCCACATGCCTTATATATGCTTGGGATTGTGGAGGCTGTCCTGTAGGCAGGTCTACATTCACACAAATTTTCAGTGGGTGATCCTTTTTGGAAGAGGATATTACTTATAGAGTCCAGTAGAGGGTGGGGCCTTTGTGAGATAAAACTGTTATAATTACAAGACTAAAGATATGTGTATAGAACTATGCACCTTTTGTGTCCAACAAGAGTGAGCTGTGGTATGTTTCTGTTGATCACTGTCATTTACAACCAGCTTGATGCCCATATCGTAGTCAGGAATGACAATTTCAGCCATGAAAATGTTCCTACTGCCATTGTATTTCAGATAGGCAGTGGCCTCTGTTGAGTCATCATCTAATAACAGCAAAGTTTAACATTTATCAATATGTATCTTCAGGAACGGTAGCAACTGGTGGCCTGATGAAAAATTAAGATAGGTGACCATAGCAGTTAAATGAGCAATGCAATGATGGGCAACAAAATTACATAGCAATGTTTTGGTTGGAAACTTTGGATGTTCAGATTGAACATTTTTGCCAGAATTGGATCTGGGTGTGGTCAGTGGAACTGAAACCAATTATCAATTAAAATTAATTAGCTGTTTGATTTAGAGACTCAATGAGCAATTACTTTTTTTTACACTGAGTGAGGTAGGATTGGAGAACTTTTATCCTTCAATAAAGGAAATCAGCATTTAATTCACTCAGGTTATCATCATCTTATATCTGTTTAACTAGTTTGAGGACCTGAAACATTTCAGTATGAAGTACAGAAATAGAGTAAATAAGGAAGGGGGTTAGGGTTAAAACATTGCAATGGTTTGGCATTTAGATCTCCGCAAACATATTATTTTACAACAGTACCTTCTGCCTTTATAGTTAATGTCAGGGTCCCTAATTCATTGCGGCCCTTTTTGCACTCTCTGAGTCTTTCATTAGTGATAGTATACTCTGAAACTTCCCCTGTGGGCTGGATTTCATCGGCAAACCTGAGAAAAAACAAACAAACAAACAAACAAAAATGTAGGTTATATTAAATCTGGCTTGCTTGTACTGCATTAGGAATATTGAAATATCAGATATAAGATTTGCAAATGTGACATTCTCATACCTGGTTTCTTCAGTCAGTGGGAAATACAAGGCCTCGTCCGAAGAGGGAGCATTGGGGTAACGTACTGATGTGCAGAATTTAAGACCACTGAATAAGGGGTGGCAGTCAGTTGAGTCAATGTGGTCCTTTACCAGGGTTGGGGGATTTATTGTTTGACTAGTTGAGACTGACAGCAGTTTGTTGCGATATTTCAAAGACAGAAAAGTGACAAACTGCTGATGGAGATTAGCATGACACTAGCAGCCACCGATGGATACTAACCTAGCACTGATCAACTGAGTGCTTGACTTAGGAGCAGGGATGGACGGTCTAATCCGTTTTTTCTTCATATTGACGTTCGCACTGAGGAAACGTTCATGGTACATATTAGTGTGCATCTCAAAACCAGCCTCCACATAGTCAGGAATGTGCACACCCATTTGGATGATGAATTCAAGCACACCTGAGGGCATGAAGGACAAATCGGTCTACACGGAGAAGGACAAAAGTGAAAGGCTGTAAACAGGAATTCACATGAGCCATCCAGATAAAACAACAATATATAAAATATTTCAAAGGTAAACTAAGGTAATGAGAAGCTTTGTTACATTAGCAAATGAGTAAGTCAAGCCGCCTTTGGCACCAGGTGCAAACACACTGGTAAGACAGACCTTCAGAGGTAAGCCAGAGGCAGTTTGTAGAGAAAAAGCATTCTCCATGAAGATGTAGTGGGCAAATACTTCATTTGCAGTGCTAGATGTCAAGGCAAAAAGGCCTGTTTGAGACAAAGCAACAAGCTGTATGACAATTTCGCTTGCAGTTTGGTTTCTTGCAAAGTTCATCTCAGGAAAGGACATCTGACCTGGGCAGGCAGTATGCGGATGAAAATGTGGTAGTACATGAAGAGAGCCTCAGCCATCTTTCTGATTTCGCTGGCCTTCATGTATTCCATCTCATTTCCCAGAAGTCTTAAATAAGCAATGGCTTCTGGGGCTGTTGATAAACATATGTCACCCAAGACCTTGTGAACATTCTTTGTTAAATCCTTCAGAAAATCCTGTGGGGCCTCGAGAGAAAACAATAAGTTACAGTAGATATAGATACAATAATAATATATAATGATAATAATAGAATATGACAATAGAAAAAACAATATTTCAATATTTTAAATGAGGTCCTCATTATGCATGTACCATGAACCTCCATGAAAACTCCATGTGAACTGTCCTACAAGAGAGGAGAGAACCCTGGACTTGCTGTATGCTAACGCCAAGGATGCATACAGCTGATCCCCCCTCCCCCCTCTGGGTAGGTCAGACCATAACCTTGTGCACCTCAACCCCTGTTATGTGCCTCTGGTGAGGAGTCAACCTGCGACCAAAAGGACAGTGCGGAGATGGTCAGAGGAGGCATACAAGACACTGCAGGGTTGTTTTGAGGTGACAGACTGGCAGGCCCTCTGCGAGCCGCATGAGGAGGACATTGATAGGCTCACAGAGTGTATCACGGACTATATCACTTTCTGTGTGGACTCCATTGTCCCAACCAGGACTGTCCAGTGTTATCCAAATAACAAGCCATGGGTAACAAAGGATATCAAAATCATCCTCAATGAGAAGAAGAGGGCTTTCAGAGCTGGCAACACGGAGGAGGTGAGAACAATATAGGGGGAACTGAAGGTGAGAATCAGGGAGGCTAAGGAGAAATACAGGAAGAAGCTGGAGTGGAAACTCCAGCAGAACAACCTGAGAGAGGTCTGGAGTGGAATGAGGACCATCACTGGCTTCAGAACGAACAACAACAACAGAGGAGTTGAAGGCAGCGTTGACAGGGCCAACAAACTGAATCTGTTTTTTAATAGATTTGACACTGCAGGCCAAGATCATCCCCCCTCTGACTCTTCTGCTGCCTGTCCTGGACGACCACCATCAACCACTACCCATTCCCCTCCCCCTCCTTCTCCTCCTTCTTACACCCCACCATCCTCCTGTGTGAGCCCACTTTACACCTCTGGCTGCCAGACTGACTGCACTCTCCATCCTGAGAACCACTCCCCTCCCCCACCTGTCACCTCCACAGTGTGCTTCACTGCTGACCAGGTGAGAAGACAGCTGATGAGACTCCACTCAAACAAGGCTCCAGGCCCTGATGGTGTCAGCCCCAGGGTGCTCAAAGCCTGTGCCCCTCAGCTGTGTGGAGTTCTTCACCATGTCTTCAACATGAGCCTACGTCTCCAGAGGGTCCCCATGCTGTGGAAGACGTCCTGCCTCGTTCCTGTGCCAAAGACGCCACGGCCCAGTGCCTCTAAGGATTACAGACCCGTGGCACTGACCTCCCACATCATGAAGCCCCTGGAGAGACTCATCCTGGAGCAGCTCCGGCCCAGGGTCAAGCCATTCTTGGACCCCCTCCAGTTCGCCTATCAGCCCCGACTTGGAGTTGAGTACGCCATCATCTACCTGCTCACCCGTGTCTACGCCCACCTGGACAAGCCAGCGAGCACTGTGAGGGTTATGTTTTTTGACTTCTCTAGTGCATTTAACACCATTTGTCCAGATCTACTGGGTGACAAGCTGACAGCAATGCAGGTGGATGCCCCCCTAGTGTCCTGGATTGTGGATTACCTGACTGGCAGACCACAGTACGTGCGCCTGCAACACTGTGTGTCAGACAGAGTGGTCAGCAACACTGGGGCCCTGCAGGGGACAGTCCTCTCTCTCTTCCTCTTTACCCTTTACACCACGGACTTTAACTATTGCACAGAGACCTGCCATCTTCAGAAGTTTTCTGATGACTCTGCAGTAGTTGGATGTATCAGTAAGGGTGATGAGGATGAGTACAGGGCTGCTGTGAACAACTTTGTCACATGGTGCGAGCAGAACCATCTGCAACTGAATGTGGCAAAGACTAAGGAACTGGTAGTGGATCTGAGGAGAACCAAGACACCGGTGACCCCTGTTTCCATCCAGGGGGTCAGTGTGGATATTGTGGAGGATTATAAGTACCTGGGGATACATCTTGACAATAAACTGGATTGGGCAAAGAACACTGACACTCTCTACAGGAAGGGCCAGAGTTGTCTATTTTCTGAGGCAACTGAGGTCCTTCAACATCTGCCGGACTATGCTCAGAATCTTTTATGAGTCTGTGGTGGCTAGTGCTATCCTCTATGCTGTTGCGTGCTGGGGCAGCAGACTGAGGGTGGCGGATGCCAACAGACTCAACAAACTGATCCGCAAGGCCAGTGATGTTGTGGGAATGGAGTGCGACTCTCTGACGGTGGTGTCAGAGAGTCGCTGACTAAGTTACGATCAATCTTGGACAACGTCTCACACCCACTTCATGATGTGCTGGTCAGGCATAAGAGTACTTTCAGTGAGAGACTTATCCCACCTAAGTGCATGACTGAACGCCACAGGAAATCATTCCTGCCTGTGGCCATCAAACTGTACAACTCCTCCAACTCCTCCCTCTGAATGGCTCTTGGACCTTTTCACTCCCTCAGATCTTTCATCTATTTATACTGCAGTTCTCTTACAGTATTTATTTTCTGTCGCACTTTTATTTATTTTACACGGTTCACACTTAAAACTTACTGTATACTGTATACTGTATATACTCTTGTATATACTCTTTTTATTAATGTACATACTCCTTTTATATATATTTTGTTTTTCACTTCTATGCTTACAAGGAGCACCTGTAAAGTAACAATTTCCCCCGGGGATAAATAAAGTATTCTGAACTGAACTGAACTGAACTGAACTGAAAAATTTATTTTTTATTTTAGAGAGGAAGAGTTTCATTCAAGCACACTGTAATGTGTCCAAAAACCTGTTTCATTTGTCTTTTCACTCTGTCTGTGTTGGGAGACATTTTCTCTAAAACTTCTCTGACTATCTGTTCTTTGTCACCTACCCAGTCCATAACTTTGGAGATGGAGTCTGGGAAGAGACCATCTTCTCCAAAGAGAGCAGCAATTGTTGGTTAAAATCCAGTTCCCTCAATACCAAACTTGAATGAAGAAATGTTTAATGTTAACAGTCTTTACAAAGCACATTTGTGTGTATTCACTATATGTAACAAATATGCTTTTGAAAGCATACCTCAAAGATGTCGTAGTTGTAGTCAAAAACTTCAAGTGCGGTTTCAAGAATCACCTCCTTTGGTAAGGTTTTTGTATGATTGAAGATGATGTTGCTTTGTACAGACCCAAAGGGAGTGTGTAATTTATAGTTGTGTGACATGCCATCAAATGCCTTGTATGTGGGTGATCGCTGATTATTCAAGGCCAACTCGATGTATTCTCTGAACCTTTGTTAAGGAGAGTAACGAAAGCTTCAAAATGGCTACACTGTGCCAACATAATATCACTGACTTTACTCACTGATGCATCTGTGGCTTTTCTGAGTTGCGTATTTTGGATCCCTCATGTTCTATGTTGTGCATGATTTAGATTTTTTCCCTATTAACATATCAGTTCCTTCACAATGTGACAACATTTTTACTATGCTAAATATGAAACTGGAAACTACTTAAGCTAAAAATTTCACACTTAATGACTGAGGCACACAAGATATATGAAGTACCACCATCCATACTGTAAGTAACTAAATGATTTTGGTGACTGTTACTCATGAGTAGCTATCTTGAATGTGAGGCTGCAGCATCAATAAATAAAGTTTGGTAAAGTTAAATATGTCGGAATGTTGAGATTACAGTATCTCATTTTCAATTTATTTTGAGAGTTGTTTAAGTGAGAGAAGTAATCATAACTTATAACGGTATGGGTGAAATTGTTTTTCAATTGTTTGAAAAACAAAGTATGAAAATCAATTCTTAGAAAGAAAATCGGAACTGACCTAGAAAAGTGCAATTAGTGCTTTTCTAATACCAATATTCTCCACTGTCGCTATCCCCAGGTTACAGTGGACCAAATGGAATAACTGTAGTAACTCTACCCTGCATAAGAGAGCGAACCCCACAGGTGGAGAAGGCAAAGGACAGTGATGGAAACTGAATGCATAAGAGAAAACAGACAAGCATTCACTCAATATTTTGTATCCTCTTTTATTACCGCTAGGAATTCAGAATTAAAATCTACACTCCTTCTGCTATTAATCAGTACATAATGTCTTCTGGTACTCCCAAAAGTCTTTTTCAGTGTGCATGATAATAGCTAACCAGTGTTTGCAGCAGGGACAGGGGCCTGCTAGCTAGTTCTCTGTTGTAGAACTGCTCACACTGGGACAGATCTCTGGACAGAGTCACATCTGTGGCAATGTCCATCCTGGCATTCACAATGTAGACCATTGTACAATGGCCATGGACTGTGCTCTGGAAAAAGACAAGTACTGGTTTTAACTGTATGCTCAATCACTGGCTGTTGAGATGGTAGGCAGACCTATTTGGATCCCACTTTGAAGCAGCTGTCACATCTAGAAATCTGATGAATTTTGCTATAGATCTAAAACCCTAACAACAGGACTCAGATCAGTCACACACGTTTGTCCTTGCTTCCTTTAGAGCAGTTACCAACCCATAAAACCTAATAAAATCTATACTACCTCCACTGTAGTAGATCAAAATGACAGGAAAATTAAAGGTGGGCTCTCTAATATCAGATGTCTCTTATATCCCGCTGTATTAAACAATTTAAAAACAGATCAACATATTGATTTATTTTGTCTCACTGAAACATGACTGTATGTTAGCCTAAATAAAACCACTCTTCTCAATCATATTAAAACACAAATTCCAAGCAGTACCAGCCAAGGCGGTAGAAAGCAATTATTGTTGACTCAGATCTATTACCCCATCCTAAATCTAAAGTCACTTGTAGTTCACAAGTATTTGGACAGTGACACAGTTTTTAAGATTTGCTTCTATGCACCACCACAATAGATCTGAAATAAAACAATCAAGATGTGATGGAAGTGCAGACTTTCAGCTTTAATTTAAGAGAATTCATAAAAACATGGCAGTTACCATTTGGGAATTACAACTAATTTATGCAGAGTACCTCCATTTTCTGGCGCTCAAAAGTATTTGGTTAGTTGACTGACAAGCAGTTTCATGGCCAGGTGTGGTCTTTTCCTTTGTTACTTTAAGAAAAATGAAGCTGATGAAAGGTCTGGTGTTGATTTCAGGTGTTGAATTGGTTTTTGGCAGCTGCTTGACTGGGGCTATCAATGTGATGTCTACGGAGATACCAGTGCAATGAAGGAAGCTATTGTTGAAAAAAATATATAAATCTATCAGTGATGTAGCAAAATACTGGGCAAATCAATTATTTTGTCCATTCTTAAAAAGAAAGAATGAGTTCAACACCATCAAAAATCCGAAAAGACCACAGAAGACAGCTAAAGAGGATGATCGCAGAATCATTTCTTGGTGAAAAAAAAAAGATATCCACAATATTGAGACAAATCAAGAATACTCTGGAAGTTGTCAGTGTATTATTGTCAGAGTCCATAAGAAGACACTTTTATAGTAAATTCAGAGGGTTTACAAAATGTGTAAACCACTGTTCTGGATACATGGATTACAACAATTCTGACACCAATAGAATACGCCTGATTCTGGATCAATAGACTTCACATACCTGTGGATTATAGATTTCTCATACATCTGGATTTATAGACTCATGAACTCCTACATTCTTACGAATCTGTTATTGTCATCATGTCATATTCTGTACTAGTGACAGTTATTGCACATCTGTCCATCCTAGGAAGAGGGATCCTTCCTTTGTGGTTCTTCCTGAGGTTTTCTTATTTTCCTCTGTTTAGGGTTTTTCAAGTTTTTTCCTCACCCAGTTTGACGTTCAAAGGGTAGAGTGCATCACATCTGTACAGTTTGTGAAAGCCCAGTGAGAAAATTAATAATTTGTGATTTTGGGCTATTCAAATAAAATTTGATTTGATTTGATTTGATCTGTTAACATTCAGCAAGAACAAGGCCAGATCAGATTGTGCCACTAAACATCTAAAAAAGCCTCCCAAGTTTCGGAATTTGATTCTTTGTACAGATAAAGCCAAGATAAACTTGTGTAAGAATGATGGGAAAAGAAAAGTGTGGAGAAGTAAGTCTTAAGTGCTTTAATTGTAAGAATCTGGACTTCATCTCACAACTAAATCACTTAAGGCTACTCTGACCTGGATGACAGAGAATGTACACGAGCATATGTAGAAGGACAGAACCAGTTCAAGATCCAAAGCACCACATCATGTGTCAAACATGGTGGAGGCAGTGAGAAAGCATGGCCATGTATGGCCGTCAATGTAATAGGCTCACTGCTGTATATTGATGATGTGACTGCAGACAGAACTACCAAACTGAATTTTGATATGTGTGGGCCTATAGTGCAGGACAGTGCTTCACAGTGCAGATGGATAATAAACCTAAACATATTGTGAAAACAACTCAAGACTTTTTGAAGGCCAAGAAATGGAATACTCTTCAATAACCAAGTCAATCACCTGATCTCAACCCGATAGAGCAGCTTTTCACTTACTGAAGACAAAATGGAAACAGAGAGAACCATGAACAAGCAACGCCTAAAGGTGGCTGCACTGAAGGCCTGGAAAGGCATCTCCAGGCAGGAAACTCAGATTTTGGTGATGCCCATGGGCTCCAGACGTAGAGAGTCATTGACTGCAAAGGTTTTCATCAAATCATTAAATATAATACTTATATTTCTAATCATGTCAGTGGTTCGTGAATAAAATACTTTTGTGATACCCCTTGAATTTAAGCTGAAAGTCTATACATCAAACACATCTAAATTGCTGTTTTAAAATCCATTGCTGTGGGGGACAGAGGCAAAATAATAATAATAAAAACATGTGTCAATGTTGAAATACTTCTGTGTATTTTGACTGCTGGACTCCATCACTGATCCCTTCCCTTAAAAAAAAAAAAAGGAGAATAATGCTGATCTGTTTAATGACCTACCTAACGTAGCTAATAATTAAGTAGAGATTATATTTACATTTGAAAAAAGACTTATTCAAACACTTTTACTTGACTTCACCATGAGGCTTTTCTGGTCATTGTCCATGACAGGCACCATCCGGGCTGAAATGATCCCTCTCTTAATATTAAGGATGTTGACTGGCTCGTCTGGCTTGGGAAACAAGTGGACATTGATGATGTCCTCCACAGTGAACTTCAGAGGGTTCCTGGATGAAGATAAGAAGGCAGCCCACATAGTAGTATTTTGCAGTAATTGTTGTGAACCTTTTTAACCAAGTATGGGCTCCTGCACAGACTATTTCTGCTTTTAACAATATATTATTCTATGTATTTTATTAACATTTCATTATCCCTACTCTAAACACCCTCACCATTAAACTGCATTTCCCTTTAGAAAACACACAAAAATGTAGTATATCCTATTAAATCCATTGAAGATGTACTTCCATATATCTGATTTCTTAATCTACTGTAAATACTACTGTATTTATAAATGGGCTTCCATTCCACTCCATTCCAATCCAGTCCAATCCAATCCAATTTTATTTATAAAACACATTTAAAATCATACATGTTGACCAACGTACTGTACTCTCGCATCTTTGAAGTCTATTTAAAGACATTCATACATGGATGGAGGTTTAGGATCATTAAAATTGGGAGTTAGGAAAGCATTTACACACCAATTCAGGCACAGTTTAAGCACTGGGAACAATTCGGGGTTCAATGTCAAAGACATGATGACCGCAGAGGTCCGTAATCAAATTGCCAATCCTCTAATGTGAGGATGCCCTGTTCTACCTAAACATCAAAAGTGGCCCAAGACAAAGTTTTAAATCAGATTTCTTTTTTTTTCTTTAACATCTTAATTATGGTGTGTATCATATATCAGTGGAGTTTTAAATACTGGGCTGAAGAGAGTAATGTGACTGTCTTGCAAAAGGCAGCTGTAAAATTATAGCTACTGCACAGAAGTGAGGTTAGCAAGGTGGAAGAGGAAGAAGATGATAAAAGAAAGACAATATAGACAAATGCAAAAAAAAAAGCAGGATTCCTTCAGATCCTAAGGCCTTAAACTCATGACCTTAAACATGAAAGATACTATGTGATCATTTGGAGCCATACGAGGATTAAGGATTTGCAGCTTACACCAATTCATATACAAAATTCCATGTAGTGGCGTCTTACGTGAAAAACATATGATGGCCTGTCAGTAGAACAACACATACCATAATAATTTCAAACATTTTAAATGTCAAATTTCCTTGTAATTATGTATCTCTAATCCAACATTTCTCCATTGCTGATCATTTGAATCAGGTGTGTTGATGCAGAAAAATATCTAAAAGATGTGGAGCCAGGGGTCCATAGCACAGTATCTGGATAGATATAAAATGATCAGCTCTCAGATCTGCATCACTGAGAGCTTGAACTCACAGTCATTGACACCGAGGGCAGGTCCTACTCTCACTGAGCTGAGTTTGTGAAGAACAGTCTGAAGATGCTGTCTAGCAAGTTTTGTGTCAATTGTCTACAAACTGTAGGAGGTGGTTTTAATAGTTTAAAAACTTTTGAGACAAATACAGAGATGGAATATCTTCACATTTAGATAGAAATTGTAACGTATGGTTGATTTGTCATGAATTCTCAAATTTTGAAAATTTGGATTATTGCTATACTGAAACCATTAGAATTATCAGCACATGAAGCTAGACACTTTGGCATTGGAATGGCTCTTTGGGCAAATATTGGAACAAAAATGCAGAAGCAGAAGAACATTAGGAAAATCAATAAAGCCCCTTCAAGGTGTGCTGCAAGGGCCATAGAGACAGAGATAGTATGTACAGGTAAGTCTGACATTCTGGAAATACACTTTTTCAGTTTATTTTGGCAAGTTAGAGAAAGACATGGATTCCCCTCATATATATGTAAATTCAGTGAGCTACTTGTTAGGTTAACAGAATGCAGAAACAACTGGAAAAAAAGGAAAACACCTGTGAATGAAAGTAAAGCATGTCTCATCCAACCTTGAAGTTCTGGATCCAGATTCTACAATTCTTTAACTGATTCTTTACTAAATTAGACCACTTTTGATGTTTTCACTTAGAACCATAAAAAGCACAACGGTATAGAAAGTGAAGGGCAAACCATCACATCTCTCAAATGGTGTAGTGTGATCCACATCCTAGAAATCTTATGGATCTGATTACCGACATATTTTTTGTTGTTGTTTTTGTTGTTTTTTTTACACGTTATTTATGCTACTTTCAATTTTGTCATGTCAATTAAAAAGGAGTTGCATTAAAGGGATGGGGGTCTGACTGCTGACTGTCTTCTTTATTTGTTTGTTCCAACAAAAAGATGAAAACATGAAATTGTTCTGGTACTTGTAAGAAGATGTTGTTACCCTCACACAGAGCTGTTTGCAAACTCTGGAACAGCCAACCACAAACCCATCACTTAGACCATCAGGTTTAGATTAAACCTGTCTAATTAAAATGTGCTTTTATTTTAACATTTTGCTTTGCCAAAGCTCAAAATAGACACCAAAAAAATGTAACTTTTTTTCTTAACTTTTCCATTAGATAAGAAGTGCCATTTCAGATTATGTGATGGAGAACTGCACTAACTTCTTCATGGCAGCTTGGAAGGCCATAGAGCTGGAGGCTCACGTGAATAACAGCTTGCCCTTACCAAGAGCAGAGTCTCTAGTATACATGATAAATCTGCACGCCTGAAGCACTTAGATCTCACATATCGAAAGACAGTGGGGGACCGGGGGCGGTTCAAAAAAACATATTCTGTTATTGGTGTAAATGATAAAATGGGACACAAACTATAACGCACCTGACAAGAGATTTTAGGACCATTCCTCACGTTGACAGTGCCCACCACATCATTTCTGTTCTCTGTTGTGTACTGGTACACATATATCTTATTGGACTTGAATCTGGAAGCCACTGTAATACGAAGATGGTATCATGTTTATATAGACTCTCTCATATGTTTGACCTTCATGTTCAAAGCTTTGAGTGCTGATTCAAATTGTTATAGCTAAAATGGGTGTTCCTAGGCTTTATCTAAATAAGGGGCCATGAAGGCGCGCACTTTACATATTTTTGCACTCTGGTGACTTTAATGAAGCCAGTTGCTCAGAAGCCCTTGTGTTTCTCCTGTATGACAAATTCAGTAAACATTCAACATCTTCACCTGGCAGCAGGCCTTTGTACCAAAAAGAAAACTAAATATGAACAACGGCTGTACAGACAGCTGACATAAACAGCCAGGAGCAATGGTCTATCAGCTCTTGCTGAAATTTCTAGAAAACTGGTCATGAGTTTATTAGTTTAACACAGCCACCGTTGATCTGTTAGCAGGTCAATGTGTGTATTTGGAACACCTCAGTATCAGTAAAAAACAAGCTCAGTTGTTTTTATGTGCACACTTTGTGAAGGCTCTTAGGGTCTAACAAAGTCAACAGTTATGGGGACTTTTCTTTTCCTTTTTTTTTTTTTTACCAAGAGTACTATTGAATATCAGTGTAAATAAAACAATCGTAATCTTCAGAAAAAGCCAGGTTTTGTTGATTAAGTAACAGTTTTTGTCCATCTCCATTGTTACTCTCCTCTGAAAAACAAAACAGTATGATAGACTGTAATAAGACAAAATGATAAATAAACATGAGGATATCAGGCATATATTAAAATTTCCAAATACCCGTGTGAAAGTTAAAACATTATCTGATAGCTTTGCAAAGGAAGTTTTTTTTTTCAGTCCACCACTGTGGCTTGAAAAAAACTAGCATTTTACACTGGGCTTAGTTGTATAAATCAACAAAGATGATTTAAATAGATAATACAGTACACATTAAGTTATAACTCCCTTTATTATATATATAATTTAGAAACTACTAATTGAGAACCCTCTTACTTAAAAAGACAATTAAAATTTTACACTTTCCTCAAAATTGGAGGCTATAGAAACATTAGATGAGTTAGAGGGACAAGATGGGATTGTCTTGACTCTTTGTTAACCTTTTCCCCAACTTTTTGTTATTCTTGTTTGATTGTTTTCCTATACTGATTACATAATTGATAGTTATAAAACACTTCAAATGCATGTGTAGTTGTTTAACTGGAATCTCAGAAACCTAATCACTTTCATCTTGCAGGCTGTTCAATAAATTTAGTTTTTACAAATATCTACATATGATGTATATACAAGCCTATGTTGGCTTAAACCATATGTTCATGCGTCTATTGACACAAAAATTAATATTTTGAATAAAAAAACAATTCAAAATGTAAGTATCTGTAATCTACTCAATGCTTCCGGTAAGTTGTTTTACATAGGTAGAGACTAAAAATAGACTTCGTCTCTGGCATGTCTGAGCCTGTGATAGTTAGCGAAGCAGAACCGTTACATAAACAAAAATGATGACTCTATCACATTTACTTGCTAAAGTAAGCCTGAATGCAAACACTGCAAGACCCTGGACCAGTCACCACTAATGTAGACCTTTTTCACCAAAACATTTTGACGTGGGAATGAACGTTGAGTGAATTCCATTTCAGTCTCTGGGTCCTGCTTGTGAGCATGCTGGCTCACAATCACAAGGTCATGGTTTGCTGAGACGTTTGAATACAAGCTAGCCCAGCCACACTTACCACCTGAACCTTTCCTTTTGAGTTAATATATCTGCTGAGAAAATAGCTGTACGCTACCTACCATACAAATAAGGCCTGAGTAAAGTTTTTAAAAGATTTTTTTACAAATCTGATTAATTTCAATCAAACTACAATTGTACTTACGAGCCAGTGTGTAGCTGCTCAGCAGCAGTAACAGGCATGGCTTGATATAACCCTTCATGGGTTAACAGAAAGGCTCTTCTCTGTGTTCTCTGAAATTGTTGCTCTTAACTAAAACAGCAAGACTTTTACCTAGATCTTTTAAAAAGTCCCTCTTCACTGTCTCTCAATAAACCAATCCTGCTTAGTACCATAGATGTGGTTCATAAAGGTCAAACTGTTGGGTGAGTAGCAGTTTAAGTAAGGATTCAGCTGAAACCGGATACTGGTGTTCTTGATGCTGCTTGTTGCTGTAAACTGGCTATTATTATGTTTTGGTCAATAACACTCAGGATATTAAACCGCTGTTGCTATAGAGCCTAAAGTCCTACAAAATGTTAAAATTGTGACAGTTGGACATTGCATATGATATTTTTTTTTAATCAAGAACTAGTGTTGCAGTTGGTTGAGGTGGAGCTCATTTTGAAAAACTAAAGGCAAAAAATGTTTTTATGTGAATATTGATCAAAATTATTATCAAAATTATTCTCCGTTAATTGACTGACCAATCTAGTTTTAGCTGTAAATGTTCAAATGTGTGCAAAATCACATGCATATCAAGATAAGTTACTCAAATTTGTAATTAAGAAGAGTACTTGAAAAACATTATTAATAAGTGAAATAAATTGTAATATAACTTAATTTCCAAAAAGATGGGTACATCTAAAATGTAAATAGAAGCTGAAAGTGATGAACTGATTTATAAAACATTGAAACCTCAAATTTAATTGAAAATAGTACTAACACAACATACCAAACAAACATACCAAACCAAACCAAACTGAGAAATTTTGCTGTTTTAAAATCATGTCCTCGTTTAGAATTCGATGTTAGCAACACATTCAAAATAGTTTGGACAAGGTCATGTTTACCGCTGTGTTGCATCAACTCTTGTTTTAACAACCCTCTGTTTGAGAACCAATAAGACCTATTTCGGTAACGTTTAAAGGGAGTGGTTTCCCTTCTTGTTTGATGGAGAATTTCAGCAGCCAAACAGTTGTGGGGTGTACTTTACTTTACGTTTCATAATGTGTAATTACAGTTGTGACATTCACTAACGAACCAAATCTAATGACTGGCTCTTTATTTATTTATTTATTTATTTATTTGCTGTGTTTCACACAGATGCATACACAACCTTCTCCTTTGCTACTCCACTGAGTGAGATGGAGAACAGGCACAAGGGGAAGAGTGCAGCACAGTACACATGCGGCACTTATTCGATATGCAAATATCAGATTTTCCAAAGGACAAGAAGGAGAGGCAGAAAAAGCTATAAAGCATAGAACTGCTTTAATATTTCAGGGCTGTCATTTATTTTGTTTACACATTATTTTGTTGTTGTTCACATTAAGTAAGCCTTGTTTGATCTGATGTGGCTCAGAGTCAAGGTGCTGATCTCCTGTTTTTGTCAAAGCAGCTCAGGTGTACACACGTGCAGGACAGTTCACTAGTCCATTGCAGGGTTTATACTAGTAGTACTAGCGGGCTGTATGTAATGTCTCTAATTTATTGTAGTTTTATCTATTTTTTTAATACTTGAAATATTTTTGTAATTTTATTGAGTTTTTCTATGAAAATATTCTTGTGTGAAATGTTTTTTCTCTAAATGTTGCGCTAAAATAATTCAGGTGTACTTACATGTACACAATAATACAGGCCCTGACTGGATAGAGCAGGGACCCACCAGATGATTTATCTTGTGTCCAACTGCAAAGTGGAGAGAGTGGGAGACCCACGTTTTTTGCACCTTTAATTTTTATAATTGGCCACTTGAAAGATTTTTCACAAAATATCATGAGTTCTTCTGTATTGTTAAAAATGTTCTTGTGTGGAAAATTTGTTTCTTTTGCGTGGACGATCACTGTAATCTATTTAGTTTTTTATATGTGCCACAAAGTTTCTTTTAGGGGTTGTATGAATAACATAAGTCAAGGTAGTTTTAATTACATACACACACACTTCTTATACAAAGGGTAAATCCAAAACAGTGATCTCACTGTCAAAGCGGAGGGATATGGCGTCACCTTGTGGAATGTTTACAATGAATGCGCAACAGACATTAAAATCTGGTCCACACGTTCCAAAATAAAATATAATCAATATTTCAGAATAATTCTAACTCAGATATCTCATATTTCAGAAGCATTAACCAGCAGATAAAGATAGATAGATAGATAGATAGATAGATAGATAAAAATGAGCCAGTCTTTTTACCGGCTATTTGAAAGACTACTACTACTACTCTTACCACTACTAAATGTGACATGCTTTTCATCTATTGGTACCACCATTACTTCTCTCCTCAGCGAGTTGGGTGATGTTTAAGTCATTTGATCTCTAAACATCATCTTTTATTTGCTTCATCTGTTTCTATTGCAGTTATTCGCATTTACCCTTTGTTGATACGCCAAATTTTCCACCTCCTTCGAGTGTAAAAACTCTTATGCCATATTTCAATATTTTTTCCCCCAACATTTTCAGTGTTTCTATTCATGTTTTTTTGTGGACAAATCAAAAATACACATAAAAAAAAGTGCATGGAAACTCACCTATTGTCTGGCTAAAATAAGCTAAGCCTTACCTGAAAAAGACATTTTCTACTTGGTAGCAGATGTTCCGCCAAAACCTGCTGTTCAGCAATAATGATGCCTTCACAAATGTACAAGTTACCTATGATGCCATGTGCACTCATAATGTACTACCATACCATCACAGATGTTGGCTTTTGAAGTGTGTCATAAAAAGCCAGATGGTCTCTGTCTCTCTTCAGCCTGGAACATGCAGAGTCATGATTTCCAAAAGAATTTGAAATTTTGATTCTTCAGACAACAAGACAACTTTCACTTTCGTTCTCAGTCCATCTCAAATGAGTTCAGGCCCATTGAAGGAAGTGATGTTTCTGGATCTGGTTTGTATACTTTCCTCTTTGCATGGTAAAGTTTCAACTGTCATTTGTGGATGCAGTGATGAACTGTGTTTGCAGACAGTGGTTTGTGGAAGTGTTCCCTAGCCGATGAAATGATGTCCACACAGAATTGTGGCTGGTGTCAATGAAGTACCCATCTAATTAATATTGGTTTTCAGGCTTGTTTTTATGTACAATGTGCAATGTAAATTTCCTCAGATTCTCCGAATCTTTTAATTATATGATATGGGGAAAATGAGATCCCATAACTGAAATATTTCATCAGGTGTTTTTTTTTCCCCAGTCTTTTGTTGCCACGGTCCCAACGTATTTTCATGAAATGTGTTGCTGGCATCAAAAATGTAAAAATGATTACAAAAAACAAACACAACAATGATACTTAATATTTCTACATTTAATAGTGATGATGATGTTAGCTTTGTGTTATTTTCAATTAAATCCCAATTTATTTGGATCAAGGCTTTACAAAAATTAGGTTTCCACTATTCTGTGGAAAGCATTGTGCGGGGCTGTGGTATATGTGATAAAAGTATGATGAATACTACAAATAAATACTACTAGCATTAGGTATAAAATGTTTATTAATAACAATAGTGATATTCTGGTGATAAGAATAATGCTACAAACATTATAATTATTTGCATGGTCTCATTTTGATCACTGTGGGCAGTGAGCACTTGTCTTTCGACTGTCAATGCCGTTGGTTGAGGAACAGTCAAATAGGACAGTCGTTTTTCCCATAATTTGTCTTTTAGTTGTGTACCTTGTACCCTCTGCAATGGCTCATACTATCTGATAACCATGTGTTTAATTATGAATACTGAAACAAAGAATACAGTCACCATTAACATAATTCATGTTTACTATGACCAAAAACCAGCACATTTCTGATCTTTCTGGGAAAGAATTTCATTTAAAGACTTCAAGATTGAGTTCAACATGATAAATGTATATTTTTGCAGAGACATATTAAGCATCTGATTTAGGGTACCAAACCTCCTCCTTTGTATTTATAGAAATAAATCACCGCTGTCACTTCACAAAAACACACTCCATCCATCAAACTACCCAAGGCCCTTTTAAACACCCTTTGAGGCTCCTCAGCAAGCATGTCAAGAAAGTTTTCCAGTGATTTTTCAGTTACTTTATATGAGAGGGTTGCTGCTACCACGGTTCCAAATATTGGAATGAAATCAAACCTTCCTCTGCTACCATTAATCCAGCTATGAATGCAGACTGAAGAAGCAGTCCCAAGATAAAATCAACATTTATATTATTTAAAGTTAGCGGTGAACTGATGACAACCATCGGATCCTTTAGTGACACACCTATACTATCAGTGAGTCGCTTCAGAGACGGTCCATCAAGACCAAATTCAGCTTTGTACTCTCTAACAACACCAGCCATCAAGCTTCCATCCACAGCAACAGAAAGGCCAGAAACTGGTACGGCTGCACCAGCTGCAGACAGAAAAGCATAAATTGATATTTTGGCCTTGAAAGCCTATTTCTTTTGTTGATGACGTCCAGGATGATGTTGGGCATGGCAAACAGAACATCACCCCTCTTTTGTGCAGGAAGTTCTTTCTCCAGGGTTTCATGTAAGTGATGGAAGTAATGCAGCTGGAGCTCAAAGTTGGACAGCAGGAAGACTTGAGGGGATTTCACGCCTTCTTTAAGAAGACCTGCGTGACAAAGAAATACATGATGATCAAATACTTAAAATAATTTTTGTAAGTAGAGGGGTTTTTCTGGCTCAACGTCCATGAAGACCTTCTTTGTGCAGTGTGCGCTGGATTGTCTGACCTGAAACCTCTGTGCCCATCTTGCCAAGGTTGTCCTGCAGAGCCTTTACAGTGATTCAAGGGTTGTTGAGGGCTTCACAGTACACTTTTCGAGCTAGACAATGGGATATCTTGGGCTTCCGACCACGCTTTCCAACATTTTTCACAGTGTGGAACCTTTTGTACTTCTTTATTATTCTCTGTATCGTGGCAACAGGCATTCTGAAAAGATTGGAAATGGCCTCATAGCCCTTCCTATCATTGTGAGTATTTACAATACACATGCAGAGATCTTCACTGAGTTCTTTAGTCTTTGCCATACTGACATGAACTGAGAAAGGCTGCATTGACTCAACTTAATTTATACTGGCATTTCTCTCATCAATTTCAATAAATGATTTTATTTTATGTATTCACAAACAGCAAACAACTAAATCTATTCAACAAAGGTGTAATAGTGGAATTTGGGACTTTCATTCTTGAGAAAACACCAAAAACTTCAAATTGACAAGGGTTATGAATAATTTTGTTGTTAAGTGTACATGTAAGACTTACTGCACAACAATGTGAATGGAATAACCGGTGACACAAATTAAGGATCCTTCCATTTTGGTAAAACAGAGTTTTGGTGTTGCACTTATGACTGGAACATGGAATGGAACTTTAATCTGATTAATTAAACACCTCCAGTCAATCTGACTACAGTGAAAGACAACATAGCCCCCATCCTACAGGGTTGTGTGGAAGCGTACCCGTGTTACTTTGTGCTTTAGAACATACGGTTACTGCTCTTAAACAATAACTTTTTATTTCTCTGATCTACTGTTTTGGATGTTGTCAAACCATTCTCTTCATCTCATGGATTACATGTAATCAGAGTTATGTAGTCAGACTACAAAAACAAATGAAATATCAGGCCAGTTTTTTTTTTTTTTTTTTTAAATGCATAGTGGGATTATGAAAGACGATTCTATTAGAAATATATTCATATTCCTCTCAGGTTTCTAGTTTTGTTAGTGGTAACTTAAGTAATATCATATTCATGATAATAATATAGTTTGTTTTTATTTACGCTGAAAATGGGTAATGAGCACTTCAAGTAAGTGCTCCTCTCATCACAGGAGCAAAAAGTTGACCCAACCTCTGATTTAAACACATGAAGCACTGTCCCTGATGTTGTCAGTCACTGCCAGGATCGTTTTTGTGAGCGTAATTTGATTTGAATTTGATTTTGTGAATGCTGAATATTATGTATTTGATTAAAATATGATGGGAATGCAATTTAATTTCAGTGAAATCGTGTGTTGAACTCACATTTTACACTTCCCGTCTGACACGTCTGTGTCCATTAGTTTTTAGAATAAAGTGCAATGATTTGAAGATTTTTGAAGATGAAGATTTTTTTTTGTAATCTAAAGGATAATGTTACTAATCAAAAACAAAAAATGACATGTAATTTGTAATCAGTAACTGACTTCATTACAAAGCAGTCTGACTAAAAACTGAAATAAGCACTTAAGTACAAACCAACACAAAGGACCTTCTTGTTTTTTTATGTGACTTATTTTATATGATGGAAATCCAGTAAATAATCTCATTATATGAGTTACACACCTTGAATGCAGTTTTCCCTGATTTGCGCCAGAGTGCTTTCTGCATCAAAGTTCCTCTGACTTCTTTGTGCAACTTGAAGATCATTGTCAGTTTTGGAGCGCACAAAGTAGAACTTCTTCTCCATCTTCTGAGCGTCATATCATTTTCTCTGAAGCAAGTGTCTGAAATGATGATGAAGATGTCAAACTTTTCAAATCTGACATGCTTCAGGTACTTATCTGCTGGAAACTTGGTGGTACCAATCCCAGGAAGATCCCAGAGTGTAACATTGGCGTAGTTTGGATGGGGATATGCTTTAACCGCTGTGGTGGTTTCTACACAACCAGTCGGGGCAGCTCTCTCATCCCTGTGGTCTATGCCTCTAAAGGCATTCACAAAGGAGGATTTCCCAGAGCCGGACTCTCCTGTGATGCCAATATTTAGTGGAGTATTTGCTGCCTCCTTTAAATACTCCTTGATGTAAGTAGCAGCTAGGGCTTGATCATTTTTTTGTAGAGCATCTTTAATTTCTGGTGTTGATTCACTTACCAAATGATTAGCCATGATGACCTCTGAAACTGGAGTAAAGAGAATTCAAAAGGTCACTTTGATCCTTTTAGGAATAGTAAAAAATGTTATCTTACAATGCTAAAACATTATGCACAGTGAACATATAACAAAATACTTCTATTCTATGTGGAAAAAGTAAAACATAAGCTACTATCAAACACTAGGCATAACATCAGCAATGAAATTCAAAAAAAGACAGTGACAGATTAACAGTAAGAGGTCTAATCACTTAGCAGCAGCGGCAGCAGTAGAAATAGTAGTAGCATGCACCTACTATATGAGGTCTGGCTGGGTGAGAATGAATAAGAGCCAACTTCTCGGTACAGAAGGGTTTGTGGGGATTCCCTGTCAAACCAGAGCTCTGAGATCCAAAACGCTCCAAGAGGATCAGGTATAAAAATTAAAGTAGCAAAACCTCATTGTAAAAATACTCTTTAAAAGTTAAAGTCATACAATGAAATTTTAACCGAGGTAAAAGTATTATAGTAAACTTTAGCTTTAGTTAAAGTTAAGGTACATGCTGTAGGTCCTGTAGATCTCAATGTGCCTCTTGTACATGGTGATAAGCACATTCTGCATCTGAGTCACTGAGGTAAGAAGCAGACTTTAGCTCAGAATGGAGCGCTAGTCACCTTAACGTCTTAATGTTGGAACAGTTACAAACACAGTGCCCTGTAAAACACCGTGACTTGCAGTGCTGCGATGTTAATATAGTCATAGCAGAGCCCACCCCCCTCTTCAGAAAGTGACAATGAAAGTGAAGTTTTCTGTGTTAAACCATCCATCCATCCATTTTCTACCACTTATCCTGTTAGGGGTTAAGGGGGGGGCGGGCTTCGGGCGAAGGCAGGGACACCCTGGACAAGTCGCTAGTTCATCACAGGGCTGACATATAAGTCCGCCTTCACATGCCCCACAGTGGTATGATCCATGATACACGTCATAGTGATAGAAAATGGATGGTGGATTGTTGCAATCGTCTTGCCAAATGGTACTTTCTTTTTTAGCACTTTCAGTTTCCCCTTAAAGAGTTCCCCTTAAGAAAATGTTCTGTTTATCCACCCTTTTATCCCTGTAGTGTAGCAGCATGTAACTGTCTCTCTTGTCCGTTAAAAAGCCCAGTTTTACACCTTTATTATGTCCCAAGGCCCAAGTTTCATTTTCCTGAGAGTTTTAGCTGCGTCAAATGGCAGCTGCATAACTGCACTCTCAGACAATGGTTGTGCAGTTTGTAAGCTTTCTACAAAGGAAGCTATGTGATACAGAAAGGCGGGTACTAGTAGTATAAGTACATGGCCACAGTTTAGTGGTGCCTAAAGCTGAGGTCTATTTAGAAGCACACAACCAATCTAATCCAGGAAGAAAAGAAACAAAAATTGTGTCAAGGTATCTTGGGATCAACTATTCTTCCAGGCCTTCTTCTGTTGCTTAATTTCTGCCCTGCAGTCATAAAGGGCAAACAGTGAGGATGAGACAACTGTAAGTCTATTTAGCTGTTGGAGCCATGCAGTCACCAGGACATAGCAATAAATGAATGTTAAAATACCATGATTTTAACTGAACACAACCACAGTCATTACTAATTAATTTAATAGTTTGCGGATAATACAGGTATCCATGATCATGTCTCCAAATGCAGTTCAGACATTTTTTCATTTCTTGTTTGTTTAAAAGCAGCTCTTGTCAGACAGAAAACAGAAAGGCAGTGACTTTCGTCACTGGATTGTTAGAATTAGATTTTGGCCTATAATCATTGTAAAGCTTAGAATACATTGGTTACACATACAATGCATTGCATTGTGCTCATATAGAGTTGTAGTGCTCCTGAATCGAAGGTCTAGAGCAGTGATCCTCACTATTTTTTCACAGGAGCCACATTGGCAGAGCAAACCACTTTTACGACGATATAGGTATATAAGTATATGTCACCCACACAGATGAGCATTTTTACATATAAACTGGTCATCCCACAAAAAAAGAAACAGCACAGCCAATACATTTTCAATTAAGACCATATTTACCTTAATACTGGGATGAGCGGAAGCTGGCATGTGTAACAGGGTTAGAAATAACACATATTATGAATTTCTGCAAAATTGATGTGCTTGTCTGTATGTGTATAGTTTTGGAGCCTCTGATGGGTTTATAGTGCAACTGCATGCTTAGTGTCCCTTTTGGCGCACTGTACGTCCCTCCCCAAAGAATGACCTTCTGAGCTGGAGGTGAGTACACGGGAGCCGCGCTGTAAATAGTATTTTTATGTTTAATGATTTGTGTTTGTTTTTGTAGCTATCAGTGACATGTATAGTGACTGTAAGCACTTCTAGCATGTATGCGGAAAATTACAGACGTTTTTGTGCAGAAATAGTCACTTTACGAGCGAGTGCTTCTGGCGGCATGTCGAGCTAATGCAAGCTAACTAGTTAGCCATGCCTGTGCTGGCTCGCTCCTATCGCGATGACGTCCAGTAATTATTTGAGATACTAACTTCTCTATTCTGTGTCATACAGACCTGTATGCGTGCAGTTGCATAACACATTTGATGACATATCTTGTGTTGCTGATCTTTGTAACAGAATAAAGAAAGAAGGGAGAAGCCAGTGTGAGCAGTGAGAGCAAGTCCTGTGTGGCCGTGCCATTCTTCGTACACCATAGACACATCCATCCTACATCCACAGACACAACCGGTTACACATGCATGTCCCTGACTTTCTTCTTTCATGTTGTATTTATAGTTTGTTGTTGCAATCACAGTGAGGCATTCAAGATGAACATGGGTCAGCCGGTTTCTCTGTTTCCTCTTAATAGTGTTCATGGTTTAAAAGGTTGACTCACAGGTGTATGTGCTCATAAAGAAAGACATCACTTTCTCTACAAGTGGTTTCAAAGTGGGAAAGTCTGTTTCAGAAACCAAACTCCAGAAGTGTCCAACACCTGCTCTGAGTTCAACTTGGAGAATGTCATTTGTTTGCAGTTTAATTTCATTCAGAATTCAGAATTTCCTCACCTTTTGTTTGGCCATGGAGTGTTAGTAAGGACAACATTTCCTCTCAAAAAGAGTTTTCTTTTGGGAACCTCACCCAAACACACAGCTGAGCAACATCGGTGACATCTGTGCTTTTGTCCACTGCGATGCTGAAACATGGCGCCGCGCGCAGATCAGCCAACAACTGGTCCCGTATGTCCTTTCCAATGTCCTCCATCTGCCTGGTTATTGTTGAATCAGACAGCTGTAATCCTTTTATTTGTTTAAGAATCACGTCCTTGTTGTCAAAGTCTGTGAACAATATTTCTGCTGAAGCCAAAAGCAGTCTTTTACTATTTCTGAGTCTGAGAATGTTTTTTTTGCCCGCGCCAAAATCTATCTAAAAAGATGCCTCTGTTAAACGCTCTGCAGTAGAGGTTGTCCTGTGAATAGGATTTTGCTGTTCACAAAGTGAAGCAGTAAGCTGTGCTGTTTATCTCTTTCTGAGTTTGCTGCCAGGCGGATAACTTTCATTGAATTTTGGATGCGCCTTTTTGAAATGGTGCTCCAAGCTGCTTCGTTTGAAACAAGCGCGGGTTTGTCTGCATATTAAGCACAGAGGGGTCATGCCATGAAGAACAAATAAGAATTTGTCTGTCCATTTCTCTTGATATTTCCTGTGCTCATCTTGTATGCCTCGTACCTTTCGTTTTTTACTCTGAACAGCTGCAGCTTGCCTGCTCGTCCCCTCTCCGGCGTCTTCATGTTGATTTCCGTTTGCTGCTTCCTCAGACTCTCTGGCTAGCTGAGCTATCATGGCCTGCAAGTGTGCACTGCGGTCAAGTGAGCCGGTGTTGCAAACAATGCTGTAAGCCTGCTGTGTTGCCAGGTTTGACAGTTACCCCCCATTTGGAAACAACATTAACTGAGGTGAAAGGAGAAATACAATGCAATGTGTTTGTAGTGTAGTGTCCATTGTATATTTATGTAGCACATTTTTGAAAATGTATTGCCTGTGTTATATTGTTATAAGCTACCATGCAAGCCACCAATTAAAGCTTGACGAGCCTGTGGCATGTGGCTTGTGAGCCGCGCAATGAGTAACCGTGGTCTAAAGCATTAGTTCCGTGTCACGATGATTTAACACTTGGTATGGTAAAGTTGAGCACTCTGAAGGTTAAGCTGCATGCTTACACATACACACACACACACAATCACAAGATTGTCCAAAGGGGAGTGAAACCTGTCACTCTCTCTGAGATAAAGAACACAGAGAGAGTGTATTCCTTGTTTTCCAGGATAGATAAGACAGAACAGAACTGGAGGTTCGGAAGAGGTCACAGTGACTCAGATAGCCTAGCATCAGGAAGGCAGGGAGGAGTTTTCACATGAAGATAGAAGACGGCTGAATGGAGGAGATCGTGTGACAAGAGGCTGGGACCAGCCTGTGCACCAATGAAGGGAGAGCTGAGTCTAAACCACAGCCACTCCCACCTGTAAAGCGAATCTAAAAATACACATTTGCATACACATAGTATATTAACCGTACCTGTGTAAAAGTAACATTCTCAGCGGACTGCCCAGCAGATAGAGGTCCACAGCTGTGAACAACTTGAACCTTCAACCATTTTGTACTTTTGAATAAAACTCATAAAATGTTACTGCTAGCCTGTCTTCCTTTCCCAGATCAACGAACCTGACAGGCTCTGGTTTGCAGATAAAATCAAACACACAGGTTGTCCCCTAGGAAAAAAATTGTGAAAAAATCATAACTAATGACTCAACTCCTATAAGATTATCAGACACCAGCCCTTTAGAAAGTGAAAATGTTTTCTGTGAGAGACACACACTCAGATAACTTCCTAGAAACACAGTGTTACCAGAAACACACAGAACTTCAGGGCTTGCTTCCCTCTGTAGGTGACAAAGTGAATGACACTTTAGAGACAGCAACTGCTTATTTTGTAACACCCATAAATAGATTGCAGTGTAGATTATCACTCTGACAGGCTTCCAAAAACCAATCAATACTGTGCCTGGGAAAAATTAATCTCTAACCACTTTCTGTTAAATAAACTCACAAATAAACATCTTTTTCTTGTTTTATTCCAGATGCTTGTGTGGTGGCACTTGTAGCACATAACCACAGCAAGAATGTACAAGGTCAACAGACTCTGGCTTCCAACCAAAGGGCTGTGTTCCAGTTTTCACCATGGGGTGTTTACATCCAAGAAACAGGCATGTATCATCACATTTGACAAGTCCTGTCTTCTAAATGAGTAAATCCACATTTTATGATGCTTTTTTTTAATCTTGGACAACTGACTTTAACACACGCATGCCAAAGCCTGCAGCAAAGCAAGTGTATAAATTCAAAGAAAAAATAACGGTTAACAGGCTAAACATCCTAAAAGCAAGTAATAGATAGATTTTACTTGCACGAGCCAGTTTATCCGAAGCACTGTACTTGACTTACCCTTATCCTTAACAAGTTAATGAAAGAATGCCTTAAATGAATATATATTTAAGGCAGAATCTGCAGTTACTGACAGTCTGTGGTGTTTACAGTATATTTTCGTTTCGTTTAGTTTTCTGCCGCTTATCCGGGTCCGGGTCGCGGGGGTAACAGCCTAACCAGGGCAAGTGTAGCAGTGTGGCAAAGTTAATAGAAATGAGAGAGAAAATTAAAAAATTTTATTGAAATCTCAGCAAAGTCCTGCTTTTTCTGCATTCTCTTTTGAGTTAAACCACTCAGTTTGATCATATGCAGATGTACACTTTATTTGACATATCAGACTTGGGTGACTTTAAGCAAGACCAGCCTCAAAAGCAGCAAGATGATCCATAATATGGCCATAGCCATAAAGTTTTGTTTCGTTTCGTTTTCTGCCGCTTATCCGGGTCCGGGTCGCGGGGGTAACAGCCTGAGCAGGGAGATCCAGACGCTCCTCTCCCCGGCCACTTCCACCAACTCCTTCGGGGGGACACCAAGACGTTCCCAAGCCAGCCGAGAGATGTAATCTCTCCAGCGTGTCCTTGGTCTGCCCCGGGGTCTCCTCCCGGATGGGCATGCCCGAAACACCTCCCCAGGGAGACGTCCAGGAGGCATCCTGACCAGATGCCCGAACCACCTCAACTGGCTCCTCTCAACGCGGAGGAGCAGCGGCTCTACTCTGAGCTCCTCCCGGATGTCCGTGCTCCTCACCCTATCTCTAAGGCTGAGCCCAGCCACCCTGCGAAGGAAGCTCATTTCGGCCGCTTGTATTCGCGATCTCATTCTTTCGGTCACTACCCAGAGCTCATGACCATAGGTGAGAGTTGGGACGTAGATTGACCTGTAAATTGAAAGCTTTGCCTTCTGGCTCAGCTCTCTCTTCACCACAACGGACCGCTTCAGCGTCCGCATCACTGCCGACGCTGCTCCAATCCGTCTGTCAATCTCCCGCTCCATTTTCCCCTCACTCGTGAACAAGACCCCGAGATACTTGAACTCCTCCACTTGGGGAAGCGACTCTCCCCCGACCCAGAGTGGGCAATCCACCCTTTTCCGGCTAAGAACCATGGCCTCAGATTTAGAGGTGCTGATTCTCATCCCCGCCGCTTGACACTCAGCTGCAAACCGTCCCAGTGAGAGCTGGAGGTCACTGTTCGATGAGGCCAACAGGACCACGTCATCTGCAAATAGCAGAGACGGAATCCGGAGGCCACCGAACCCGACTCCCTCCGCCGCTTGGCTGCGCCTAGAAATTCTGTCCATAAAAATTATGAACAGAACCGGTGACAAAGGACAGCCTTGGCGGAGACCAACCCTGACTGGGAACGGGTCTGACTTACTGCCGGCAATGCGAACCAAGCTCTGACTCCGACAATACAGAGATTGAATAGCCCGTAACAAAAGGCCATCTACCCCATACTCCCGGAGCACCCCCCACAGGATACCTTGGGGGACACGGTCATAAGCCTTCTCCAGATCCACAAAACACATGTGGACTGGTTGGGCAAACTCCCATGCCCCCTCCAGTACCCTCGTGAGGGTATAGAGCTGGTCCAGTGTTCCACGGCCAGGACGAAAACCACATTGCTCCTCTTGAATCCGAGGTTCAACTAGCAGCCGCACTCTCCTCTCCAGCACCCTGGAGTAGACCTTCCCAGGGAGGCTGAGGAGTGTGATTCCCCGGTAGTTGGAACACACCCTCTGGTCCCCCTTCTTGAAAAGGGGGACAACCACACCTGTCTGCCACTCCAAAGGCACAGTCCCCGATGTCCACGCAATGTTGCAGAGGCGTGTCAACCATGACAGCCCTACAACATCCAGAGCCTTCAGGAGCTCGGGACGGATCTCATCAACCCCCGGGGCGCTGCCGCTGCGGAGTTGTTTGACAGCCCCGGCGACCTCGACCCCAGTGATGGGAGGGCCCAGCCCAAAGTCCTCCGGCTCTGCCTCTTCTTCAGAATGCGTGTTGGTGGGATTGAGGAGATCTTCGAAGTATTCCTTCCACCGCCGAACTATAGACTCAGTTGAGGTCAGCAACTCCCCTCCCACACCGAAGACCGTGTGGACGGGGTTCCGCTTTCCCCTCCTGAGTCGCCGAACAGTTTGCCAGAATTTCTTCGGCGCCGACTGGAAGTCTTGTTCCATGGCCTCACCAAACTCCTCCCACACCCGGGTTTTTGCCTCAGTGACCACCCGAGCCGCAGATCGCTTGGCCTGCCGGTAGCTGTCTGCTGCCTCGGGAGTCCCACAGGCCAACCATGACCTGTAAGTCTCCTTCTTCAGCTTGACGGCCCCTTTCACCTCTGGTGTCCACCAGCGGGTCCTGGGATTACCGCCACGACTAGCACCAGCGACCTTGCTACCACAGCTTCGAGCAGCCGCCTCGACAATGGCAGCGCGGAACATGGCCCACTCAGACTCCATGCTCCCCACTACCTCCGGGATGTGGTTGAAGCTCCTCCGGAGGTGGGAGTTGAAGACCATTTTCACAGGGTCCTCAGCCAGACGTTCCCAGCAGACCCTCACTATTCGCTTGGGCCTACCTGGTCTGTCCGGCTTCTTCCCCCGCCACCTGATCCAACTCACCACCAGGTGGTGATCAGTTGACAGCTCTGCTCCTCTCTTTACCCGAGTGTCCAGCACATACGGTCGCAGATCAGATGATACGACTACAAAGTCAATCATTGACTGTCGACCTAGGGTGTCCTGGTGCCAAGTGCACTTATGGACACTCTTATGGCTGAACATGGTGTTAGTTATGGACAAACTGTGACTAGCACAGAAATCCAATAACTGAACACCACTCGGGTTCAGATCGGGCAGTCCGTTCCTCCCAATCACACCCCTCCAGGTCTCGCTGTCATTGCCCACATGAGCGTTGAAGTCTCCCAGTAGGACGATGGAGTCCCCAGTAGGGGCACTCTCCAGTACCTTTTCCAAGGACTCCAAAAAGGGTGGGTACTCTGAACTGCTATTTGGCGCATAGGCACAAACCACAGTCAGGTCCCGTTCCCCAACCCGAAGGCGCAGGGAAGCAACCCTTTCGTCCACGGGGGTAAACTCCAACACATTGGCTGAGAGCCGGGGAGCTATTAATAAGCCCACGCCTGCTCTCCGCCTCTCACCTGGGACAACTCCAGCATAGAACAGAGTCCAACCCCTCTCAAGAAGACTGGTTCCAGAACCTGAACTGTGCGTTGAGGTTAGGCCGACTATATCTAGCCGGTATCTCTCAACCTCACGCACAAGCTCAGGTTCCTTCCCCATCAGAGAGGTAACATTCCATGTTCCGATAGCCAGCTTCAGCAACCGGGGATCGGACCGCCAAGGCCCCTGCCTTTGACTGCCACCCGATCCACATAGCACCGGACCTCTATGGCTCCTCCTGTGGGTGGTGGGCCCACATGAGGACGGACCCATGTTTCCTTTTCGGGCTGAGCCCGACCGGACTCCATGGAAAAAGGCCCGTCCACCAGGCGCTCGCCTACGGACCCCTTCCCCAGGCCTGGCTCCAGGGCGGGGTCCCGGTATCCCTCCGGGCAGGGTACACAAGTCCTTGTTATTATTCACCATTATAGAAGTCTTCGAACCGCACTTTGTCTGGCCCCTCACCTAAGACCAATTTGCCTTGGGTGGCCCTACCAGGGGCAAACGGCCCCCGACAACATAGCTCCTAGGATCATTAGGGCACCCAAACCCCTCCACCACGGTAAGGTGGCGGTTCCAGGAGGGGTTTGCAGTATATTGATAATGATATTTAAACTGTAAATGTTTTTTTTTAGAATATGACAAAAAGTGTATATTCCTATGTGAAGGGGTTTCTGACAATGTATGTGATGGACTGAGGGAAGAAACTGTTCTTGTGTCTGGTTTCATTCCTGTATTAGACTAGACATGATTACAGTTTGTGAGGATGTCTACCATATAAAACACGTGACCAGCCAAGAGCTTTTCACAGTTTCAGTTAGACTTGCTAAAGGGGTTACTGGCAAATGCACTTGTGCTTCCAAGCCACTTTCACTTAATTGTGAGCTGCAAAATGTGAAGCATGTCATGATTATTTAATAGTATGCTTCCCACTCCTGTCTAAAACAAAATCCTGTTCACACACCCTTTTATACTTTTGATGTGACTTTTGTTTATGTGTGAACAAGAGGTGTAAATGTAAAGGAAAGCAAAATATCCATGTTAGTGTGGAGACGACCTCAGTATAACTGCAGAACTTTGTACTGTGTTATATGTACAGACTGTTATAAATGGATTGTTATATATTTTCACCACTAGAGGACAGTGAAGCCTTTATGTTGACTTTATGTGTAACAAAGACGAATGAGAATCTGGGACACAGGAACCATATTAACGGTCAGTCTGATGGATGGTCTGGATTAGTGGAGAAAAGACCTCCTATGTGACAGGAGAGCACTGATGTTGTGTCACAGGCTTCAGTGTTTCAAAGAAAATAGCAGAATGCTTTCTGACTGCAACACATTACTGGTGGCATCATTCAATAAGTGTCAATGTGCATGCCAAAAGAAGGTTGTGATGCGAAGAAACAGCTTAGAATATGTAAACTGTGTGGGAAAGAAAAGAAACACATTTTGTGTATCATTCTTGATGTTTTCTGTAAGATAGAAAAAGACCAAAGCATTAATAATATGTAGAAACGATTTTCTGTAAATTGTGACTTTACTATATACTTATGTTATGAAGTTTGTTATATTTTGTATGAACGCACAGCATTACAACAAAATATTCTTATGAATTATATTTATTTGTCTACATGCTCACACTCCTGTAGTAGAATATACATGCATTCATTTATTTTTAAAAGTCAAATCCTGTCATTTGTAATGCTCTTGGTTGATTGACTAATCATCCATTGATAAATACCGATTTCATAATTCAATATATATCGATTAGGTACATTTTTTACCAGCCTTTTTACATACAAATATTATTGAGCCCATGTAAAGAGACACCTCAGTAACACTCAGCAATTGTACAATGAATCATCCCATGTCTTATGAGTGCATATTTATATTATTTCTGTCCTTAAGGTCATGCATCAGTGAGGCACAAAGATAAGCAGAGAGGTATCAAGGAATAGTGCTTAAGAGTAACTAAGGTAGTATCACACACACACATAAACCACAACCACTTCTAATTTTCTATTTTGCTTTAGTTTTTCTTCTGCTGCTACAATTAGAGCTGTTTGGCCTCAGTTGACAGCAGTCAGCACTGCTCATCATGGGTTTGGAGTGGTACAGCCCAGTGTGACCTCCCGCAGCCTGGTGATGATGTCAGAGTGAGTAGGATAAAAGGTCAAACCATCCACCTCCATGGCCAGGTGACCAGTTTTCCCACTTCTTATCTCAAACCTCACCAGAGTGGAGAGGATTGACTCTTCCTGGAAAGAGAAAGCGAAATAGAGAGAGAGAGAGAGAGATCCATATATGTGATTTGCTCAGTTTGGTAATTTTTGATTGAAGTTGTTCAATTTATGTGATGGAGCTGAACTCTTTAAAAGGCAGCACAAGATTCAGAAGCTAGCCTGCAGTTTATATTAGACAGCTGTTTGGTGGTGGTAGTATTCAGTTGTACTTGGTGAAATTGATTTCCCTTGTTTTGGAAGATATCATTTGAAAATGTACGCATTGTATTCAGATTTTATTTACATCTAACAAAACACAAAAACTGAATAATCAAGAATCACCTTGGTCACAGATGGCAGGTTTTCAGTCCAGTCCTGGAGCTGTTCCTGGGTTGTTGTGGGTTCTATCCCCAGTCCTTTCTTCAGGTATCGCTGGTGGGAGGGGCAGGTGTGGAGCAGGTAAAGCCCACAGGCCACAGCATATCCTCCCCAGTTAGACACCCCTGCAGGAGAGGGGGCAGAGCAAAAGAGAGGGTAAAGGCAGATAAACCACAGAGTGGCAAACTGTAAAAAAGAAATCTAAAAAAAAAAAATTCAGTCTGAATATTTAAATATTCCATTGTTGTTTCAATTTCAAGGAACTTAAGAGGGCCTAATGTTAAAATGGAACATCAAATTGCCCACATCATATCATGTGATCACTCAGAAAACAGATATTAAAAACGTAGACTCAAGTTGCCACACTTGAGCACCCTGCGCATGCACTCATTTACTTTGGATGGATAGCATAATGATT
>KV751388.1:47655-57704 GCA_001698575.1 Mola mola | reverse complement strand
CTATGAGACTCCCTTTAGGTATCGATGCCTTCACCTTCTCCTTCACTTTACCCATTCCCAATTCATTACCACCATCACCAATTCCTACAGAGACAGAGAGAAGAACATCTACCTAAAAGTGGAAGAAAATCTTCAGAAAACTTGGTAAGACTAGTCCAAATTCTTAGCCACATGTTTTGCAATCTCAAGTTCAGTCAGATTCTGAAACATGAATTCTTCACGTTTAACCAGTAGCACACATCTATATCTCCTTCTGTTCCTGAGTTACAGTCTTGAATACAAGCCAGAAAACATTATGTTGTTACCATGAAATTGATTTTTGACCTTTTACAGCATATATAAATCGTGTATCCAGTACAAGTGTACATGAACAATTTAAAATTCTAGTAAAAAGTCATCTATGTCATCTCTAGCAGGTATGACCATTGAATCAAATTATAAGTGATACACAGATATTTGTACCAATTAAGTGGGAAAAAAAGCTGAATAGTCAAATATACGCACAAAATACAGGAATGAGAAGACAAACCAAACCTGTCATTGAACAGTGGGTACTGTAAATGTTGTTTACACCTCGCACCGCCTCATCTTCAGTTCTATGTAAAGAATATAAACCTATGTCTGCCTGCATTTTCCCACTTATCCCTATTTAACTTTATGCATTTTTTCTATCTAATCATAATCTATGGGGTGTCTCAATATGCGTCTGGTTCAACATGCCAAGAAGTCATTTTTAAAAGTTCTGTAACATGAGCTCAGCTTCAATGATGCTGCCTTAATAATGTTGCACTTTTTACAATTTGTCTTCTGCTGTTCTGTAGATCTTTCAGTATCTACATCACTTGCTACCAACCCACACTCCAACCTGCGGCTATTCAGGGAGGGGTGAATTGGTGAGGAAAAACTTCTCACCCATACCCTCACACCGTTCGTTATGTGTTAGATTTTTGTCAGGAGTGGGTTTTTTTTTTGGTTATTTAACAGGATAATGCAAACACTACTGAATGGATTTCAGCAAAACTTATTGGCAGGATGGGGAATAGGCCAAGAAAGAACAATTAAAATTTAAATGTAGATCTGGATAAAGGGTCAGTGAAATAAAATGTGATAATTGTGACCAACCCGTAGTAGAAATTCCAGGTATATTTTTGGCAGCAATAAATAAGTCATCAATGGGATCCACCAGGTGTTTGATGTTTACTCCTTTCATGTTGTAATGATTTCCATCTTCAGCACGTCCACTGCGCTCTATTGCCACAAGATGGTCATACCTGGAATTACAAGCACATTACCTTCTAACTCTTTAAGATAAGAGCCAACACAATTCAGATTGCAAATTACAGGTTCTCTGATAGGAACATTTCTTTGTACATCTTAATATTTGAAATACTGCTGAAATGACTGCACTAGATGGAAAGAGACTTAAAACCAATGCAATTAAACTTGTCATTTACGTCACAACACCTACATACTTTACTAGCTCCCAGCGAACATGGCCAGACAAGACAATGGGACCGGACACAGCTTCTGACTGAAGTTTGTTAATAGGAAATAAAAAACCAAGGTGTTTTCTTGCATATTTGAATCGTGGTACCCCAGGGCAAGGAGCATTGGAGCACTAGCTCCACAGCTAACAGAGCTGAAAAGTTTCAGGACTTATTCCTTGCTGTTAAACTGGTCGTGAAACATTTAAAGACATTAGGGCCGAAATGATTCCTTGAGGAAATCAAATAAATCAACTACAAAAATCATCAAGTGGGATATTGTTTCCTGTTTTCAGCAAATACACCAGAAACCAAATATTGATTGTTCAAATGAACAACTAATTGTTCATTTTAAAAGGACCAAGGAAAACAGTCTAGAAAATGAGTAGTTATATAAATTATTTTACATAAAGTGGCGGATTGTGGTCCTCAGCCTTTGTTAATGCAAACAAATATGAAAGGTCAACTAACCTGGGCTTGTTGGGGTCTCCATCATGGCACAAGAAACGTAGTGCAGAGTTTGGGTCACTGCTTTCAAAGGTGACCAATTGGATCTCGGTTTTCAGCACACCTGGGGAAAGTGATAGAGAAATTTGAAGTGTTCTATTTAAAAACAGTCTGAGAATGTGGACCCTCACCCACTTAGATAGAATTCCCTCACTAAATCGAAATACTGTGTAAGCAATAGCGACATTGTTAATGAATTGAGATAATACTGCTGATAATATAATTGGGTCTGTATTCATGTTTTGTTGAATTTTTTGTGATATTAGGTCACTTACAATCAGAAGAATCCTGGATCTGGATCTTACAACCCCATTTGATAGGAGCCCCTTTCACGCAGCTTCTTCAACCGTGTACAAATGGTGAAGTGGAATAAAGGTTATGAAATTTTGCTGTGTGCAACACACAGCTGAGAGATTTAAAGCAGCTAACAGCAGTTAGCAACTAACTTAAATATGGAGTACAGCAACCAAAAATAAAAGAAAAATTGTTAAGACAACAAGAATTTTATAAACCTGCGTACTTTGATTATTTCTGAAGTTCTACTTTAAAACATTAAAAGGCATCAAAGTATGAAAACATCTTCCAATGGTGAAGGATCCTTTAAAACATTCTAGATTAGGAATCTGAATCCATATCCAGATCAGTTCTTCTAGGAAGACTTAGTTATTGTGGAGACCTACCTCTAGATCTAACTTGACAGACAGATGTCAAAGGGGAGGGTATGTAATCACACCCATCTGTCTGTCTGCCTTACTGATTGCATGTTATATATGGAGCAAAAAACCCCAAACTATCGCTATTAAATGGCGCAGTGTGATCCAGATCTCAGATTTTTTCTGTATGGATGTAATTATATTATCATCATAATTTTCTTCATAAACTTTTACACAGTGTTACCCATTATTTATACAGTATGTCCCCATGTGAAATGAAAGGGAATGGCATCAAAGGTGTCACTTTCTTCTTTATTTTGTTATCAAACTGTTCCTCACCCTTTTGCACAGCTTCAGCAATTATGTCCTTGTTCATGCCCAGTGCTCTCTTGTCCATCACCATCGTCACCTGTTTTCCTAGTGAGAGCAGTATGGTTGCCATGGCAAAAGCCCCTGGTGGGCCATCAGTCTCTTCTGGAGGACTAAAAGGGAAACACAGACAGCAGTGGACAGATATAGACCCATTGTCAAGTGGGACACTGCTTTCTGTTTCAGCATTTGGTTAAACCTGTGGTTGAACCACACTGAACTGCCTCACAGCTAATTCCCTGCTATACACCCCTAATTAGCCACAATTGTGTTGGATCCAGTAGTGCATATTTGTCAGTGAGACACTATACCTGGTCTCCCCTTGCTCTCATTGCTGGCTTAAGACTTATGGTCTGTTTCTCTACCTTGGTTCAAGGTACTAGACTCAGTTTACCAGGTATCAAGCTATGCACTTATGGCCGAACCACAGTGGTTAAGACCTTCTGCTACAGGCAGAGTTTTGGCGTGATGATGGCCAGTGGAAGGATGCCAAGAAAGATACTAAAAGTTTTTATCTGCAGTCTAAACAACAATGGTCTTATGGTTCAATTGAAGCCTTTACTTTTACATTTCTAAATATGCAAGTGCAATTTTTTAATATCTTGACATGCCTGATTTGACAGATTATGTCAAATCAAAGTGTTTAATTTCAAAACTGACTATACATCTTCCACTATAGTATGAAATGTAACCTGAACTACAAGACACTAAATTGACTTTGCTATACAGCACTTTCATTGGAGCAAACAAGGTTCAGGTTTGCTCTGTACAATCGTGTGAGTACTAACTGGAATGTTAAAGAGACTTCTACCTTAGTAAAAACATGGGCAACATAATCATAAACCACATAACACAAAGCATGCTCAATGTTATGAAGAATTTAAAGAAAATCATAGTAAACCAAATAAGCATAATACAGAATTCAAACTATCGCTCCTACAGTTGTCCCTTTATCAATGGAAAGGAAGGGTAAGTGTAAGGGAATCTAGAGGGTCATCTCTCCCTAAAGGTCCACATTATCACTAAGATCATGAAAAATAACTTAAATCTTATGTTTTCTTCAGTCCACTTGACTTAATTTATGAATTGAATATTATCAATTCATAAATCAAAAATGCCTTTCCAAAAGCTGGTTAATCAAATTACCTTCGCTTGGATTAAATTTCATTTGACTATTTTTCCTGAATGAAGATGGGTAAATTTCTTAGTTTAGATTGTGTTTAAACATGTGGACAACGACTATGTCAATAATAACCATACACCCGTTGAGAAAGCCAATTGGTCTGTGTGGACTGTTATATGGCTCTTACATAGTTCATGACTCTAGGTCCATGTCTGTTTTTGATTAAGTTATACTTTTACTTTACTTATGATGCGTGGGAGAGTGCCAGGCAGGACAGCAGAAGTTCATCCTGAACAAATAAAGCTCTAATCCCTCGTTCACCTGGCAACCGAAAGTGATACATCACAACCTTCAGTGAACTCGGTCCATGAAGCAAAACTCATTATAGTATTAATAATGACAATATTAGCAGGATATTTTAGTCTAGGCACAAGTGGTACACTGACGTACACTGTCATCTACGATACAAAAAACTGATATAAATTAAAATCAATCAATAAATAAAAGACGGACCACCGTTTTTGGATCACTGAAGTCTTGTTTTGTGCATAGTTTCTTGTAAAGGCAGACACAGCCAATCAATTGTGGTGTTAACATTACAGAAGTGGTCAAATTGGATAGTTAAATTATATTTTAATCAGAACATCCCAACTGGCCATCCAGTGGAACTATTCCCATCTTTTTCAATGTGCCATTGTTATTAGCCTACTAGAACCAGAACATGACACATTTTCCAGGCTTTTCACATCAAATTCTTCTGACTAGTAAACATGGCTTTACAATAAAGGCCCTATGCTGCTTGTTGTTCAGCATGTCTTGAGCACATTTTTGTTTCCACATGGAGGATGAACATTTGTTTGCGATGTCTGTAAGTGATATATATATATATATTTAAAGAACAAAGGAGGAAAACCTGTCAAGAAAACAATGTGGCCTGTGAAACCCAAATCTCTACAAGGTTTTACCTGGATCCTCCTGAATAATCTTCTCCAGCTGTCTGATTTTTTCCACAACCCCCTGAGATGCCAAACTGTACAACAAAGGATTGTTGGAGACTCGAAAGCAGAGAGGGATCATTTGAAGATTAGGATTAGAGGTGGGAGGGTCCACACTCTCAGAGAATGGAGGTACGGGGATGTCCGTCAAAAACATACAGCCTGGTGAATGACTGAATGCCAAAGATGGCTCTGTAAAAAGACAGAACATGAGGAGTAGAGTTATGATTACTTCTTAGAGAAACTATGCATCATTGAGATGGCTATGGAGTGAAGACAGAATTACATATTGCTTACTGCTGCTGAGTATTGCTTCAATAGCCGTCACTCCACAGGCCCAGAACACTGGGATATCACCAGGCTGCAGCTTTACTATGTCTCCATAATCAGGTCTGGACAGATCCCTTATGCCTAGGAAAGCTAAGTTCACATAAATAATTCCAAGTTATAGTATTTACCAGTAAATCAAGGTTACTATCCTGTGTACAAAATGTGTCTGTGTTTCTATTTTTACTTGCAACATAATGAGGACCAAACCAAGCTTTTAACCTACAAACTGGGGAGATTTTTGAAAAGTAAGGGCGTTTTGGCTTATCCTTACAACTTTAAGGGCTGTTTGATGGTTTGGACTTGAGTTCATGAGAACAGATACGGAAATCTTGGCCAATCTTGAGCCAGTCGCTGTACAATCTATGATTCCACCAATTTAGTGCAGTTTCTCCTTAATTTTTTAACTGTTTCTTCTTTTCTTCTAGCACAACCTACAGGGGGACTGTACCAGCACCATTTTTATCTTCTTATTAGCCATTCTGAGTGAGACTAATTCACATTTTTTGGTATATTAATGTACACATAAGCCTAAACCAGTCCAACAAGACTACACTTATTGCATTAAATAAGTATAATAATAAGTAAAATAATTGGTTTTCATACAGCATCATTGCAGTTTGTTCCATTGCAACTTTCTTGCCCTAAAATACATTACATCGGGCAACACAACAGGGGGTCTTAGTTGTGGCTTGCACTTGACTTTGGTTTGGTGTGTCCTGGATCTATGGGGCTAGGTAATACATCAAGTCATTGAGTGTCCTCGCAAAGATAGAAGGACGAGGTGGTGTGTGTTTGTGTTACCTGGGTCTCCTATGTGTATAGGAGCTCCATGTGCTAGTGGGTTGAGGTGAGTAATCTTCACTGCTGCGTTCAACATGCCAGCTGGAATAGGACGCATAGTGACCACTAGAAGACATCTGAACACTCCTGCAGGAACACAGGGAACAGTGGTCTGGACACACACACAATACAATGTAAGTAGCTGTACAACAGCAGAGAAAATCTCTACTGCCCAAATGATAACAATATTATACAATTATAAAAAACAACATTCACACACAATTTTCAAAATGTTCACAAACTTTGAAATTGAGTGGAATAGATTGCTTTCAGTGACTTTCAGCTTTTCTTTGTTGTTTTACATCATCATAAACTGAATACTGCTAGTCAGACAAAAAAAATGACATGTATAGATTTCATCTTGGGCTTTTTGAATTTTTTTTTTTCGAACCCTTCTCTTAAATTATAGACCATGCTGAATTCATTCATTAATCCAGGAAATAATTGGCAAAGTAATAAAGCAATCAATAATGAAATTGTTTAGTTGCAGCTTTAATGTAGATCTCAGCTATATAAAGGTACTGCAGTGTTATTTATAGCTGTAAATTAACATATAATTTGGTGTATCCACACTTGTGTGACACACAAAACTTGACTGATGCGCCTGAACAGCTAACGTTTCATAGCATATTATAGCATATTTTATGTGTCTATATTAAGCAAAGTTCACAGATGAACATGTAAAATAAAAAAACACAACTGTTACAATATAAATGACTGTAACTCACCTAATCAATTATAATAGCACAAAGTTGTTGCAATTAATTCACATACAGAGCTGATATCTCTACCTTACCCTGTACATGCTAACATTCACGCCCTGCTCCACATTTCTAACAGGAACTCCAGCATTCTTCAGTCTGCCCTCAAAGCCAAAGCTGCAGCCCTGATAGAAACACACCATGTCTGACCACAGGCTATGACTCATGGCCTGCAGCTCTGATGCAATCCTGAGAGAAAAACACAAATAACAAATGAGGGTGGTAGCATCAAAATCAAATCAGGACATTGAAATTGTCTGTCCATTTGATATGCCAGATGAAAAAATGGTAATGTGGACTATGGCCATCATAGGCTGTCCTTTGTGAATGACTGATAAAGTTATAAATATGTGCTTTTTTTTTTTTACTAAAGAAGATACATTTATATTTGAAGCAAATGCACAAAATATAGTCCATTGCAAGGTTTCTTTTATCAGCTTACAGGAAGGTTTCTATTAGAGAGTCTGTTGAAAATTGTTGTAGTTAAAAAACTAATAAATAACCAGACATATCTGTGAGGCAGAGACTCAAGCAAAACAGCAGGAAGTAAAAACAAGCTTTTGTAGGGTGGGAGAAGAATAATTATTCAGACATGGGCTGTAGACTGTGATATATGGTTAAAATTTTAGAGATTCTGTCTGTTTCTGTTTCCTTGTCACCTGCTTCAAAGCTGTCAGACATAATATATGATATGATAGTCAATTTCATCTTTTGTAGAAAATACCTGAGCCATCAAAACATGACTGACTACATTAATCTCTAGCGCATACAGCACTTGGCCTTTTTACAGGGATCATAATATACATTTTGGGGCTATCCATTATCATCAGTGTATATATCTTTTGATCATTTACAAGGACTGCAAAGTTGAAGCCCAAAGTCCATGGCAAAGGAAACTCCTTATTTCTGCAGAGAACCCTGTCCCTAAAGTGCCTGAAAACCCACATTACCTGTTTAGCCTTTACTTCTGTGACTTTGTTATAACACTATGTAAACTACAACTGGGTATCAAAGTTCAATACTTTTTATGCACAAATCAAATTGCCTCGATACCACAGAGTATCAAAAAATTGTCGTTAGAATCACTGGACTGAGCTGACCTCCGAACTTGCACTGAGATAAAATTTCCAGTTTGAGTTACTCCGATGCAACAGAAATTAGTAACTGCATAAAATGCAAAGGGCAGTGGTCTTGTAAATAGTTCCCAAAGGGTTTTTTTTTTTAATATCACCTAATCCATGATGTTTGCAAAGCTGCTGTGATACGTGAAGGGACATTTCGGATCAAGGGGCTTCATTGAGCCTGATTATTAGTTATTTTGACAGCACTAGTAGTTATATATTGAACGTTAACCCAACATCAATCGAGACTTTCCCTGGTCATTTTGTGTTTAACATCTGATCAAGGGAAGAAGTGATATGATAACAATATTAATTTTTTCTTACATTTTAAAATGAGATATTTAGCAGTGTAACATCACCCCAGCATTTGAGCCCCCCCCCCGATTAAAATGGTAAAACCAACAAGCCAGTTGACCAATCAGAGCAGAGTGGGTTTTAGCGTATGACGGACAGGAACTAGATTGAGGACACAAAGAAGACCAAGTTTTCTGAGTTACACAAGTTAGGCTCCTATGTAGAACCAAAATAATATTTTTCTTCAGGTATCTGGATAGTGTTTTCCTCTGTGTGTTTGAAACCAACAAACAGCTTTTAGTGCAGTGCTTTGTGTTTTTCAATGTACCCTCGCTGAGTTCTGTAACTCTGCAGACTGGAGACAGTTTTTACCAGATGACCATCTTCATACGCACAGTACTGGGGAATATCTGTCCTGACGACACAGACACATGTAATGTTAAAAGTTAGAGTGTATACTGAGCAAGATTAAATGGAACAAAAGAAAAAACCTTCTTTAATTAAATGAGATTATGTGTATTGTATGTACAGTAACATTTTCTTTAAAGTTCAAGAGTTGTTGCAACTGTATTGTACGCATCAAACAGTATCCTTTCTGTGGTAAGTATTATGTCAGTTTCTTACATTTGATTGCATTATCTTTATCACATACAAGTACAGAGTAAGAGTCATAAAACAGTGAAACCTGATGACTTTTGCCTATGTGGAGAAGAATCATTCATCAGAAGGAATGAACAGAGCTGTAATTATCTTGAACATTTCGCGCCAAAATTTGAATCCATTAATTATTTACTCCCAATTTCTGATGGAATGTCGGGTGAAATCTTCTTCCACTCAACATTTCTGGATCCTTACTCTGACACACAATTTTAGCATTCTCCTACACAACTACAGCAGATGGGGCTTGTTTCAAATTGGGAGAAAAAAAGTCTCCATACAGCTTGTCTGAAATCAATATCAATTTATTGTAAAACCTGAAATCTTAATGTGCTAATGATTTTAGGCAGCTACAGAGAAGATTTCAGTTTTCAACTTTGGTTTCGGCAAACAGCTTGGGATGGAACTTTTATCTTTCCTTTTTTTTTTTTTTACATTCCCTTGAAGGGTGTACTATGAAGCAACAAAAACAGTTCTTTTATGAGACCTGACTGTACAAATCCCGGAGGGGATATATGAGGTTTCTTCGTCTATAATATGATCAATGGCAACATTTCAGAAACCGATCCACTAATTCAGATCTCCCCTACTAAAGCACCTCAACTGTTGTGCTGCCTGTATAAACAGAAATAAGTCTATGTTAACACCAAGATAACCAGGGACATAACTGGTTCAGAAGAGTTTAGGGATGAAACATAAATTGCCATGGAAGCATTGGATATTCTGGTAGGTACACCCAATGTTATAAATTACTCCTCTACCTTGATGAAACAATTATCTTAGTTTGTAGTACAGCCCTCAGGTTAAAAAAGTCACTTGGTGCTGAAAAACGCACTGAAATCTTACTAACCAAAAAAAATCATCATCCTTCATGGGAAACTCCTCAGCTTCTTCAGTTGTTTAGGAGAGGTAGAT